>CM031240.1:538965844-539397834 GCA_018340775.1 Taxus wallichiana var. yunnanensis
GGAGTTGAAGAAGTGGTATTTTCAGCAATTATCTCGAGGGCAGCTATCTGCAGAATTATAATAAATAAATTCAGCCTGTTTTGAAGCCCAAATATGGTATTTCTTTCATGATTCCATCTTTACAAAATTGTTGATTTGTTTCCATTAAAGATTCAGTGGTTTTAATTCATATTTGGTGGGTTTTCATCTCTTACCTACGCTAGTCGTAAAAATTTGATCTGCATTCATAAATTTTGGAATATCTTTTATAAATTGTTGCATTGGATTGGGATTTGCTTAAAATCCATTTGGGGTGGAAAAGTGTCCATTTGGGGACATTACAGTGGTATCAGAGCAGTGATTCTCCCAACCTGTGAAGGGGAAATCAGATTTGCATGGACAGAGGTGACGGGGATTTTAGATACCATTACTTAAGAAGAACTCCAGAAAGGGATATGGATGATAGAGAAAGACCTCCACCATCAAATGAGTTGAGTTATATGAATGAGGTATTCTCTAGGGGTAATAGAGAGCTGCAAAACCGTTTGATAGAAGCCCACAGAGATCTAAGAGACTCCTTTATAGGGGCATTGCTGATTTGGGTAGATCCCTACATGGGTTGAGTACTAACAGAGACAAAACTCTCAAGGAAACCAAGGTGAAGGAAGCTCTTCTACTCATCATATAGAAAAAGTCTCAAGCAAGACTCCTTCCAAGTTCTTTCGTGCTAATTTCCTTCAAAGAACTCGAGCCACAAGAGGAGAGAGAACAGCCACAAACACATGGGTTTGCTGAAGAAATGGACCTATATGGAGAAGAGTATGCATCATTGAATCCCAACACAAAGGATTTGCTTTCATTCAGAGACTTTTGCCAACTTAGAAGAAGCGAAGGACCAAGGAAGAAGGTGAGTCATCCACAAGAGCCAAGGAAAGATATCCAACATAGATTGGGTAAGATTACTCTTCCTACTTATGATGGTACGGATAAATGTTTTGCTAGGGCTTGGTTGCAAAAATTAGATACTTATCACTAAATCCTATGTATGAGGAAGAGGCTCTCAAATTTGTCACCTTGCATTTAGAAGGTGTGGCTCACGAATGGTGGTATCATGGTCTAGTGACACAAGGACATGGTTCCATTTCCACTCTTGAAAGGAGTTTAGTCAAGGCTAATGAGAAAGGTTTGACAGGAAAGATCCAGTAAGAGTATTTTAGGAGTTAACAACTCAAACAAGATGCATCAATAGAAAGGTATGTTGCTGATTTTCAAAAACTTGCAGTCATGGTTTCAGATATTAGTGAAAGAAGGTTAGTTGTTTTGTTCATGGAGGGCTTGACCGAACCTCTTAGAGGCTTGGTGAAGGCTTTTGAGCCTCCATCTCTTCAAGATGCCATCAAAAGGTCACTAAATTTGGAATTTACAGTGGGTAAGAGTAAAAATCTGCAGTTTGGACAGCAGCGAACAACACCTTTGGGGCAGCAAAAGAGTTCATTTGAGCAGCCAATAACCGCTCCAAATGATAAGCAAGGGGCAGCAATTAGTGGGCAACAAGGTAAGGCAAAAGAATGGGACAGAAACAGGTCTGAAATTGAAGCAAGGAATGAGCTAAGGAGGAAAAATTATGCTTTGATTGTAAGGACCCATGGACACCCAACCATCGTTGCAAAGGTAAGGGATCTATCCACTACATTGAAGTAGTTTCAAGATGATGATGAGGATGAAGATAAAGTTGATCCAAAGAAGTATGAGGACCAAGTAAAAGAAGGGGAAGTGGTTATCACAAGTGCCACACTTGCTTCATTAGTTGTACTACCTAGTTTCTATGCTTTCCAAGTTAGAGGAGATCTTCATGGGCAAAAGATCACCATATTGATTGATAGTGGAGCAACACACAACTTCATTGATGAAGATTTGGTTGCCAAGATGGGATTACAAGAAGAAGATTTCCAAGGATTCAATGTGATTGTGGTAGATGGACATTCAATCACATGTACAAAGAAGGTTCCACAACTCCAATTCACCATGAGAGATCATGAGGTAAGAGATGATTTTTATATTGTTAGCATTGATGGATTGGATTTAGTACTTGGTGTACAATGGCTACAATCTTTGGGTGAGTTCATCCAAAATTATCAGACTATGGAGTTGAAGTTCAGAGTGCAAGACAAGGAAGTTGTTTTGCAAGGCATGAGGAATGGTGTTCCTCAAATTGTGGCAGCCAAGAGCATGGAAGGATCATTCCAAGTAGGGAAGATTGCACAGGATGAGGATGGAAAAGAAAGGAGCATGTCATGTTTATCACAAGGTATGAAGGAATTCAGCCCAGAGAGAGAATCACAAGGTATGGAATGAGTGAGATAATGTCATATCTATTGTTGCATATTCGATTTGTTTTCCTCTTGAGAAAAATGATGAATTAGAGGATGAAATCTGCAATATAAAGTATGTGATACCTTTGATACAACTTTGTGTATATGATCATCTTGAGAGAGGTATATGGTGGCAAGATCTATCTCACTTGATCAGGTACATGAGCTAGGATTTTGGATCACTTCAGCATGTTTTGTCTCTTGTGCATGACACTTGGACAAATAAGTTTGGAATTGCTTGAGGGCAAGCAATTGGGGAAGGGAGGACTGAAATGTCCCACTTCCTAAGATAATTCAGTCGAAGACCTTTAGCCCAATTCTGTTTCCCAACGGCTAAAGGGTGATAAAAGGAAACTTATCATAATGAATTAATTATAAAAGTGCAATATAAAATAATATTATAAGCACTTTATATTAATTTATTAATGATAAAGTCAAATTAAAATAGAAAAGAAAAATATAAAGTGATAAAGTAAAATAAGAAAAAGGAAATATCACTTTATGTTTATTATTCTCCCTAGGAGAAAATGTGACCCCTTTGGAGGATGAAAAAGGTGGAAAAACATTAAATGAAGGGGTGAAATCTGATTGGAAGATGAGGGTGGTTATTTGGCCAAATTCATCTATAAAAGCAAGTTGACTTGCTTGTAGAAGGCATGCTTTTCTATTTTATATAAATCTGATTTTTGTTTGAGCCTAGAGCTTTACAAAATATTTTCTAAGGACGAAAACCCTTAGAAACAATCTCTTGAGGACGAAAACCCTCTAAGGGATCTAGAAGAGGAACGAAAACTCTTCTTCTAGTTGAGAGGATTCTCCACACAAGGGTTTCCATTGCATATCAAGGAGTTAGCTGATTTTCCAGTTGTTTTCCAATTGTATTGAAGGCTGAAGTTGCAGATTTTGATCAAGGGTTTGTGGGAGGAAAGTTGTTGTGTGTTCTTCTCCATTTCCAACCATTTCTATGTGGAGCGACCATCTAAGGAGCTGATATATGGTACTTTGGAGTTGTTTTTGGAGCTGTTTTAGTTGTTGATCATATTCCTGATTTTTAGAAATCAAAATCAGCATAATTTTTGTTCAAGGATGATTTTCAGCTGTGTTTGAGGGCAGGTATTTGCAGAATTATAATAAATAAATTCAGCCTGTTTTGAAGCCCAAATCTGGTATTTCTTTCATGATTCCATCTTTGCAAAATTTGCTGATTTGTTTCCATTAAAGATTCAGAGGTTTTAATTCAGATTTGGTGGGTTTGCATCTCCATGCCTAGTCGCATTTTCTATATAAAAATCTGATCTGCATTCATAAATTTTGGAATATCTTTTATAAATTGTTGCATTGGATTGGGATTTGCCTAAAATCCATTTGAGGTGGAAAAGTGTCCATTTGGGGACATTACATGGGAGTATATCACTGTTCTTGATGCAAGATACTTTCTTTTGCTAGTGGATGATTATTCTAGAAAGTTGTGGGTCTACTTCTTGAAAATAAAGTCTGATTGTGAGTCAAGGCATTGGTGGAAAACTAGGTAAGCCAATGGATCAAAACATTGAGATCCGATTATGGGGGAATCCACTTCCAAACAATTCAAGGATTACTACAATAAAGAAACAATTCATCATCAAATGAGAGCCTCATATATCCCACAATATGATGGGGTGGTTGAGAGGCGGAATAGAACTATCATGGAGACGGATCAGTGCATGATGCATATAAGAAGCATATTGTTCAAATACTAGGGAGAAGCAGTAAACACAGCGATATATATTCTCAATCGAGTCCTTGCAAAGCTTTACAGGATGTCACACCTAAAGAAGCTTGGTCCCGAACCAAACCCGAGGTATCAACTTTTTTTTGTTGGTTTAGTTGCATATACTTTGGTCCCTGATAGAAAGAGGAGTAAGTTAGACTCTAAAAGTACAAGATATTTCTTTATTGGTTATAGTGATCAGTCCAAGGCTTATAGGCTGATTGATATTTCACTAACAAAGTAATTGTTAGTCGTGATGTTGATATGAAAGAAACAAAGTCATTCTTTGCATGTAATCAACAAATAGTTGGTTGTAATCAGCAAGTAGTCGGTTGTGATCAGCAAACGACATCTGAAAATGTTGTGATTCCTTTACCTAATGAAAAGTCTAGTTCATCTCATACTCCTCCATGGACTCCACCACAACAATCTGTGACACCCACAAGTAATACACTGGTGTATAGAAGATGCCAACCTGAATTGGTTCCTCATCTAGTAGAGCCTTAACAAGAAACAAATTTCTTCGGTCCATCGAAGGCCTAAGTGGTTTTACTCCACTTTGCAGGTTTAGGTTGGTTCACAATACCTTGTGAGAGTTGTGCCTTCCCACTAGCTTCCCACCACCACTTAATACCCTCAAGTATTACCACCTTCACAAAGATCTTCCTCTAGCACTCTCATATCATCTTTAGATCTTCTTCATACCCTTTTCAAGAGTTTTCTCTACCTCCATTTTTTCCTTCCCTTTCACCTTTTATGAATTGTTTGTAGCCAATTACATTGACCATGGTCGATTCTCTCAAGTAGACATCCTTGTCCAATTGGTTGTGTTGACCATGGTCTATGTCGTTGGCTAAGTGAGATAGTGACTTTAGTTTATGTTCCTCTATAAATAGGTGGCATTTTTGCCGTTTCTCAAAAATACCATCACATAATATGCTCTGCCTCTACCCCCAGATTTTGCCTTAAAGGTTTAAGAGGTTTAGGTTTTTAGTGGAGCTTATACTTGGAGGTCACCTTTGAAGTATTAGGTTATTAGTGGCATCAAGAATAGGAGCTACACCAATGAGGTCTACCTTAGTCTTTGGAGTCCCCAACTTTGGTCTACTTATGTCTTCAACCTATCCCTCTTATGATCCACCCATGACAACTCTTTCATGAGGTGTTACTAACCCTAGAGGGGGTTAATGCACCAACAATGTCTTCACAAAGGTAAGTATTCCTAACCCTTTCTCTTTTATTTAGGATGGTTGAATGATCATGTTGATGTATCATGTATTAGACTATTATAGTGTAGTATATCTTTGTCTATTACATTATTGTTCCTTTACAACACATGCTTATTGCCTAATGGCAATACATTCCTTTGTTTAGCTCTTGCTTATTATCTATATTCTTATAACCCCTTAGGATCTTAGTTAGACTTCACATCCATATCTTAAATATAGGTTTTGGAACCCTATGCCTTTGATACGAATGTGAATTATTCTCTTCTAGATCCACAACTATTACATCTTTGGGTTCTATCTTTGGCTTGTGTGTTGGCCCTAGTATGGTCTTCTTATTATATCTTAATCTATATTATTGAAGAGAGAGGGAGAGAGAGGATAATCATATTGACCATATTAGATAACATATAGAACACTATGTTGTTTTGGAATACATGAGTAGTAGGGAATTACAATGTATGGAATATACAAGGTTCGGTGGAGATGTACCATCAACTCGACGAGTATGCAAATCTAGAAGAGAATCTGAGTTGGAGTCACTAACATGTGATGCCTACAAGTGATTATTTTTCTAAAGGAAGAGTTTTTGATGTTGTTGATATTATTGATATTGATAGGTTTTGTGAAAGTGAGTCTAATGGGTTTGTGTTGGAGCAAATCATAGCTTACGATCATTTCCAAAGAAAGCCAATGCACTAGAGGTGGCTGTTGAGTTGCACGCACCTGTGGAGGTTGTTTCTACATAGAAATTTGTGGGGATCTTTGCTATGATAGTTAGAAGTGGAGCATCCGGAGCTACATAGATAGGAAACCTAACACCAATTGTAAGTGTATTGCAGATCGTGAATTTATCGTAGCGACACAAATAGTCATTGTATCCACATTATTTTCACTTACTCACAATTTCTTTGTGCAGGTCATCAGTGCATTAATCTCCCGAAGCGCACGACTTAAGAGAGACCGTTGGTATTGGGGCTGGCCGACTTCAGAACATCGTGGGAGATCATTGTGGCACTTACCCTTCCTACCATCATCATACCACACCTTATACCATTGTACTATCTTATTATAGCTCCTTTAGATCACCTTTCCACCTACTCCAAGTGTCTTCCTGTAATGTCCCCTTTTCCAAGCTAGTCACTATGGAAGACCTTATGCCCATTCCTCCTCTTGTGGGCATCAAGGAAGGAGCAAAGGAGGGGAACTTGCCATGGTTGTAAGTGATGTACCTTCATGATTAATTATTTTATTTACTAATCATGGCATTGGAATGGTTCAACTAGGGGAAAGAAGACTTAGCAAGGAGAATTTCTATTTCTTCATTATGAGGTCAATCTTCTTAAGTGAAGATTAAAAAGTGCATTAGGAGGTCAGCCATGAAGTTGGGGCTTCTAATTCATCATTGGCGCCAAAGGAGGGGTACTTAAGGAAGTTTGAATGGAGAGGAGGATCATCATCTTTCATCTATTTTGACATTTACTTGGAGTTGGAGCTAGTGTAGCTACTCTTCTTGCCATTGAAGGACAAAAACCCTTCCTTGGTCACCTATTGAGGATGAAACCCTTCAATAGGATCACACTTGGGGATGGAAACCCTCATTTGTGCATTGGTGGCTTCATACGGAGGTCACAAGTGAGCTTTAAGGAGGATTTCATATTTATTTCTTCCCTTCTAACCCTAGGCGACTTGCTTGGGTGAAGGGTTTGATATCATCTAGGGCACTTTTGGACAATTTGAGTTGATATTATTGTTTTTCATATTTTATAAGGCTGGAATCTACAATTTGGTGATTTTTGGAGAGGTTTATGAGCTATTTTTAGCCCTTGTTTGTGGCTGCCCTGTTGTTGTCATAAAATTAATTGCAGTTGGGTGTAATCTCTTATTTTCTCTATTATTTTGATGTAATTTGGATGGATAAATGTTTTCGTGCTTGAAATAATTATTTAGAAGCATTTTCAGTTGTTATTGCATGGTTGTATGATGATTTGAAGTGCCTATACAGTTCGCTTCCCTAAAGGACTGATTATTGATTGCTCGAATAGGGTTAAAGTGTGTTTCCAGTCATTTTCAGATTGATGCTTGTTGGTTGATGGTGTATTTTCAGATTTGATTCATTTGGGGTTGTGGCCAAACCCTTATTTTCAGTTTTATCCCTAGAAAGGGACATTACACTTCCCTTATCCTTTTTGCCTTCCCCTTTACATTTTCATGGTTTGTTTGTAGCCAACTTCAAGCTTAATGGATGAAGTCTTGCAAAACCCTATCAACCGACTTCATTGGCCGAGTCGATGGCTTCAACTAAGACCAACTAAGACCAAGCTATGACTTCAAGGTATATGTCCACATATATAGGCTTCATGCTTTTCATTTGTAAATAAAAGATACGAACAATCCGCTCTTCCTTTGCTCTCTAACCTGCCCTTAAAGGTTTAAGAGGTCTTAGGGTTTAGTGGAACTTACACTTGGAGATCATCATTGGAGGATTGGATCACGAAGAGAATCAACAAGGGTGCTACAAGCCAAAGAGGGGACTAATGTGTTGATGGTGTCCACTCAAAAGGTAAGTATCTCTATCCCTATAATGTTTCCTTTATTTCGTTAATAAGCGTTCATATATATATCATGTATTAGACAGTGTAGCATGTTGATGTATTTTACATTATAGTTATTCGTATTATAGCTCTTACTTACCACCAAATGGCATATTACAACCATTAGTTAGATAAATCTTGTTTTGGTCTAGAGGTCACTTCTAGGATTCTAGTAAGGCCCCTCCATCTCATAGAGTGTAGGATACCTCTTTTAGATCCATTTGTAACCCCCATACACACACCCCTTTGGTTATATTTTTCTATTGTGTTGGCTCTAGTATGGTCTTCTACTTTATCTTAATTTACAGGGAGGATCCTTCTATACATCATCTTAGCTTACATATATTCTTATGAACCTTAGGTGAATCTTAATCCACCATTCGTCAAGTCATTTTCACATTTTTCTTACCACGGCTTCTTAGCATTATCAATTTGCCAAAAATACCTTTCTTGGCACATTTCTCTCTCTTTATCTTCTAAACTTTTTTCATCTCTAATCATGTCACCCTTTTAAGTTTTTCATAGCAAGCCTCAACCCAATTATATTCTATATGGGTTGCTCCTTTATCCCTTCCTTTCCCACCATTGAGGGAACACTTAATGGTGCAAATTTTCTCAATCTCAACTACCCATCTAATGTAACATGGTTCAAGATCCACAAGATGATTTTCCCATCTTTGAATTATCTATAGAATGATCTTCCCATCTTTGACGAAGATTCACAAATGATCTTCCCATCTATATCTACGATCCATTCCGATATGAACACGATAGTTTTCACTTTCATACTAGCAATGATAAAACTAAATGTAAATCTTATAAGTTTCCCTCTACCCTCTCTTGTTAATCGGCATAGATGCTTTCATGTTATTATCTTCCTCTTGCTCAAATTCTTCCTCTTGGAGATTGTTGAGAGTAGATCTATGTTATTATCTTCCTTTGCTCGCAGATTCTTCCTCTTGCAGATTGTTATTATCTTTCTAGCATTAGTGCTAACATGTCATAACCATCATAGAAGGGGGTAGCTTAAGAGAGGAATCCCAATTGTTGGCTTGGGAAGCATGATATGTTAAGGACTTTGATAGTTAAAGAGATGAATCGCTTTGGAAGATTTTAGGAAAGAATTAGGAATATGTTTAAAAGATAAAATAAGAAATAATAAGAGATTAACATGAAGAAGACTCAATCGAAAGAGCATATGATTCACATCGGGTTCACCAAAGTGTATGCAAGTAAAGAATGGCCTAATAGAATATCCTCTTTCTCTTTAGGTAATCTAGACTAGGGTAATGAAGAGTGTCATACTAAAGATGCATGTAATGTCCCCTTGGGGCATAAAATAAAGAAACCTAGATTTCTAGAGAACCCTTATAAAAAAATGACATCAGTTTGAAGTTTGATATTTATTTAAAATCCTTATCAAAATAAATACAGCAATCTGAAATTTCACTTTATTTATCAAAATACCCACAACCCACAATACCCAAAAGGCTTAAAACATTGAGGAGACCAATGGTAACATCAACATGGAAGAAAATAATTTTTCTAACAAGGATATGAATTTATTTTAATTTATTTCAGACCTAGAAATAGATGAAACTTCAAAATTTCATCTCCCGAATACTTGTAGTGAAAATGCAAAGGATGTGAAAGCCATGAAAATAGTTGCCAAATACAGCCCAAAATTGTCACAAGTGAATCTCAATTGATTGTTCACTGACTCAACACAAAAAAAAAAAACCTGAAAATCAGACCTATAGATCATAGTTCTAAAAATCGCGATTACTCAGGCGATAATCGCGATAAATCGTTTTTCACATGCAAAACGATTTATCTTTCCATAAATTGCGATTTATTTATTGCCGATAAATCGGCAATTTCCGCACTAAATAATATGGAAAATCGTGTGAAATTGTGGAAAATCGCTCCATTTCCTCTTGCTCGAATCGTTTTTAGCTTCTGCGTTTTTTTTCTTTTTCTTCGCTTTCGAATCATTTTTTCAAAAATTTTTGGCGTTTCTTTCCTTTTTATGGATTTTTGGTGAAGAAAAAAACAAAGGGAGGAAAAAAATTGCCATTTTTGGAAAGGGTAGGGAAGATGTATAAAAAAACTTGCATGTGCCATAACTTTCATTCTATGGCTCCGTTTCAGTGTGCGTTTTCTCTAAAAGTGTATATTTTCTTGAGCTCTACGCATTAATGGCAATATTTTTCTTATTTTCATAAAATCTATTTTCGCACCTTTTTGGACCAAGCAACTTCTTGCAATCTTCTAAAAGAATCATGAGCTTTGATCGCCTATACACATATTAGTAATTAAAAATATAACTATGCTAGTATTCCAACTATGGTTAATACAACTTATACGAACGATATATATATGTACATTGTATACATTTATATAAAATACATTATTTAATTTTATACAATCTATAACATACACTATAAATTTAATTTTATTCATTTTGTATATATTGTACATTATTATAAATTTATAGTTAATTGTACAATATACACTATAAAATTATAATAGTATATTGTATAACGATTTAACATTTAACATCATTTAACATCATAACGATTTAACATTTAACATCATTTAACATTATAATAGTATACTAGTATACAATATAATAGTATAAAGTCACTTCTCGCATCATTTAACATTGTTTTTACATTTAATTTAAGTATATTTTATGAATTTAAATGTTTTTAAAAGTAGCGATAAAGTTGCCGATAAATTGCCGATTCCCGATTTCCGAGTCAAAATTTGGCCTGCCGATAACAATTTTTTGAACTATGCTATAGATGATGCCCTAGCTGTAATAAATTTGAAAACAGCCCCAAAACATGCCCTAGATCTGAAAAACAACCTTCCAATAACTGAAATTCTGAATTGTAGCACAATAGTGAATCCCGAGGTGGATCCACCTCACAAAGTTGAGAAGTTCCCCAACCTTCAAACCTTGGAGGTTTTCGTCCCAAAGCTCCTTCTCCTTAAGGGTTTTCGTCCTTAAAAGATTTGATGCAAGCAAATAGCTTAACATGCAATGATAGAAAATAGATTGGCAAAAGATGATCTCAAATGAATACTCAAACCTCCTTTTATAACCTTTCTTTTCCTTTTTCCAAGTTGGGTGCTCCATGTGGGACTAAAAGTGATTTTTTATTTATAAAGTGACTTTCTTATTTTTATTTTATATTTATGAATACTCTTTATCATAAAGTCACTTTAATAATATAAAGTCCCCCTTCTAATTAATCATTATAACTTAAAGTTGTTTTTTCTATAAATATTACAAGGCTTACAAGGCTTACTAAAGCAACTTAAAAATATAACAATAAACCACTTCCCTTGTATTCTCCTTTAAGCCTCAGGAAATCATCTAGGGAGAAAGGGTCTCATGGTGAGGTCGTGTTAAAGAGGGCACATTACAATGCACACACTAGGGTTGTACGTTGCTAAAAATGTAGATCTAAAAAGGTGATAGTCCACTCTCTATGAAAGATATAGGGTTCCAAAACCTAGATCTAGGATAGGGGAGTGGTGTCTAATTAGGTCCCGATTATAGATTGATTGTAACAAGGTTGTAACAAGATAGAGATATTTATGTTAGGATTATAATCTTGCATTGTAAGGATCGATAGGTTGTAAATCCCAAAGGGATATAGATAATAATGCAATAGATTAAGAATATACTACTCTACTCTAATCTATCCATGACAAATCAAATAATCAATCAAATCTGAAATAACATAAAGGAAATGAGAGGTTAGAGATACTTACCTTTGTGCAGACACCATTGGCACATTAACTTCTCCCAAGGTTAGCAACACCTTATGAGAGAGTTGATGTGGGGGATCACAAATGAATAGAAAGAAGACCTAGAAAAGCCACTTGTTGAAGACTCCAAAGACTGGACAGACCATGGTAAGTGCAACTCCCATGCTTGGGAATTCTAAGTACCCAATGCTTCAAGTGTAGACTCCAAAAGATAATCAAGACTAACTCCAAGACCTTTAAAATCTCAAACGCAAATTTGCGAGAGAAAGCAGACTACATAAATGATGATGATGTGATGGAAAAAGCATTCAAATGTCACGTATACATAGGGATATTGATTAAACATTATAGTTTCTGTTATCTGATAGCATCGATCGTGGTCGATGTAGTCAGCTATTAAAAATGAAAGCCACATGGCATTGACCATGCTCTAGGTAATGCCTCGTCAAGGGGTCTTGAAAGGAAGATGTGTGTGATGGAGGAACTCTATAGCTGCTTAAAGGTGATATGACAAAGGTATGTGTGTTGTAAGTAGATATGGAGGCAATCGTAGAAGGATGGTAAGGTGATGTTGTAGGGAGACTGTAAAAAAGATGATTGTAGAGGTATAAAAAGGTATCTAAGGTATCGTAACATGGGCTACACATCAAGGCCCTCTCATGAGTACCATTTCCAACCAGCCAAATGTAATCATTTCTATTTACCCTTGTTCCATACAATGTCCCTAAGGACATCACTCTAGAGAAACCAATGTGCCAATAGTGCCTACAAAGAGAAGTAGAAGTGAAAAATTAGGTGTATACGCCCAACTTTGATCTACTTAGGTCTTCTTTCTATCCTTCTTGAGGTCCACCCACAACAATCCCCATAAGGTGCTATCAACCCAAGGAGTGGGATCAATACAGTGACAATGTCTACTCATGATTAAGTATCTCTAACCCTAAATTTTTTTGCTTTATGTTGGTTTGATTGATTATTCTAATGTATCATGTATAAGACTAAGATAGTGTAGGACATAGTTCTGAAACTTGGCGAGTACTCGCCATATTTTTAGTTGGCCAAGTAAACTCCTCAAAAACTTGCCAAACCTACCAGCTAAGCATTTGCGAATACTTGGTAAGTTTTGGCAATATCTCACGAGTTTTTGGCAAGTTTTTTTGATCAATTTCCAATTATTATTTTGGCAAGTTTTTGAAAATCGTAAATTATTGTAATTTGTAACTTACATAGATATGCAATTTATGATGATGATTTTCAATGACAATCATCATAAATTCATAAGACTTATCAGTTGGCTGTTGTATTTGCATGATGATGCGATTTTGTACTCTATTTGTATTCAAATCTAATAGAAAACACTTCCCAATGTTTTACAGACTCATTTGATACATTTTGTAGCTATATTTTGCATAAAATTTATGTTTTTAAAGAAATTTAGGTATTTTTAAGTTGTCGAGTTTTGTGGAGTCAATTTTTTAGGATTTTCCGAGTATTGGCCGAGTCCAAGTATGCGAACTATGGTGTAGCATATCCTTATCTCTTACGTTATATTTCCTTTATAGCACAAGTTTACCATCAAATGGCATTATAACCCTTAGTTTAGGATTAGCTCTTTCTTATTATCAAAGTTCTTTCTTATTACCCTTTAGGGCCTACATCTCTTTGAGGGTAGACACACCCTTTTATCTCCACATATAATTGTTATACTCACACCCCTTTGGCTATATCTTGTTTGTGTGTTTGTTCTAGTATGGTCTTCTACCTATATCTTAATTTAAAGAAAAAAATCGTTATATTGACCATATAAGATTACATACATAGAGATGCAGACAAGTTGGTCATTTTGTTTCACCGATCAACGGGATAGATTACAATTGTTTGAAAATTGTTTCCTCGTGATATTGTTCTTTCGCATTTGTGATGGCCTTTATCTTCTTAGTCATTGATTCAATGTCATCATAGATCTCTCTCAAACGTGGTTGATTCATGTCAAAAATTGATCATACTCATATTGGGTTTAGTGAAACTAAGGAAATAATCAACATGAGCCTCAAGTCATCGCTCTAGGATTAACATCTTCACTTTTTGGGTCTTATAAGTGTTCTAACTCCACACAATCCAAAGGCCTTTAATGACTATGTTGCTAAGTGTCTCTCGCACCTTCACAAGTCATCTCAAGACAATTGTGTATAAGGTGAATCGAGTGTAATGTCCCCTTTTCCAAGCTAGTCACTATGGAAGACCTTATGCCATTCCTCCTCCTGTGGGCATCAAAGAAGGAGCAAAGGAGGGGAACTCGCCATGGTTGTAAGTGATGTACCTTCATGATTAATTATTTTATTTACTAATCATGGCATTGGAATGGTTTGACTAGGGGAAAGAAGACTTAGCAAGGAGAATTTATATTTCTTCATTATGAGGTTGGTCTTCTTAAGTGAAGATTAGAAAAGTGCATTAGGAGGTCGGCCATGAAGTTGGGGCTTCTAATTCATCATTGCCGTCAAAGGAGTGGTACTTAAGTAAGTTCGAATGTAGAGGAGGATGGTCATCTTTCATCTATTTTGACATTTACTTGGAGTTGAACTAGTGTAGCTTTTCTTCTTTCCATTGATGAACAAAAACCTTTCCTTGGTAACCTATTGAGGATGAAACCTTTCAATAGGATCACACATGGAGATGGAAACCATCGTTTGTGCATTGGTGGCTTCATACAGAGGTCATAAGTGAGCTTTAAGGAGGATTTCATATTTATTTCTTCCCTTCTAACCCTAGGCGACTTGCTTGGGTGAAGGGTTTGATATCATCTAGGGCACTTTTGGACAATTTGAGTTGATATTATTGTTTTTCATATTTTATAAGGTTGGAATCTACAATTTGGTGATTTTTGGAGAGGTTTATGAGCTATTTTTAGCCCTTGTTTGTGGCTTCACTGCTGCTATCAAAATTAATTGCAGCTAGGTGTAATCTCTTATTTTCTCTATTATTTTGATGTAAATTGGAAGAATAAATGTTTCGTGCTTGAAATAATTATTTAGAAGCATTTTCAGCTCTTATTGCATGGTTGTATGATGATTTGAAGTGCCTATACAGTTTGTTGCCCTAAAGGACTGATTATTGATTGCTTGAATAGGGTTAAAGTGTGTTTCCAATCATTTTCAGATTGATGCTTGTTGGTTGATGGTGTATTTTCAGATTTGATTCATTTGGGGTTGTGGCCAAACCATTATTTATTTCAGCCCTAGAAAGGGACATTACATCGGGTCTTAGCAACCTAGTAGGAAATTAAAATTTAAAAATTTAAAAAACGTTCGCAAAGATATGAGTACTAGATTAAAAACCTACAACATCATCTACTTTGTTTCTTAATTTTTTAATTTAAAACCAAAATTGATGATATAAATGTAATTATTTAAATTGTAAATTATAATTACTACAACAAATACATACAATATAGTTTCACTTACTTTCATCAGCTCCAAATTCAAGAACGATCTAAAGATGGATTATGACAAGTAATGGTTCCCTGACAAACATATGAATCTCTTGACCTCCACAGACACCTACTTGATCCACTCAATTTTGTTGCCATCTTTTGCAATGTTACATTGACTAAGTGGACAACACAAGTTGTCAATAGAATTGGTCCATTCCTCACCTCCACCAACATCCCCATGGATTTGCAATTTTAGTAATGTCCATTATGACTTAGAAAACAATTTAAGGCCCCACCACCTCAATGGCTTTGAAGAGGATGTTGGAAATGAATTGGGCATCTATAATGTCCATTTTGATGGCTTAAACCGAAAATAAGGGTTTGTCCGCAAACCCTAAGAATCAGATCTGAAAATACGCCGACACCTAACTCAAAATAATCTGATTTTTATAACAATGTGAATCCAACAATATTAGAAACCCTAGAAGCGAACTAGAAATTACACTTTAGTGTATCAAAACCAGCTTAGAACATTAATTAATATCCCTCTAGGGAAGCGAACTATACCATCACTTAGGAACAATAGTTCACACACAATATGGGCCGAAAATTAACATAGAAATATCCTAGATACAAAATAAAACCAGCAAGATGAAATCTGGAGCAAGTATGTATTTTGTAAATTTATTTCAAGTGTAAATACAGCTGAAACTTCAAAAATTCATAGCTCCATCAATACTTTAAGTTTCAACACAAACCAATGCTCAAAATGATCTTGAAGAGACTAGTTATCCAATGAAAGTGAAATCACAATTTTCTAAACATGGAAACCCTCTCAAAATTGATCTCAAACTTCCCAGGTGAGTCGCTCCAAAGAAGAAAGGGTGCCAACACCCTAGAAAGTGCCCTAGTTGAAGTAGGAGTGTGCTACGCATGGATAAACACCTTGTTGTTCCAAAAATCTGCCAATTAAGTCCACTTGTGACTCCGTATGAAGCCACCAATGCAACAAATGAGGGTTTTCGTCCCAAGTGTTGTGACTATTGAGGGTTTCGTCCCCAATAGGATCCAATGAGGGTTTTTGTCCTCAAAGTTGAGCCACACCAAAGGTCTTCGTCTTCAGTGGAGAGTAGGGCACACCGTGCACAAACCCAAGATATCAATCTTTGAAATAAACATGCATAACCTTTCTTAGGCCATTCGATCCACCTTTATATCCTCCTTTTTGGCCAAGGATGAATTAGAAGCCCAATGCACTTTTTAATCTTCCCTTAAGAAGACCGACCTCATAAGAGTATTTAAAAATACTTTTTATTTTATAATAATAATATGAAGTTGTCCCAAAATAAGAATTGGCTAGGCCCAACTTAAAATATTATTAATTATTTTTAATTTAGAAAAGGGGACATTGCAGCATCCTTCACATGCTCCTTGTAATCAATGACTTTCAAAAACATTACACCTTTAGAGTACATTGCAGTCACATTGATTAAATGTCAATTTCTTGTATCTTTCCATCCATCGAAATGATGGTCACCTCCATTTCGGCCCCAAATCCCTACTTTGCTGCAATTAATTATTTACGTATTTATTTTCCTTTAACGATAAAGTGGTGAGAAGCTTCTCATAACCTAGCCCTTTGTACCCTTTTGGGACCTCATTGGTTGCTCTCAACATAGCAAGCCAATATGGTGATGTGACAACATTGAAGGGCAATGCATTTGCATTCACACATCACACAATATTCTCATTGCAATATCCTTGGACTCATTTTGAAACGACCTCTCCAAAGTTCCTTTTGTTCTCTCACTTGAAAGAGGAGAATCCTCTTTGTGAGTGGAAGGTGTTGCCAAAAATAAATGTGTCACGACCACAATTGGGGAACCACTACAAGATGGGGCAACCAATGGCTTCCTCGATCAAGAGCTTTTCTTTTGTTTCTTCTTGCTCCTTGATGTACTGAAGAATTGTTGATGTTGGCACTGGTGCATCCTTCTTTCCCAAGAAAGCTTTGATGTCCAGGCCAAGTATTGCAGTTTTACCCGATTGTATGAGCTAAGTGTATATGGAATTATTATCATTGCAAACCAAAATATAACCCCACCACCTAGCACTCTGGAAAACGTCGAAAGTAGTGAATGCAGATTGATTTTGAATTGGTATTGGCCCATGTAGGAAGAACTTGCTGCCATTGTAGTACCTATAGTTGCAAGTTTAAAAACCAACACAATATTAACCTTCCGAGAAAAAAAGAATACCCTTGGGAATAGCCTACATATACTTGACAATTTGTTAAAAAATTGAAAAGAAACAATAAAAATGAAAACAAGACAAGAGTTAAAGAATGAAAACAAAATGAAATCAAAGATAAAAAATAAAAGTTAAAACCTTACTTTCAATCCAAGAATCCTCCTTTCATGTTCCTCAATCGCCTTTGCAATGAATGGCACTCATACTAGAGTAAGAAGATGACAGCAATTTTGTTTGATGAAGTTAACCCTAAGTGAGCAATGAGATGTACATTTGCAATGAAAGGTAAGTGTTATATTTTGTGCTTTGTGTTGTTTAATGTTTTTGAGTTTTTTTGGAACTTTTAGGATGTTGATTGTATTTTTTTAAATTCATTACTTTGCGTGTAATTTTGAAAACAATTAAAAATTAAATAAAAATAAACATAAAAACATATTTTTGCCTGCGGGTGAACGTACGGGACAGCCCGAGTATGCTCAAGTTCTTCAATAGAAGAACCCGAGCATACCCAGGTCGTCCCAAACCTGCACAAAACAAACTCACAGGTGTACTGGACCCAAACTTGCATTGGGTGTGAAATGAACCAGTACCAAGTGGAGGGATGACGAATCGGTATCCTAGGCATTACAGCAATATTACATAGATATTTATAATCTCACAAAACATTTGTGTTGGAGGAGCATATCAATTCACCCTATTTTGATCCAAAATGGATCAGTAATTGTTTGTAAATACTTCAATACATGTTCTAACAAACTCAATTGCTCGTATTCCAAGCACTCAATATAAGGCACCATTGCAGATGATTGTGGTCAACTATAACTCCTAACCAAAACCTAATGCAACGTCCGCCAAAGATGATAGCTCATCAATAGCTTTTCAATGGTTCGAACAATATCAAAATTGAATCTTGCATGACAATGTTATATCTCCAGAAGATTGTCTCAATCTGATGGGTGACCTTGGCTGAACCCATCACCAACCGACAAGTGAAACCATCTACCATGGCTGAACCTGTCAAATACATTAGAAGTACAAAATAACCACCCAGATTAGAAGATAAAGCAATTCTCATTCCAAATCTTGGGATGAAATCACTCTTGAATTCTTCAGCATTGTTTTACCTAACCCAGTATATGCATAAAAATGCGCATTCAGGGTCTTGCAAAGCCATTCAATTCAATGAGATTTATCTTCATCTAGGGTTGACTAGAGTTCGATCTAGTAATTTTGTATGCATTCTAGCTGGGTGTAAGAGATGGTATTAAGCTGTCAAGTGAGTCATAGATCAAAGCAAATAAGAAGAGACATTGCAGAAATGTGGACACAATCCTGCTCTATCCTTAGTGGCTCCAAGGAAGGGCATTGTCTTGTAATCCTGTTGATTCAGCTGAAAAAGGAGGCATGCCACCGCTTTGCTGGAGTTTTCACCCACATTGTGTTTCTCCATGGTATAAATTGTATATCTCTTGTTGTGTGATGTTGTTTTGTGTTCTTCACTTGCTCAAGTGTTCTTTTACTGCAAGCTGTTTTCATTTCCAAATATAAAGAATATGTTTAAAACCTATGATAGGCCAATTTTAAGAATGGCACTTAATTTACAGAAGTAAACATTAGGATTCAGTGTTTTATTACTGATTTGTGTACGATAGAACCACATAATTGTACGAGAGCTGATTTATAGCATTGTAGGCATGTGTTTCAGCTCATACACATTGCAATTTTGGATAAAGGATGTAGATGGTAGTCTAGATGTAAGAGACATCAAATTTCAGACTTATGCATGTTGGTTTCAGTAGCTATTTCCATCGGATCATTGCATAGGAAAATTTTAAATCCATGTTGCAGAATTGCACATTGATATATCGAAGTCAAATACACATCACATTTTAAAGAATATTATATATTATATGTGTCTTTTGGGTACAACCGTGTAAAGTTGTACCCAGAACACTATTACTTCAATTGAATTGTTGTGAAAAAATACTCAACAGATAAATTATATATTATGCTTGAAGGCCATCCATTCCATTATATACGTGATACGACT
Source organism: Taxus wallichiana var. yunnanensis (assembly GCA_018340775.1). Lineage (NCBI taxonomy): Eukaryota > Viridiplantae > Streptophyta > Pinopsida > Cupressales > Taxaceae > Taxus > Taxus wallichiana. Next base: position 538,985,282 of record CM031240.1, read on the forward strand.
GATGACTGATATCTGATTCGACCCCTAATGTCCTTGGAATGGGCCGTATAGATATATAAGGCTTTGATCTGATCTCATATTTCAACCTATAGACATGGGTCATATATAGATAGGGCGCCCCCCTCTCTCCCATATATAGAAAGGGGGGGTATAAGGGGCTGGACAAGTGACAAGGTATTTCATATAAAATCTTATAATTGGTTATAATATTTTATTTGAAGAAAATAAAAAGAAACTCCTCCATATGCTTTAGAATCCTCATATATCAGCAACGGGAATTTATATATATTTTTGTAATAAGAAATAATAGGACTTTAAGTGTTGAACATCATTAGAAGATGCCAGCTTCAGCTTGAAATCTGTGAACAAAAGAATCGTCAACTAAGGGGAATTTTCAGACACTATATGCAACGTTAACTTTCATTTAAGGCGTGCATCAAATGATTAATTGTAATCACTATCATTTTAAGAAATAAAAAATTAATACTTAAAAAGTTGCACAAAACAACGTGGTTTTAATATTTAATTTGAAGAAAATATTTAGAAACTCCATATGCTTTAGAATCATCATATGTCGGCAATGTGAACTATATATAAGTAATAATAAAACTTAAGTGTTAAACATCATTATAATATGCCAGCTTCAGCATGAAATCTGTGAACAAAAGAATGATTAACTAAGGTGAATTTTCACACTGCTATGCCAACATCAACTTTCATTTAAGCTGTACATTAAATGACTAGTCCTAATCACTATCATTTTAAGAGAATAAGTAATACTTAAAAAGTTGCATAGAACTAGGACATCCTTCGGTATACATTTCCCTTCCTCTATTTCATATAAGCTGATCATAGATTTCAAACTCAAATTCTCTTTGCACGTTTAAAATCCCGTGCCTCGGCAAAGGAGCAGCCACGAGGAATTCCTAGCCGAGCATAATGATCTACACTCACCACCTCTGCACACTAGAAAAATCATTTACTCATTAAGTTCAGTAATTAGGAAAATTATCACTCTCTGTGCATTAATTTCTTGATAGCGCTACAAAACTTTTGAGGTTACATGCATCAAATTCAGCAGTACAAATAAAGAAAAATCACAGAGTCTATAATCTAGTAAAATTATCAAATCATTATTTTCTAATCATAGTAGCCAAAAAAAGTGGGACTGCGAAAAAATGCATAAAAATAATGCCTTTTTTTTCTCTCAATCATATGTTTTGGCTACCATGCCTATAAGTACAGAAAACTATCATTCCCTGCACGTTGATTATTGAACATTACTTGAGTCAGCTAAGGGGAACCTGGAGCAGCTTAAGAGAACCCAGACGAGTAAGGGCTAGTGGGCTCATTAGAATCCTACGGATATGGTTTTCAAGTTCTCACCGCGGTTGGGCATCTCATTAAGAAAATTAGCTGAAGCCATGGCTGTTATAAAAGGTTTATCATTTGCCATTCAGAGAAGTATCAAGAAGATACATTGCATAACGAGTCACTTTGGGGAGGGAGCTTTTAAGTTATTTAAATCAGGTATTATAACGAAATCCTTTCGTATTGGTTTCCTATGGTGTCCCTGTGTATTTAATGGCTGCACCATGTATGCCAAGCCTTAGGAATTTGCAGTTTGAGATAGGCAGAATCTCAAACTTGCTAGTTCACTCTACATTATACTTTATCCAGATCAAAACTGAGGTTAGTGATCCAGTATCTTTCTGTTCTTAATTTCCTGCTCTCCATCATGGTTCCCACTGAAGCAAAGAACACCTCCTAAGCATTGAACAATTCACTGATTCCATCAGAGGATCTTCAGATTAGTGATTCAGCCTCTCTCTCTTCTTTATTTCCTAGTTCGCATGATGGCTCCCACTAAAGCACAAATCCCTTCCCAAGCATTGAACAATTAACCAAGATCCCATAAGAAAATCTTCAGATCCAGGCCAAGAAAAATAAGGCAGCCACTATTACAAGGCTTTAACAGGTTAAGCTTGAATTCATTGTCAAAAATAAAACAATCTTGATATTGTTAGGAATTAGTCCTAACATGGGTGCATTTGTAAGATTAGATTAGTTGTTCACATTATTAAAAAAACTGATAAGTCAAAAAAAGAGGCTCCTGGCCTCACAATTTAAAATATTTATATTAAAAATACCTGGTAAACCAAGTAAAAGTTCGAGTATCAAAGCATCCATCGATTCAGCAAGCTTGGAGTCTTTGAATTTGTCAGATGGGATATTCAGCACAGCAAAGATCACATCCAATTTCTTGCCTTGTGAAATGCTTTCCAGAGTCTGGGCCTTGGAAAGCTGCCAAATCTGATCCATGCGGAGTCCAATATCAAACCCCAACTGTTCCATGTCCTCATGAATTGCAAAGGAGTTACTAGCTCCAAGAAGCACAGTCTAGACACCAATGATTTGGGCCACTTTCAGTGTGTCCAACCTGGCAATGGATTGTCCTGGGTCGTTCATTACTTTCACAACTTCCTCCATTGTCATTGATTCCCGAGTCTGGTTGATAATTGGGCACGAAGGAGGTTTGTAGCCATCCACCTAAGCAATTTGGGGTCTTTGACACCTGCAATCAAAGTCTATTGCCAGAAGTCCATGGCTTCTTTAGCTGTAAACCGAGTTCCTTTATCCAAAAGACATCCCGCATTCAACAAATACCTTAGCTTGAGGTCATTTACCAGTCCCAAAAAAGAGTAGTGGACGTCGTCAATAGAGAACTTGCAAACTAGGTTTTCCTGCATCTCATGCACAGTGTTACTTGTCATCGCTTTTCCTTTCCCAGCCTTGGTGTGCATAGCTGCTCCAACCACATTCTTCCCTTTCTCCATATTCCTGCAGCAGAAGTAAGAAAGCTTTCATTCGAATGAGGAGTGCAGAAGGGGATGGAGATATTAATACCATTCGCGCATGCTAAAAATTTGTCCGCCCGATGTGAGAAGATATGGCAATAAATCCCATGAGCAGAGGAGGGTACGTGGATGTGCCCTGCCATTATTGCTAAGACAGTTGTACAGGATCCACGCCTATCACTTGTGGTGATGTGATAGGCCCATCCTACTTGAGTAAATCACCAATTTCCCTAATTAGATCACTTGATTATAGTATGATTATTTTTCCATTCTTAAGATTGAGCTCAGCCCCCAAATTAGCAAGGCTATCAATGGATTTGTTCGCACTTCTGAGTGTGTGGAGGATGTGCCCTGAGTTATTAAAGGCGATACAATCCTCCACAATGTCGTATAGGTTCCAATGTTCCATTTTTTTCCTATTTACCACATTAATAATTATTTGAGAGTCACCTTCAATAATGAGGTTATTCCATCCCTTTTCCTTTGCAATTTTGAGACCACGCCATAAATCCTTAGCCTCTGCAAGGTTATTGGAGCAATGTCCAATAGCCTCAAAAAAGCCAAGGATGGGATTTCCCAAGGAGTTACAAAAGATACCACCTGCTCCAGCCCTTCCAGGGTTCAGTTTAGCTGCTCCATCAAAGTTAAATTTGATGAAATTATTAGGAGGTGGCTTCAAATTAACTCTGACTTTTGCTTCACTTTTTTCCAACCCCTTTATTGGTAGTGCTTGAAAGCGTGCTTTTCCAATTATTGAAAGTGCTAATATCTTCTAGGAAAATTTTCCCATCTTTAGGAGTCCATGTCATGATGATCTCTTTGACAGTCTTCAAGATTTGAGGGAGGGTTGGCTCAGTGTTTCTATTTTCATCTTTGAATATTCTTCTATTTCTTTCCATCCAAATGTTCCAACATACAGTTACAAGGATAGATTTCCAAATTTGAAGTAATGGATCAGAGTGAAGGTTGAATTCCCAACAAGCAATGAGGTCTTTGATAGAAGCAGGGAGAACCAGGGAGAAGTTGAACATTTCAAGCAGAGAGGACTAGATTTTAAAGGAGTATTCACAGTGTATGAGGAGGTGGTTGGTCTCTTCTTCATATTGCAGGCAAAGAGTGCACCGAGATGGGCCATGAAATCCTCATTTGCAAAGATTTGACTGAGTGAGGATCTTGTCCTAGTAAGTTGTCCCAAGAAATTCATTAGCTTTTGGTAGGCCATATTTATACCAACTTTTCTGATAGGGAAAGGGGGAAGCCGATCTGTTGAAAGAGGAGATGATAGTAGAATATCCATCCTTTACATTGTATTTTTAGATTTTGCTCCCATCCATATTAACTGATCATGATGATTAGAGAAATGGAATGGCTTAAGGATGTCCATTAAAGACAATTTCTCCTCGATCAGATTTTGTGGGACCGACAAATCAATCCAGCCATTATTATTTTGATTATAGTAATCCCTTACAAAAGGTCCAATTCTTTCGTCGCACCAATCCTTTAAATTGTTTAGGCTATGATTACTTAGGGGGAACTGAGGATCCAAGCCTCATTCCAAAATTTTGCTTTTGAGCCTTTACCAACGTTCCGCCTTAAAAGTGGTTTGAGAATGGTCAAAGGCTTACTCGGGAAGTTCCAAATATGGGAACTAGCAAGGTGGTCACGAACAGCGAAAATCCGTTCAAGGAGTATGTTGTATAAGTATTTCTTTATAAGAATGATGCTCCAAAGAGCATGAGGTTCAAAGTGTAAAGTCTCCAAGATAATTTAGCACCAAGTGCCAAATTCATGTGCTTGTTGATTTTGAACCCCAAGACACCCCTTTCTTTTGGAAAACATAGATTTTTCCATTTCACCAAAGGAATTTTCTTTAGACTTTTTTCCATTTCACCAAAGGAATTTTCTTTCCTTCATTCAACTCATATAAAGGAACTTTGTTTGAATAGACTTGATATATCTGCCCACTTTAGGTGGGATAGGAAGCACAAACATCATATAAATGGGCCTCTAATGTCCCTTTTTCAAACATAAAGAAAGTTGAAGATACCAGCTGACCCATTCCTTTCCCAAGTGGGTTGAGATTTAAGCAAAGTACACTTAGGATTAGTACTTTTATATTTTAATTATGTTTTCTTATGTTTCCCTCCAAAAAGGGATTAGGTCGGCCACTACTTATGTTGCACCCCTTAGCTTATAAAAGGAGGATGCATGGCCTTAGAGAGTTATGTTGAACATTTGATAAATTGAATTCTTCATGCTTGAAGAAAATGGGATGTATGCCCTAGCTTGTTATTGTTGCTTTCTCTTTGCCAATCGATTTGGAGCTGGATTGAAGATCGGATTTGAAGTTTATTTATGCAAATAAAGTGTGTTATCATTGTTGGTTTGTGCCCTAGCTGTAGTGAATTTCCTTGGGGAGTTATTCTGCATATTCTTTGTGTTCACAATGTATATTTCCTATTCCATGTGGAGCGAATTACTTGTGGGTGTTGTGCATGGTTAGATCTGCCCTCTAGGGCTGAAGCGACTTGCATGTGTGGGGTTTGCATCCATTTTGGAGGTTTTTATGCTGGGCGAATTAGTAAAAGTGCAGTTTTGGGTACTTTAGAGGGGATTTCTCATGATTAGCATTCATATTCTTGTTCTCCTTATTTTTGTGAGTCGTGCATAGTTTATTTGTGTGGATCGGAGCATTATTGAGTGAGTTATGAATTTTTGAAGTTGCCATAATTTTCTGCAGACAAGGGTTTGACATAAAATCATATCTCCAGATCTAGGGCATGAAAATTCAGTTTTTCTGCGTGAAGTTGTTGCTAATATTTATTTAAGATTTTTGGGCACACTTATGCAATTTTTGAGGTTGAATTAACCCTAGTTTCAAGGGTTCGAATTCCCCAAACCAGCCGCTCCATTGGGAGGAGACTTTTGTTGTGTAAGGAGTTGCTTGGTAGTGATTAAGGGGAGTCTAAAATCAATCTTCAGTTGTTGGTTTATGACTGTCATTTTCAGATTGTGAAATTCATATTTGGGGTAGGGTTTATGAAGGTTAAAGCCCTCAGATCTATATAGGTTGATTCGCCATACTTGGGAGGATTTGTTGGTTGGTTTATGGTTGTTGCAAGATCATTTTTATGCTCTAATATTTGTGCTTTACAAGTTGTGTGTGATCAGATTTGTGGTGATTGCATCATTTCCCAGTGTGCCCTAGAAAGGGACATTACAGTGGTATCAGAGCACCGATCTTTTGCACTGTGAGGGTTTGTGTTTGCAGAATCTGGATACATAGTCTATGAATCATGGAGTTAACAAGTGAAGGCGAATTGAGAACAAAGCTTTGCAGATTGGGGAAAGGGCTTGAGCATCCACATCATTCGAAAAATGTTTTGCTCGATATTTTGGAGGAAGTGGCAAATTGTTTGTCCATGGTGGGACAATCAGATTATAAGTCTATGTTTTTAGCAATGAGTCCTTTGGTGGTTCATTTGGCTAGACCCAAACTTTTGAGACATTCAGATTGGATGTGAGACTTGTAGTTGTCACTTGTATCAGTGAAATTATGAGGATAAAAGCTGGAACCACCATAATGACAACATCATGAAGGAAATATTTCAGTTCATGGTGGAAAGTTTTAAGGGTCTTGGTGACATCACAAGTCCTTTTTGCTAAGAGGGTCACTATTCTGGAAATTATGGCAAACGTTAGATCTTGGGTACTAATGGTAGATTTGGAGTGTTATGAACTCATTTTCCAAATGTTTGATAATTTCTTTACTACTATTCATAAGGATCATGCAGAAATTGTTGTTTCCTCAATGCAAACAATCATGTCTTCGATTTTGAATGAGGATGAGATTTTGATGCCACTTCTAACGATTTTATTTGCCTATATGAGAAAGGAGGAGCAGGAAATGTCACAGCAACAAAAGCACTAGCTAGAAGTATGATAGATCCGTGTAAAGAGAAGTTGAGACCATATTTGACTAATGAGGAACTTGCTTCGAGTGAACCATCAAATGTAGATCCACAAGATGTCATGCAAGGTAAAGATTTCTTATTAGTAAAAGATGTTCACCTATCTTCTAATGATGATTGCATATGTGATAGTGAAGTTTAGAAGAAGGGATCAAGGATCTTGAGCCTAAGGAAGAAGAAAAATCAGATCTACAAGCGGGTAAAGAGAGTTTGGTGGTTGAAGCCACCATTCCGGGTGATAATGTTGGCAATCAGTTTGTTGTCCTTTCCGAACAACCATTCAAAATGAGCATGAAGAGGGTGTCAACCCTATATCAGAACTTCCGATTGGCCAAAGGGGATAGATCACATGATGACATTTCAAGGTATGAAGAGGTTGATTTATGGTTGCATACTTTTCCATTTCAGATTTGTTTTCCTCATGAGGAACATGTAAGAGACGGAGATAAAATGAGGATCATGGGCTGCAAAATGGGGCAAGAAGACTCCTTGGGTCAAGGTCACTCATATGGGCACTCTAAGGTATGGGAACCAAGTGATTTTCCACTTTCTACAAAGATTATCAGTTCTGATTTTGTGATTTTTTACATCTGATTTCATGGGAATAAGTGAAAGTTCAGAATTGTCTATGGCAAGCATAAGTGTTGGCAAGCATGATTGGGCTTTAGGAGATCCGAAGTAAGAAGGAAAAGTATTTTTCAAGGAGCTAATGATGATTTTCTGATTGGGAAACTTGTTATGGCAACTACTAAGGGTAAGCACTTTGATTTGTTGTATCATCATCATACTTTGTCCTTGCCTTGCTTTGTTTGTCATGAATATTGTGCTAACAATGAAGACAAGATGAAAGGTGCTAAGTGGATAAAGAATCTTCCTAAGGCAGCCCCGGATCATTGGCAAGAAGGCCAACACCTTCTAAAATTCAGTCCAAGTGAAAGTAAGGGCAGCAAAGGAGTGATTTCAAGATGTGGTAAGATACTTAGTTTTATTTCCACTCAATTCAGTTTTGATTACATTACTTGGGCTAATGCATGTGAGGAAAAGATTGAGGTTACATGGAAGAAAGGTTGGGGGCTAGACAATGTGCATGATGGGGCAGCCAACTTCCGCTTTCATATAATTTGTGGTTGGGAAAAAGAGGAGTTCATGAAAAGGAATTACAAGGTGATTGCACGCCATGAAGAAGAGAGCTGGCCTACTACTTCAGATTTTGTCATTCAATGGGAAAAAGAGTTTCCTACATGTTTTGATGATGGGAATATGCTTGGTACAGAAAAGGGTAAGATATGTTTCAGATTTGTTACTCCTCATTGCATGCTTGGCTCCTACCAAGGTTGGGAAATATCTCATGTCAAAAATGCCATTGTTTCTATCATTATTGATGAAAGTATGAAGGCTGTTTGCAAATGGTTGTCTGCTGTATTTTGCATTTTCAGTCAGTTATTCTCATACTTTTTGGTTGTAGAAAGACAACATAGCCTTGGGAACTTGTGTCCTCCATTTCGTAGCATGTGGATGGTATTTTGGGCGATTAATAATCAGTTTTTAGTCCTCATACAACCTAAGATAAGTACAGAAATAGCATGCTACAGCCAAGTCATCCAAATGTTACCCAATTCTTATGATGACATGGTGTTAGTAAAGGACAGCCCGCGTGCTAACATGATGTGGTGGACTGCTGTATTTTGTGTTTTCAGTTTGATACTTCTCCTCTCCATGTTGCAAAAATGGTACTTTGACACTTGGGAGTTGTTCTTCCCGACACCTATTATCCTAGAGATGCATTGGGCAGATTTGAGTGGATTTTACGCCACTCTTGGGAGGATGGTTAGGAGCAAGGAGCATTATGACAGCAGTATGAGGGGCAGCAGAAGTAAACTTTGGAAATACCACCTTTGGGGGAAGAGTTGTGAGCTGCTCATGCCTTTGAGACATGAAGAAGAGGCTGAAAAAGTGTTTTTCAACACTCATGTTTTTTCTAATATGTTTGCTTCATGTGCAAGGACTGAAGTCATGTGAGAAAAGGCTGCTGTCCTATATACTCCATGATGACATTCTTGGGTGGGCAGCCTTGGAGCTTAGAAAAGCTCATATAGTTGTTGATTCCTCATACTCCGATGAAGGTACAACAGTTTGGAGTACATACTGAAAGGGCTGATTACACTCATGTTTGGATTGGCTCGAGGGAAGCAAACAAGAGGAGTGTGTTCTTCCAAGTACTTCACCATTTGACAGCACCGGATCGAGACTTTGGGAGCACCATTTCATGTCTTCCCTTTGGGACGTGATACTTGGACCTATGAGCTTGCAATTGCTTGAGGGAAAGCAATTTTGGGAAGGGCGGACTGTAATGTCCCCTTTTTCAAACATAAAGAAAGTCGAAGACCTTCAACCCATTCCATTCCCGTGGGTTCAAGGATTAAGCTAGGGGACTTCTTTGAGATATTTGTTGCATTATTTTCTTGCATTGTAACCCCTTGGCATGCCATGCGCTACAAGTGGGAGTCATTAGTAAATTAGAAAGTCATAAAGTACACTTAGGATTAGTACTTTTATATTTTAATTATGTTTTCTTATGTTTCCCTCCAAAAAGGGATTAGGTCGGCCCACTTATGTTGCACCCCTTAGCTTATAAAAGGAGGATGCATGGCCTTAGAGAGTTATGTTGAACATTTGATAAATTGAATTCTTCATGCTTGAAGAAAATGGGATGTATGCCCTAGCTTGCTATTGTTGCTTTCTCTTTGCCAATCGATTTGGAGTTGGATTGAAGATCGGATTTGAAGTTTATTTCTGCAAATAAAGTGTGTTATCATTGTTGGTCTGTGCCCTAGCTGTAGCGAATTTCCTTGGGGAGTTATTCTGCATATTCTTTGTGTTCACGGTGTATATTTCCTATTCCATGTGGAGCGAATTACTTGTGGGTGTTGTGCATGGTTAGATCTGCCCTCTAGGGCTGAAGCGACTTGCATGTGTGGGGTTTGCATCCATTTTGGAGGGTTTTTATGTTGGGCGAATTAGTAAAAGTGCAGTTTTGGGTACTTTAGAGGGGATTTCTCATGATTAGCATTCATATTCTTGTTCTCCTTATTTTTGTGATTCGTGCATAGTTTATTTGTGTGGATCGGAGCATTATTGAGTGAGTTATGAATTTTTGAAGTTGCCATAATTTTTTGTAGACAAGGGTTTGACATAAAATCATATCTCCAGATCTAGGGCATGAAAATTCAATTTTCCTGCGTGAAGTTGTTGCTAATATTTATTTAAGATTTTTGGGCACACTTATGCAATTTTTGAGGTTGAATTAACCCTAGTTTCAAGGGTTTGAATTCCCCAAACCAGCCGCTCCATTGGGAGGAGACTTCTGTTGTGTAAGGAGTTGCTTGGTAGTGATTAAGGGGAGTCTAAAATCAATCTTCAGTTGTTGGTTTATGACTGTCATTTTCAGATTGTGAAATTCATATTTGGGGTAGGGTTTATGAAGGTTAAAGCCGGTTGTTGCAAGATCATTTTTATGCTCTAATATCTATGCTTTACAGTTGTGTGTGATCAAATTTGTGGTTATTGTTATTAATGGTAGATTTCCATATATCAGGGGAGTTCTTGCCCTAAACGAGTGGGATTCCAAGATAGGAACAAGGGAGGGATCAAGGGTTGATGTCCAAGATCCGCTTGCATTGAAGAAGATCTTTGATTTTACTTTATTTACTTGTTGGTCCAAGGCTTCCTCATAGAGATGAAGAGCTTGTTTGAAGGTCTAAGCCTCCCCAATGGTAGATTGCCCAACAAGACCAAAGATCATGAGCAAAGTGAAGATGGGTGATTCTAGGAGCACCGTTGGCGATCAAAACTCCATTTAGCATTCGATTTTATTTAAGAAAAGATAGCCAATGGCTTAAGGACTCAACCATAATGATAAACAAATAAGGTGAGAGAGGGTCACCTTGTCAAGGCCTCTGGTGGAACTCAAGAATCCAGCATGTTCACAATTAATGAGCACTAAGAACTTAGCCAAACTAATGCAATTAAAGATCCATTTCCTCCAAGCTTGATCGAAGCCAAATGTTTCGAACCATAATGAAAGACCAGTTGACTCTATCAAAAGCTTTGGTCATGTCCAATTTAATTAACATGTTTCCTTGGTTCTGGTGTTTGGTAGAGTGGATAAGCTCATGTGCAATCACTATGCCATCCAAGATTTGTCTTCCAGCCACAAACCCACCTTGCTCAGGTGAGATAATCTTGGGGACGAGGTTTTTTTAGTCTACTAACAATTACATTGGAAATGATCTTATATGAGATAGAGCAAAGAGGGATGGGCCATAAGGAATCAAAAGAATCGAGTTCTTGGATTTGGGGATCAAAGTCTGCAATTAAAGTGGAGTTAAGTTGCTTTAGAATTTCTTGGTGGAGCCAGATTCTTGAAGCAGCCTTCCACAACATCTTTTCCAACAATATCCCAATAAATTTGTAAGAAGCCGCAGGAATCCATCCGCCCAGGAGCTTTGTCGGTTTAAATGAGAAAATAACAATCTTAACTTCAAATTCGAAATAAAGCCATTGAGCAATTCATTATCCTCGTGAGAAATGAGAGAAGGAATTTAACTAAGAATCCGATTTACGGTGATGGTTTTGTCCTTACGGAATCACCAATCCATTGGTCCTTGAAGTATCTTTCGGCTTCTTTACCAATTTTCTTATTGTCATAAGTAGATTCACTAGAAGGGAGAGTGATTTTGGAGATCTGTTGAAGTTTCTTCTCATTATAGCAGTTTTATGGAAGAAACTAGTGTTTCTGTCACCTTCACAAAGCCACTTAATTCAAGATTATTGCTTCCAGTGAAGTTCTTCTTAGAGAAGAACAAGGTTGAGATCATCAATCAAGAGGCCCTCTTCTTCTTTTAGTTCTTCAATTAGACCATTCTCCTGTATTTCTCTTTCAATTTGGAGGATCTGTCCTTCAAGCTCAACTTTCTTTTCAAAAATATTTCCAAAGGTTTGCTTGTTCCATTCCTTCAAGTTCTTCTTGACCCTTTTAAGTTTTTCTCCAATTCATACATTTTTAACCTTGTATATTTGTATTCCACCAGATTTTCAAATTTTCAGATAAAGATGGGTCCTTGGTCCACATCATCTCAAATTTAAAAGATCTCCTCACTGGGGGGATGAGGGAGTGATTGATAGTCTAATAGGCCGATGATCAAAGCCAACCGCCCAAGCAATTTCAGATTCAATTAATGATTGTTGTTGAATCCATGCTTCACTAATGATGAATCTGTCAAGCCTTTCCGCCACAAAGTTGTTGTCAATCCTTTTGTTTGTCCATGTAAATTGACCATTTTTTTGGGGGATGTCCACAAGATCATTTTCTTCAATGAATTGAGCAAATTTTAAGGCAGATTTGGAGATATTTCCAGACCCACCATATTTTTCTAGAGGAGAGATGATAGTGTTAAAATCACCTCCAAAATCCAATTATCATCTGGGTGCATGGATTTTAGAGTTTTGACGACATCCAACATAACTCTCTACCAACATTGGTTCATGGACCATACACATTGGCACAGAGAAAAGAATGATTCATGTCAATGATCTGAAATTCTGCTGCTTGCCAATTGATACAATCATTAATTAAGGTGCTAGAAAATTTGGTGGGGTTCCATATCATACCAAGCCCGCTTTGAAGACTATAGCATCTTTGATATAGAAATTACTATTTTTCCAAATTTGATGGACAATCGAGATGAATGAGGTTAAGTCCATTTTGGTTTCTTGAAGAAGAAGAATGTCTGATTTTTCCTTGTCAATGAAAAGCTTTAAGAGTTGATGCTTGTGCGGGGCATTTAGCCCATGCAAGTTTCAAGAGGCAATTATCATTGAGGGGGTTTGATCCTGCTGCTACTGCAGGTTTGTGGACGAATTGGAGATTTCTTTCCACTTTTAGGGTTGTTCCATCTTTCTTTTTTCCTTTGTCTTCATGCCCCGATTCTAGTGGCGTCTAATTTTATTTTTCTTATCCAATTTTCTTGTAAAGCATTTCAGATATTTGTTTTTGGCTGCCTTTTCCGATGTTGATTTGAGCTTCTAAATTACAAGAATTGGAAAGAGGTCTTCCAGCTTGTTTTTACCAACTTTGATTGATTTGATCACGTTGTCTGATTCTTCTAATTTTTCCAAATCTTGACTATTCAAAAGAGACTTGATGATCCGAGAGAAATATCATCTAATCTCGAGATCCTCCTTCGATCCATGAATTTCTCCGTCTTCAAACTCGACCTCCTCAGGATTCGGATTTGAGGGCTCAGGGTCATGCTCCTGGGCGTTTAGAGTTTCCTCTAAATTTTCAAGGGCTTTGAATCTATTTTGCATAGAAGTTTTTTTCAAGTGACCATCTGCTTTTTCGGTGTGTATCGTTTTGTTCCACAATTTCTTCAGCAGAGGGTTTCTTCTTCTTTTTAGGTTTGGCAAATCCTCCTTATCTTGGCGGAAGTTTTTTTCATATCTCGGGGCACTATCGAACAAAATGGTCATACTTATGACATTTTCGGCATCGAATGGAACATTTTCATAGTCTAGATCTGCATCCATTCCCTAGTTTCGGATTTAAAACAAATAGAGGCGGGAAGCGGTGAGAGATGTCAAGATTGATGCATATCCCGGCATAGACAATAAGTACCCCGATTTATAGGTTTTTCTCATGGCAAATGAAATCCCCAAGTATGTTTCCCATTTGAACAAAGGTATTTTCATTCTAGAGCTCGGTGCAGAGCCCATAGAGCCTAGTCCAAACAGGACTTTTTCATGTTTTCCAAGCTCAATTTGAAGCTTTCCACCCAAGGCTTCATGAAAAGGCCAGCCCGTCCCATGAACCGAGAGACCGAGTGTGAAAAGCATCATCATGGGCCAAAGAGCTATTAAAAGTAACCTAGAAAAAACCTTGCGGAAGAAGCTTTACCTGATTAGAAGAGGAGATTGCCTAGTTCTATTGCAGCCAATTAAGAAGATCTAGAGCTTTGGCCCGGAATCAAATAAATTTGCAAATTGGGGCATGCTCGGATAGCATGTGGATGGCAAGCATCAATGTTTGCATCTTTGATGCAGATAATTGGAACACCCTCCGCCTACGGAAGGATACCGTGAGCAACACCCATGAAAGCGCATAGGAAAGGCTGTGTAGAAGCACTCAAGCTCCCGACCGTCGCAAATCTAGAATAGCGATGAAAACTCCCGAAAAACACCGAAAATATGTGACCTTTTTCTCTAACACTTGAGCTTTCCACATTATTAAATATTAATTAGTGTGTGTATATTTAATATGTGGAGAGGTTTATTCAAAGAATGTGAGTTGTGAAAACAACTCATGTAGAGATTTGGGAGGATAAATAGGAGTTTGTAGGGATAATGAGAGATTTAGGGGATTAGTGAATGATTTATGGAGATATTGTAGTGATTAGGATGAGGAAGATCTCCCTGATTGTAGGAGATGCTTTCACTATAAATGTAACCGTTGTGGTATTGAATAAATATGTTAAATTTTTAAAACTTGTGTGTATGCTCTTTCTCGAGGTGAAGGGGGAAACCCCAACATTTGGTATCAAAGCAAGTTCTTGAAAGAGGCCTCTCTAACCTTCACTCCACCCATGCTTTGTTCATCAAGTTAGGAAATGGCAACAAGCAAGTAGAGCGGACCTCGTGCAATCCCATTTTCCTTTGTCTATGTGTCATCCATGTGTAGTTTTTTCAAAACGTGCAAGCAATGGATATGCAGAGCAAACCTCGTGCAAACCCCATTGTTGGTTCGTTCACCATTCTTGCAATATGTCGATGATGTGGCAAAGCGGACTTCGTGTGACCCGTTTGGTAGGTATCATTCATTTGCATTTCCTTTCTCATTCCATCATGTTCGCTCTATCTGCAGTTTTTCATTCATTTTTTCATTATGTTCATGCTTAGTTTAGGTTTTCTTTGCCTTGCTTTGTGTTTTGTGTGTGTGAGCACTCTTGTGGGTCAACTTTTTCCTACAACATTTTGGAGCAATTTTGACCTCATATTTGAGTCCGAACTTCCAAAAATGCTAGAAACGGTTATAAACATGACATATTTTGTTGTAGTCAAATTTGTTTATTTTTGGTTTTTGCATATCTACATGGGGAAATAGAAGACCAATGACGAAAATTCATCTTCTAACGCAACCACACAGTCTCTGCTGAGCACAACTCCTCATTTGAAAGTTTTTGTTCTGGTTTGAAGATTTTATGTTGCAGTTTTGTGGATTTCAACGCGTTTGTGAAATCCAATTAAAAATCGAATTTGATGGTTTCAGATCTAGGTTTACAAAGTTATTACTTTATTGACATCGAAATCTCACTCTGCAACTCGATTGAATCCTCCGACTCTCCTCAGTTTGATCTCAATGCCATACTCCTCAAGCATGAAACCCTCGGTGACCCATTACAAGCGAATTGAAGATCTAGAAGATCTAGCTCAGGCGCTTGCATAGGCAAGTTTGTTTTGGTTTCACCTCTATCCAAATCAACTCGGCCTTGGATCTTTGTCAATGGTGACCTACACCCATACAAGCTCGTGGCATTTCTCTTTGGCTCAATCTTGGCATTCGGTTCAAAACCCCTACGTTCAAACATTATTCATTGCTCAACCTAAGATCTACACACCTCAGCCCCTACAAGGTCGATTCAACTCAATCCTTGGTGATTTTGAACGAAGTTGGCTCTGGCTTTTTCTGCATCCACCTCAGCTCTCAATCTTCACGAGCTCCTAATTTTATTTGAATTGAAAATGGATCTAGCATTCAAATCGATTGCTCACCTTTCAGCTCAACGATGCAAACCTATGCATCTCTTGCTTGATTGGGAATCAAATTTAATCTATCTCTTCTTTTAGACGACTTTGCTCTTAGCACTAAGACCTCAACAAACAAAGCAATCAACAATCCCTCTCCTCTTAATGAAGATCAACAAGACCCTTCATTTGACTCGGGATCAATCTCCTTTTCCCTAATCCTAATTGATTGGGTAAAAATATGTTTTTTTTTTAAATTCAAAAGCCTAAATTTTAATGTTCAAAAATTATTTCCTCCACATATACTTTTGAAAATATCAATGTCTCGACCAGTAGTCATATTTTGTGAAGGCGTCCAAGTAGAGGATGGTCAAAGGTTCGACCCAATAACTCTACAAAACAATATTTTTTCTTAAGAGTATATTTTAGTGAGAAGTATATTTTAAAGGAGGGGGCATTTCATTTCTTTTAACAGGATTATATTTTCCTACTAAGGAAAATTTTGTAAAGAAGGTATTTTTTGAAAAATTTATAAAAAATGATTATTATTTATTCTTTCGAAAAATGTAAACAGATGTATTATCAATCGAAACCGACATCCAAGTTTTCGCATTATGGGGGAGGGGAGGGGTTAAATACAAACCAGAGGAATCTCAAGTGCACAGCAATCCAGCAATAGGAGATCAAGGCAAATCAGTGTTGTAGCTATCGAATGTAATGTTCTCTCCCATGTTAGCACTCAGGGGGATGTTAGGAATTAGTCCTAACATGGGTGCATTTGTAAATTTAGATTAGTTGTCCACATTATTAAATATTAATTAGTGTGTGTGTATTTAATATGTGGAGAGGTTTATTCAAATTTCAAATAATGTAAATGAGTTGTGAAAACAACTCACTTCGAGATTTGGGAGGATAAATAGGAGTTAGTAGGGATAATGAGAGATTTAGGGGATTAGTGAATGATTTATGGAGATATTGTAGTGATTAGGATGAGGAAGATCTCCATGATTTAGGAGATTCTTTCACTATAAATGTAATTGTTTTGGTATTGAATAAATATTTTAAATTTTTTAAACTTGATCGCATGCTCTTTCACCAGGTGAAGGGGGCAACCCCAGCAGATATGATGTGAAGAAAATTAGTTAAGAAAGGTGATCACTTCAGCCTTGCATAAAGAACATGATGGCATCCACTTCATTGATAATTTAAAGGATTAGGATAGGTAAGTGGGGTAAAGAATTCTCTCCCATCCCCCTCCCCCACATTTTTAAGGAAGGTGATAATTTCAGCCTTCAATAAAGAACACGATGGCATCCACTTCATTGATAATTTAAAGGATTAGGATAGGTGAATATGGTGAAAGAATTCTCTCTCATCCACCCCCGCGCCCAATACCAGCACCACATTTTGAGTACCATCTCCCTTCTTACCTACAGGTATAGCTAGGGCTGGAACTTAGTGCAATTTAGTAATATAATATCTCAATAGATTCTGTAGTTTTCATAATATAAATCATCTATTTATGAGAATAATAGTATGAATGTTCAAATGTAATAGGAATAGACTACATCATGGCATCTGTACTTTGAAATATTCATTTATTGATTGAGTCTTGTAATTGGCGAAATTTACATTCCTGTGCACAATATCATTAAAGATCAAAATGTAAAAATAAATTGTCAAAGATTAAATGTTAAGAAATCATCCAAATCAAATTAGCTAGTCGTGGATAGTCGAACGAAAGAGCTCTGCTAGGGTTTTGAAGCACAGGTGAGGAAGAACGATCACGGCTCTTTGGATTTTGAAAGATTTCAATCTTGGATCTGAGGGAAGACCTAGCAACGAGCAAAGAATGGGGGACTCAAACCCACTTTTAGACAGATGGTTGTGGGAGCAAAATTAACTATAACAGCATGTGAGAATCAGTTAATGTTTAATGAACTATTAGCTATTAGTTAACTAATGCTCGGTTATGAACTTCCCCAACTATATTGTAACCTCTTTCAGCACAATAAATACGAGCACCACATACCTCTCAACGAGAGTCGTGTGCCGTGTGCTTTTCACATTTCACTTAATTATCTTCTAACATTGGTATTAGAGCCTTAGTGCTCAAGAAGTTCAGAGTTCGAGGAAGCCCTTGAAGCAGGGTACGGACAAAGAGGGCAAGGAGAAGAGGTCGCAGATCGGAGCACTCGCTGCTAGGGCATGCAGGCAGATTTACAGTCAAAATGCAAGTTTCAGTCATATTTTGAAGAGTTTGAAGGTGTGAATTTGTCGAACAGATTTTTTTGTCATTAATAGACGAGTTTCATTCATTTCAGACAACAATTACAGACAAGTTGTGTTTAAGGTATTTTCAAGGGCACACTTTGTGTTTTCAAACAATAAACCATTCCCAATTTAAAGACACATTTTAAGACGTATGCTAGGGTGCAGGATACAGCCGTGTTTTCAATGCTAGGACACACAGAGTTATGGTCACATTTTTGCTGCTAGGGCACCTGATTCTAGATTTGCAGAAGAGCAAGACAGATGCAGCCTTGATTTATCTGAAAATTGACGTCTATGGCATTTTTGAAATTCCACAAGCGGTTTTCAAAGTTGTGGACAGCAGAATTAACAGAAAATTCAATTGTTTACAGTCGAGGCATTTCAGGAAAAATGCCATTAATTTCTGGTTTCAAGCGAAAAAGGCAAGGGACATTGATTCTGACTGATTTAAAGGGAAAAAAACAAGGGCATGGTCGCAATTTTGAGAAGCATTTTTAGATCTACAGAGCTCGAAGGCAGAGCCGCAGCAGAGAAAAAAAAACATGCAAGAGCTACAATTGTCTAGTGCATGCTTTTTCCCTCACAATTTTCATGATTTACAGTGAAGTTTTGAGTTGCAGAAATGGCAGTGAACAGTTTTCAAGGGCCCGGTAATCCTATTCTGCAGATATAAATCAAATTTTGAATTATTTTACTTCATATTCCTTTTATATTTTATGCTTGCATTAATTTGCGGGTCAAAAGTCAGAATATAGACTGTACTTTCATTTACTGGATCGATTTATGGATCAAAATTCTAGTATTCATATTTTACACTGTACTTTCTCCTTTTGCATTGATTTCTGGGTTGGAAAATCTAGTGTGAAAATTGGTCACTATTCAAAATCTTGTTCTGCTCGATGCACATTAATTGACTGGGCTGAATTACAATGTTTGAAGTCACACATTTTGATGACGCAGAGTATTGGGACTCCAATAAAATCACTATTGGTGATGAATCGAGGCTTGTTGCAAACTTGGCAGATTATGACAAGTGTCATAAGGAGGATTTGTTGTTGAAGTTGTCAGTATCAAATGATTTCATACCTAAGGTCTGGAACACCACGAGACTAGTGTGCTATGGACAAGTCTGAAGAACAAGTACATGATCAAAGAAGTCGAGTTTTATACAAGAAAATTTTGCTGTTTTCACCAAGGATGATGGAGGATGGGTCCTTGTCAAAAACACCACCTTTAAATGAAAGATTTTCATGACCAGCTTGGTTTCATCAGTAAAAAGGTGGATGATGACGACTTAGCGGTGTTGTCCCAAAAATTTTGCTCACTAAAATTTCAAAAAAATGGAACTTTTCGCATTGTCATGCCTTGTCAGATCGTCTTTCAGCACCATCCGAGGATTCGTTCGCCCTTCATCTCTATTTCCCATTTGTCAAATTGCCATAATGTTGCGTTGTTGCGCTCCCATCATCGTCGCACTTTATACATACTTTGTCTTCTCAAAGTGGTTTATAAAGGTTAATTAGTGATTTTAATTTAATTATTTAAAATTAATTAATGAGAATTAGTGATTTTAATTTAATTATTTAAAATTAATTAATTAGTAATATTGATTAATTCATATTATTAATTAGTTGAATTAAAACAATTAAATTAATGTCATTAATTTTATTTAATTTAAAATTTAATTAATTAATGTTTTTTATTTATTTTTATAATAAATTGATGTTATTAATTTTATTAATTAAATTCAAATTTAATTATTAAATTAATGATATCAATTTTATAAATATGTTAATTAATCATCGAATTGGTGGTCAAACGGAAGGTAAAGTGGGGTATTAGTCCCACTTTTCCAATTGGAGTGCTCCCAATCAGATAAAAATTAAACGACTTTCCACAAAATATATTGTTGAGATATTTCTTCGGGAAGTTCACGGGAAGTTTGCCAAATGTAAAATTGGCATTTGGCAAAATACAACCCGCTTCCCCACTTTTCCCCCTTCTCTCTCCCATTCCACGTTGAATTCCCACTATCCGTAAATGAAGGTAACGGTTTACAGAGGCACATAATTAATCGGTTTCTTCTCTCATTTCTTCTTTTATCTCTCGCGTGTCGAAGAAGCTCGTATCCACAGCACAAGAAAGAAGCGAAAGATATTCATTGTTGATCTGAAGAAGTTCTCGTATCCACAACACAAAGAAAGAAGTGGAAGATATTCATTGTCTGAAGAAGCTCGAATCCACAGCAAAGAAAGAAGCGGAAGATATTCATTGTGTTGATCCAATCAAGTTCTGCAAACAAAAACACATCTACAATGAGGTTGTTGGCAAATTAAAGGCAATTGTCTTCTCATTTTGGAGACCAAATGGCTAAAGTAAAAGGCAATGTGGATAAAAACTGGAATTTGTGGAAACTAATGATGTTTTAAATGAGATGCTAGTTACAAGGGGAAGATGAAAGCTCGTGCAAGTGTCAAATCCTGCTCCCAAACTGCGCAAATGAAGATAAAGAAATTAGTAAAGGTCTGCGTATAAAGCAAAAGATTGAGCATCCCCCATCGGAAGTGATAATATTCCAAAGTCTGTAAATGGTGAAACAAATCGGGCTGACAAAGAGTAATAAAACAATGGATCCTTTTCAAACGCCAATCTACTACCTTGGAAAAAGAGGACAGAAAACCATTATTAACAAGAACATCATTGGATGCTTGGAAAGGGAAGAGGAATTGGGAAGATGTACTTGCATCACCTCTGAAGAGAAGCTCTTCTAGGACTTCTCAGGAAGAAAATTGTTAGCAAAAGAAAAAGCACAGAATGGGTTCGCATTTTATATGATAAATCAATGTCACCCAAAACAAAGGAAAAGGAGCCCACCAGACACGAAAAAATAAGCTGATGAAAAGCATTCCGGTGCAACAAGGTTGAGAAGATATCACACAGAGGCCTGGAAATTATATCACAAAGTGGTGGTTTCGATTTCCTGCCCAGGCAGTAGTGAAACCGTGAATTTCAAAGCTTGTGAGAAAAGGCAAAGGGTTTATTCAAGGAAACAAAAGAGCAAACATAAGAAAGATAAATGAAAGTAAGCCGCAAAGCAAACTGTAAAGCTCGTGTATCAGAGATGAGTTTAAAGGGCTCGATGGGGATGATATTCAACGGGTGAACACGTGAAGACCTGGCATACAAGCAATACAAAACTGAGAAACCTCACACAAGGCAAAACTACGCAAGCCATGTGGAGGTAGACCCAAGCTCGACCAATTGCAAAGCAGGAAAACCGGATTAATCACACCTCGTGAGGGTAGGAATGTATAAGTGTGCCATTGGTTGGGCTTGCGAGAGAAGGATCCGCTTGGTTAAAGCATGTGAGGTGTGTGGTTCAACAAGGAAAAGAAACCCAAGTTCAATGAATCTCAATACAACAACTTATGTCATCCATTTCTAGCAAAGCTCTCCAAGTTTTGACTAGTTGGGTGACCGAGAATAAGCAGCGCTGGTCAGAAGATGGAAATATGGCCCAAATGAAGATGTGCTGAAAAATGAGCTTACTTGTGAAGCTTATTGGAGGAATACGATTTAAAGATCTTTGGGGAAAAGAAGATCAGAAAATTTTCTTCTATGTAAGAACTTTGCAGGTGCTTTAGGAGCACAATGAAAATGAAGGAAGTACCTCGAGGTCTTATTGCACAGATAAACTATAGCATGCACTAGTGATAAACAGTCGGCCCACTTGGATCTTATGCCGGATAAGTTTGGCTCAATGTGGAAAACAATGTGGCAGTTTGGAATCCCTTTGCAAAGGGACCAGTTGATGAGATTAACAAGAAATTTTACAAATAGCAAAGGTGGAGACATACATGTTCAACAAACCTCCTCTGGTGGCAGTAGCCAATATAAGTACTATTTTAATATTGACAGCATTGAGGCCTTTGGAGAAAAGATGGAAGATGCACAGTTAGATGTTGATCATCATGATTATGTTCCTGTAACATATATTTCAGAAATGGTCTATCATCAAGAGCTATCAATATTTAATATACATCACTTACTCTGGATCACTTTTCTACTCATTCTGTTGGGATAGCCCAAGTGGGTTTTGGTGTAGGAACAAGTGGTAGTAAATGTCCTTGAAGAAAAGTGTAAAGCCAGTCTTTACAACCATTTCCAGCATCCTTCTTCCTATCCAAAATTATAGCATTTGAGTGAGGTATTTCATGAAATCCATTAACATAATTAAAAGTAGATTTTTGTCATCATGTTGTAGTTGCCAGCTTCTTGGTAGATATGTATTCAAAGTGTGGAAAATGCACTTTGGACTATGCATATCTATAGCAGCTCCAAATTCAACTATGATGGATGTGGTTTCATGGAAAGCAATAATTTTGGGCTATGTACAAAATTGATAATGGGCAGTGGCCATGTGACAGTTAGCTCGAAAAGATATTGAGCCAACGGTGCAACCAATCCATGACAAGTTACAATGACAAAACTGAGCCAGACAACAAACATCCCAATGGCATCATAACCTGAGGAAAACTCAAAAACTCAGTAGTGGAGTATGAGTCATTATTTCAAACAAAAATTTCCGCCTACCATGGTTTGTTGGTGTTAAGTGAACATAACAATAAGATCAAATAGCTCGAAGTGGATATTGCTCATTAACAAAGCCAAGGTGGTGTAACAACTATGGTAATGTGATAAATCATGAATTCACCAAGGAAAAGAAATACAAGCATGATCAGAGGAGATGATTCCAAATTACGAGGACAAATGTCATATTTGATGGTATTCAAATGGTGGTATGTGATGGGGATGAACAAACAGGCAATAATGTTGCTGGATCGTTCAAATTTTAATGGCAAAATACTTGGACCATCGTGAATTTCAAAATAATAGTTCCTTCATCAACTTGGGACATTGCAAAATGTGATCAAAGTTTTCCTTGGAGATCAATGAGTTCATTTCTCGTATGATCGAGATATGACTCTTGGCCCAATGGATATGGCACTGATCATAGGTGTCATGCTGCTAATCTAGGTGTCATTTTGGTGTCTAGGTGTATGTCCAAGTCACTCTAGTGGGGTCCACATGTACCCACTTAATTATTGTAATAAATACTTTTAATTAGGTCACTTATGTGATAAAATTGTGTTATTTTAATAAAGTGACTTTACTTTATTAAAATAAAGTTATAAAATTATAATGTGACCTAATTGTGCCCTAAAGTGATGTCATGTAAACCCTAACTACCTTATAACCAACTTTTGGGTTATAAAAGGAGTTAGAGCTCATTTGTAAAGGGTCTTGGAGGTTGGAGGAACTTTGTGTCCTATGGTCTCAAGGCATTGGAGTAAATAGAACTTTGTGTCTAGATGCTTCTTATGGAGGTTCAAGAGAACTTTGAGTCTAAGAATCTCTAGGAGATTGTCCATTGTGAAGACTTTGTTGAAAAGAAAAGAAGGAAACTTTGTGTTCCTTTTCAAGAAGAAATACAAGGATGCTTGTAGAACTTTGTGTCTTGAGATTCTTGGTGATTATGTT
The DNA here is from genome assembly GCA_018340775.1 of Taxus wallichiana var. yunnanensis. Lineage (NCBI taxonomy): Eukaryota > Viridiplantae > Streptophyta > Pinopsida > Cupressales > Taxaceae > Taxus > Taxus wallichiana. The sequence goes on from CM031240.1 coordinate 539,008,725, forward strand.
TGTTCTTATGTCAAATGTAATCTTTTATTTCTTTCCTTTTCATGCAAAGTATTAACATTCAATCTCTTTACTTTTATGGTGTACTTTCTAGCATGTAGGAATGAGATCTGTGTTTGCTTGTTCTTGCATGCTCCCTCTCTCCATTCTTTTCCACTATCTTCCTCTCTCTTCTATTCTCTCTCACTTTCCTTTCTTTCTCCTTTCGGGTGCTTTCGGGTTAAAAGTATCCAAAACCCCACAAACCCATCATATGAGGGAGCTGCCCCTCTCAAATGCAGAGGTTAGATCATCCTGTCGATAGATGATCTCTCCAATGTTGCAAGTTTTATGGAAAGTTAGACATTGACATTTGATCAGGTCAATTCCTATTTGTTGCGAAAGGAACACATCCGATTACAAGCAATTGAGTCTAGTTCTAAACAATGAAAGAGTGCATTGACAACTCAATCAAAGAGAAAGTAGAGATGTCATTCAGGTGAATTTTCCAAATACTAGGGGAAATGTCATTACTGTCATAAGTTCGGACATCTCAAAACTTATTTCCATAAGCGACAATATGATCTTTCTCGTAGTGCCCACCCATGTGGGACCCAAACACAAGACCAAATATAGCAGGATTTTTTTTTGACTCTCACTTACAAGATACAGTTGTGCGACACCATAAAGACTCACAAGAGATTGCACGACACCACATGCAACGTTTACACCAACATGAAGAACACGCAAATATCAAAATGACACAATATGCAACCAATGTCACACTTAGATAAATGAGCAAGTATGGAACCACGACACAATCACGACATGTACATCACGAATTGGCACCTTCCACAATATCACATTTTCATGGTTAACTCTTTATTGTAATCATATTTCATTATTAGCCTTTAAGGTTCGAAGAGCACTTGACATGAAACATACTTTTTCCTCTTTCTCTAGATTGCATTTCCTTTATTTCGTTTAACACTTAATTTAAGATGGTTCCCTCTTCACTACCATTTACACTCCCTTATTTAACCTTATAGGTCTCGAAACCATTTATCATGAGAGCATGTAATCTTATTCACAACGATACATATTAATTATTTCGTTTCATATTTAACTTATAACAAGTACACTTAATCACACGAAAAGAGTTAACATTGGTTTAAAGTAAAAGGATTCCATATTCTATTTACTCAAAAGGACAACATCTACGGGACAACCTTTAGATAGACATAGTTGGCCAAAGGTTTAAACACCAATAGCATAAGAAAGGGTCCCAGGTTTTAATTTACTTCCATTTGCACTCAAGGACTCTACGTCCAACTAAAAGTCAATTTTGGAGTGGTTTGAACACCATAATCTCACAAACCTCCAAGTTTTAATTTCTTTCAAAAACCGACACCTCAAGGATACAAATTAAATTCTAAAGGTTATTAACAAATTCATTCACAATTGACTATTGTTGTTGCTATAATAATATAATAGGTTAGAGTCGTTTCTAATAGTTATACGTCATAAGTTTCGTTTTCTAGATAAGAGATTATGTTCTCGAATGATCGAATTCACGTGGAGCAGTTTATAAGTACTTTCAACAACAAAAGAAGGCCTAGCTGAGTTATAAGGTAATTCTAAGTTTCACTTGTGTGTCCGTTATATATCGCTCGCATTTAAAAGAGTTAGGATTTTATTAGAGGTACTAAGTGAGGTACCACCTCACTTTAAGGTTTGCCAAGGTATACATGCTCCCACACACGTCGAATGATTAGCCCTTCTCAGGAGACTTAGCATAAAAGGCAACCATCCAAAAACGTTGATACACAAAACATCAATCAAGACACAAAGGGGTATTGCACCCTTGAGTATAATAACATGCATACTTCCACGAGCATAAGAACCCTTTTACGGTGAGCGACACATGAGTAAGCACAATGCTAGAGAATTTACAGCTTGGTACCACCTCTCTTTAAGGTTGGCCAAGGTATACATGATCCCATACACATACAATGATTAGCCCTTCTCGGGAGACTTAGCATAAAAGGCAACCATCTAAAAACGTTGATACACAAAACATCAATCAAGACACAAAGGGGTATTGCACCCTTGACTATAATAACATGCATACTTCCACGAGCATAAGAACCCTTTTACGGTGAACGACACATGAGTAAGCACAATGCTAGAGAATTTACAGCTTGATACAAGATAACGTTAGAGCAATTCAACCTCCCATAGATCAATTAGATGCAAGAGGGGGTAAAGGAGTCAAAACATGAGGATTTGATGCGAAGGTAAACAAGTATTGACTCCATTCATGACGCTTGGATGATCGTTTCCTTGTTCCTAAGTGTTCTAGAAATATTTCTAAAGCTTTGGAACCATGTAGGCATTTTGTATTTGAGTATTTTTGGATGAAATTGCAAAAATTTGATTGTTGTTATATATAAATCAGTTTGTTGTGCTTGTTGTCATACATTTTCAGTTCGTTATCTATTGGGCTTTGTGCTGATATCTATTTATTCAGTTTTGAGCCTGAAAGGGACATTACAATGGAGTAGTCGGCTAGGTGCCAAAGGGATGTAATCCTAGAAGAGGAAGAGGAAGGCGAAGGGGCCGAAATTAAAGAGGACTCTTGAAGGGTCGAGAAGGATCAAAGAGAAGAAAAGAGAAGAATCGAAAGACTGCTGAGGGAAGCTATTCAGTACGCAATAGATGGGGAAGCTCAAGTATTTTTAAGGGGAAGATGAACCAACTGCGAGTAGGAGTAGAGTAGGGAAAGTGACCGAGGAAAGACGAAAAGAGCATTCTAGAGAAACTGAAGAGAACACTAAGGAGAAAGCTGAAGTGACCGAGAGGATGCACAATGAGTCGTGGACCCTACTTGCAAAACCAAGAAGGAAACCGAGGAACTAGAAGAATAAAGTGAAGGTAGAGGATTAGAAGTAGTTAGAAGTAGATTAATGAAGCAATTGGTGTTGAACCTAGAGAAGCCATCATGGAAGCCATGGTATTGCAAAGATAAAGAAAACACAATCCACAGTGAAGAAATTAGACCAGATCCACAAAGGCCAGTAGAAGATAATGATACCCTTATTATAGGATGTATGTCCCTTGAGCCAAACAAAGAATTAAATACTTGGGATTGTTTAAACGATTGGGAACAAATGGAAATTCTACAAGAATTGCAAAGAAGGTTAAGTCAGTTGTCCGCAATACAAATTGTGTTGCATCAAAACCCGAAGAGATAGGTGCGGAAGAAATTTCAAGAGAAGTAGAGTTATCATTGCACAAACACGTGTTGCGTAGACTTACATTAAGAGGAAACAATGAAAAGAGTGGGGAATGTGGCGATAATAGTTCTGTGAGCCCAAAATATAGAGTTAGTTTTCCAAAATCTAAAGAGTCTAAAGAAGAAAAGACAGAATCTAGTAAGGCCAATATAAGTACCGATGCAAATACTAATCAACCAAGTGCGCAATTGAATCCAACATATAGCTCGAGCCATACTACTGCGCAAAGTCAGCCAAGAAGCCAGTTGGGAATGAGAGGAAAGATGGCTCATTATCCTAACCCCTATACAAGTTTACAGCCATATGATGGGTCTGTTGATCAGAACATTACTTACTAATGTGTGACATGTGATGGGGAGCAAAGGGGGTAACAAATGATAATACAAAGAAGTGTGAACTCATAGGAGCACTACATGGAAGAGCTTTGGAATTTATATACTCAAGAAATCTTAATGCACAAACTTTACAAGAAGTACATAATGCACCCACACAAAAATTTAAAAGAAAGAAGTGTGTGGGAGAAGTTATTCGAGACTCGAAAGATATAGATTAGAAACCAAGAGAGTCTGTCATGGAATATGACATGAGGTTCTCTAATGTAATGAAAAAACTAGTTTCAATTTTGATGAGCCAAGCAAAGCAACTTGGTTTGTAGAAGGATTGCGTAGTAAGATTGATTTTGCAATTGCACAAACAAAATTTTAAACTAAAGTTGAGGCCATTGAATCAGCTATCTGGGTGGAAAAGATTGAAGATTATGGAGATAGTGGTGCATTTAGCCAAAAGGCAAGCAAAATTGGATGTGGTGATGCATAGACTGGAGGAATTACAGGAATGAAAGAAACCTAGATTAAGCATATGGTGCACAAAGTGCGGGATGAAAGGCATCATAAAAATGACTACACTAAAACAAAGATAGGGGTGACGAGAATATTGTGAAGTATGCAAGATATGGGGACACTCACTCAATAATTGTCACTGCTTGCTACAACATTAAGTCGGTAACCTCATAATGTAGTATGCACTTTTTAGAGCTACTACACACATAAAGTTGAAGATTGTAGAGCTTTGATGGATTTGAACTAGGAGGTTACCAAAAATGTCTTTGTAGTCCAAACACAATTAGCCGCTAAAGCACAACCATTGTATCTTACATAGAAATGGCCACCTCTCCTTGACCAAGTACCCAATGGGCTCCTTCCTCACCGCAATCAAACATGCAATGGATACCACAATCTCCACAACCTAGTCCGAGTTGGGCTCCATCGTCTCCACAAAACAATATGGATTGGGCACCTCCTTTGCTGCACAACAATTGCCTAGGTGAAAGCGCACCTCCACCACAAGCCCCTATGGAGGATATCAAAACCAAAACAAGGATGGATGGAACACCCAACGAGGGATACCAAGGTGGTCGGATGATGGGAGGACCACAAAGACAAGGGGTGCTTTGTTATCTTTGTGGAGAACCAAATCACATTGTGCGGAACTGTCCTTAAAATCCAACACAGGAAGTATTTTGCGCATATTGTAGGGTGCACACGCCACATAATACATAATATAAGAAGATTGTCTCTGTGTTGAGAAACAAAGAAAAGAAAAACAATTGCACAATGTTAAAATGATCAATGTGGTGCCTAAAGGATACTGGTAGTCTCCAAGCTATCACTAGAGCACAAAGGAAAGAAAAAGCTTGGAACATTTGGAGATTCCCAATGAGCCCCAAATATGATGCACATATAAGGATACGCACCCCGATCCAAGGAAGGAAAAATCATTACTAGAAGAAGCCAAAGGATTGTTGCACTCAATTCAAAACAAAGATGGCAATGGATAGAATAATACTGGGAAGCAAAAAGCGCATATATACAGCCAAATGATGCAGATTTTAAAAGGAGGAGTGGTTGCCACATTACAGGATCTCCTAAAAATAGTAAATGTTCTATGCAATGAGGACACCTCACAAAACATATCTAATTTTCTCAAGATTATGTTAGAAAGTGCAACCAATGGAGCAATACAATCAAAGAAGCCTATCTAGTATGTTAAGACAAAGAAACCATAGGATGTGGATACTAGACTAGATATAATTCTAAGAGGCTATGAAATAAGAGACGCGGTCTTTGATTTTGGAAGCACTATTAACATGATGCCAAGATCCACTGGGAAGCCATGGGAGCTCAGCTTTAGCTTACATCCCGATTACTCTCGGTCTGTATAGACTACAGGAGAGTGGATCAAATTGGTCGATTAGAGGATGTAGAAACTTGAGTAGGAGATTTAAGTTTAAAGGGGATTTTGAAGTCATTGACATGAAGACCAATGAGACACACTATTATGTGCTGATTGGAAAAAATGGGCATATGATGGCAATATGACAATCAATACATTGACTAATCAAATGGAAGCACACCTAGACGATTCTATCATTGTCATACAATGAAAAGAATTGAAGAAAAAGCCATATACTATTCCTAAGGAACCCATGTCTCCCTATGCGCATGATATTGAAAGTTGGTTTAAGGTGGAACATCATGGCAGATCCAAAAGCTCGCAATTCAAACAAGAAAGGAATATAGAGGATTATAGAAATTGGGAGATTCGTGTTATTACGTGTAATCTAAGAATCCTTTTGCAGAAGAAGAGTTGCAATACAATATTAGGTCTCCTACGAAATTTGAGATAACACAATTATATGCGTTTTGCGCAACATGATCAGGACTATATTGAGAACAATGGAGAAAGTCAATCCCATGGGAACTAGCATCTTCAATTGGTGGAGATTCAGATGCGGACTTGAATCATTGGATGCGCAGTGAACATGAGATTAGGCCTATGAGAATGGTTCGGGGAAGAAAAAACGAATTATGCAATTCTTTGGGACCTCTAGTTTACATACATTATTGGGTGAATTTCGGGAACATATACCACAAGAAGACATGAGGACAAGTGCACTTTGGATTATGCATTAAAGGAATAAAGTAAGTACATGGTGGGTTGTGCATAGAATAAAGAAATTTTGCATGGATGGAGCAATAGGTATGATGCACGCAAGAATTTCTTTACCTTCCGAGACTATCTAAGATTGGCCTACGTACTTGCATGAACCAATGCCCATGAAAATTCTTATTTAGGGGTGTATTGAGGCCTAGAAAATACAACAAATTGAGCCTAAATGTGGGTTCATATCTTCCCAAAAACACTTACTCCATTGCCAAAAGCTTGGTATTTTCATCAAGAGAGAGAAGAGAAATAGGTGGAGGAAGATTTTATTCAAACCTTCACATTCGAAGATAACAACCCCATGGTAGATACGACTCTCGAGAAGATTAAAACATTCTTATGCTATGGGCCTATTGACTCAAAAGGAGCTGAATTTTAAGGCCCAGATTCCAAAGAAACCATCAAGAGGAATTGCGCAAACAATAGGAATATAGTGAAACACATTAAAAGACGTATCACGAGGTAGAGGTTTGGCATAGAGTAGGTGATAACAAAGATGGAAAAAGGAACCAGATGTTGATGAAGATATGGAACTAGTAGAAATGTTTGAACCCGAACGCATTGAACCTTTGTTGATAAACAAAGAATTGCGCAATGAGGAAGAAGAACAACTGTGCAATTTAAACATGGAAGAAAAGTCAGGCTCAAGAATAGTAGAAGACACGAGGGGATAAAAGAAAGGCTAAAATATACGATGAACTAGTGTGCAAGAGGGTAGAAGACATTGGTCCATCAGGTACAGTAAAATTGGCCACTATTGGAGACTCTTTGGATGAAAAAGAGATGTCGAGATTTTACAATTACTGCAAGACTATGAAGATGCGTTCCTACTAAATGTAGTGAAATAAAAGGAGTGGATCCATCGCTAGGGGAAATACACATAGAATTAAAGGTGCAAATCATGTCAAAAAGAGACCTTACAAATTGAATCCTAATATGAAGGCGAAGGTCAAGGTTGATTTAGACCGCATGGTGGAAGCAGGACTAATCTATCCCATAGAAAAATCAGATTGGGTGAGCCCGATAGTCACTCAACCAAAGAAAACAAGAGAGATTAGAATTTGTGGTGATTATAGAGCTCTTAACGATGTATGTATTATTAATTTATGGCAGCTCACATACACAAAACAGCTGGAAATAAATATAGAAACCCTTCAAAATATTTTATTCATGAGCTGAGAACAATTATAAGACAAGAGCCCACCTGAAAAAATATATTTTTGTATTTTTGGACCAGCTGGAATAAATGAATGACAGCAGCAAATACACTTCACAAATATGGCTGGAAATAATGATTCCAAAGCCCAAATACAAGTCCGGAAAGTGCAATCAGCCTCTAAAAATATGAGGAACCCAATTACCGATAGAAAGTGAGTTTGTCATGTGCCCTAGAAGCCAACAAACTTCACCCAGGAGGGGTCGCCACCCTAGGAGAGGGTCTGAAAACTCCAAAAATGCCCTAGCAGCCCTTCATCACAAGAACCCTCGCTGAAATCACTGAATCAATTTATTGAAGCCCAATGGAAACCCTGAATGGAGAATCCTCAAGGATTGAAGGGTTTTTGTCCTTCAATTAGGGAACAAGGAGGGTTTTGTCCTCACTTGCAGCCCCACAAGAGGGTTTTTCGTCCTCAAGTGGAAAGGAATGAGCAAGCCAATCCAAAAACCTCATGAAAATTATGATAAGGAATAGATGATCCTCAAACAAGCCAAGTGACCTCCTTTTATACACAAATGATGGCACAAACCTCTAGAACAATCTCCAAAAGGGGTCGCCCCACTTGGAGAATTAATTTGATTTAATTATTGCCTTTTCCCTCTAGTTTCTTTCTTCACCTTGGGTCGGCCACTTTAGCATTTAAAATAAATTAATCTTTTAATACTTTTCTCCTTTTTATGTTTTCACTTTATTCCATAAAGTCCCTTCCTTTTCATCCCTTTAGCTGACATATAATAATGAATAGGCTAAATACTTTAAGTATTTAAAAATACCTTTTATTTTAATGATATTATTAAGTTACTCAAGATTTGGAAATGACCAGGCCCAACTTAAAACATTATTAATTATTTTATTTTAGAAAAGGGGACATTACAGTCCTCCCTCCCAAATTTGTTTGCCCTCAAGCAAATGCAAGCTCCATTCTTCAACTCCTTGTACCTACCTGCAAACACCAAGGTCCCAAATCGACCTCCGGAACTCTTCAGAGTGTGGAAAAACTTCAGCAACCTCTTCCACCCTTCTTTTCATCACCAATATCATGCCAACAAGCTCAACATACCTTTGGGCCTCCAAATGATCACCCAAAGCCTCTACTACTACCTCGAGGAAGTCTTACCTTCCTCATCTCTTGTTGTCCCCATTGATAGGGCAAGCAACTCTTCATCATTTGCTTGGGCTGATAATAAACTCAGCTGCTCCTTCTCATGCTTGTCAAGTGCCAGGAACCTTGCACTCTCCTTGGTCATGTGAAAACTATGCATTCCTTGACTCATAAGAGTCTCTTCACCAACACTTATATGGGTTGTTCCCACATGTGCAAGGTGTTGCCATGATGCCAAAGTGGCTGCCATGATGATTTGCTTCAGCTGAACCCCTTCCCAAACTTCTTCCATCCGAAAAGCTCCCCTAAAGTGTGCCAACATACAGTTGTACATGACTGATAACAACAGTTCCAGCACTCTGAAAATGTCATAACAGCAGCAAAATTGACATCTTTTGCCCCAATCAAGGGTGTGAGCCATGTAGGAGCTGAAAATGCTATTGGGAGTAAGTGCGTTAATGAAATAGAAGTGTCGTAGGGGCTGATAATGCTTATGACAGCAGCATTGAGATTGGAAATTTGGTGCATGGCTGTCCCAATTGTGTCCCTTCCATTTTTGGGTGGAGGATATCATCGTCCCTTGTTCTCCACATATGTATGCCACTCATTAGGCTCACTTCTTTACTTTGCTTCTTATACATATGAGAATGTTGGACTGAACCACACTTATGTACCTTCTTTTCTATCATCTCCATTTCTGGACCGCACATAGAACAAACATATTAATGAAGTCAAGAGTTCCCAACATCACTCCTTCAACCGCTTCATCATGCCTCATAGGCATGTTGTTCAACTCTCTTCTATTGCTTGCCTTTCCCTCATATCTTTCCTTCCCATGATGGACTTCCAAAGGTCCATCCTTGCTGCCCCAAGCATGGTTGTAGCCGTAGCCGTGCCTTTTCTCACTCACAAATAGAATTTTAGTGGCTGGAAACCACCCTGTAACAGCTGCAAATACCCCAACTGTGGTAGTAGGCTGGAATTCCTTTCCCCATGTAACTGAAAACCCTTTTATGACTGTCATAAAAAGTGTTAGGAGGCTGGATCTGTTGCAAACAACAAAAAAAATAGGACAGCAGCTGTCATACTGTAAATTCTTCACAAAATTCATCAATGGCAATAATATAGGGGCTGGAATCAACCATATACTGACTGAAAATTCTTCAACAACAGCCATAAACTGAAAACTACTCAATTCAATGACTGAAACTATGTGCATGGCAACAAAAATCTGCTTGTAGATTGATCTCCCATCAGTCCTTGAGAAATGACAGCCAATGTTCAACTCCATGGCATGTTGGACACCACTATCCCCTCGCGATCCTTGAGTTATATTATTGAGCACCCAACTATGTTGTATGGGAAGTGTTTGAAAATCAACATAAAGATCATATGGCTTATCCATTTTCCACATCAAGTATCTCGCTGCCCCGGCAATGGTGACTTCCTCCATAGTCTTGTCTCCAAGTGTAGGATTTGGTTCCAAGGAGTGACCTATGAATTGTGAGCATTGATTTTCCACCGCTTCGTTAGAATGCATAACATACCTTATAGGACTCCTCATGAACTTCTTTTCTAACCACATGCATGGAATAAAGAACTCACTAGCAATATTGAACTCATCCTTCACAATGAGGTTCGAATGCACAACAAACTCTATAAATTTTCTTTCATTCCAAGCGCAAGAGATGGAGAACTCAATAGTGACATCTACCTTGATCCTCAAAAGATCATCGGGCTCCCCATGCCAAAACAATCTTGGACTTGAATTGAAGAAGCAACATGCCCACAGCTGCAAGTTGTGTCTTTGAACCTAACATGCTTCTTAAAATATTTCCCATGTTGACAAGAATCCTTACTTGTTTTTGGCAGCTCTTTTTGCGGAAATCCACTTGGCTGGAATGGCCTTCTTTGCTGTCCAAAAAGTGCAGTCCTAGGCTGCCCCCTTGCACTGTGGAGAACACTTCTGGATGTGGAGTGACATGTCTTTTGACCTTGCATATGTCCCATGGGCTGCAACCACTGAACTTCTATGATTTGGCTAGTACTCACAACATATTTCTTTTCAATGCAAGGAATGTTATTCTTATTCAATGTACTACCTTGAAGATGTTTATCAAAAACTTCAGCTCCATGCCACATTTTAGAAACATTCTTTTCATACCTTTGGTTGTCCTCCAGTGTTTACCTTCTTTTTCGGATGAGTATTTGTTGGGATGTCATTAGAATGCTCACCTCCTTGGGCTGAAGTAGGAGCCTTTGATAGATTTGCCTTCACACTATTGCTCGTGTCAAGTATCTTCCCGAGTTGTCCTGAAAATCCACCTCATAGGGTAATGACTCAATCTTTGGAGGAGTGATAGGTGCTTCTAGGGCTTCCATGGGCTGCTCCTTCTCAATGTCCAGCAACTTTGATTGTTCTTCTTGCTCCACCATTACCATTTGGAAATTCTTTTCCTCTTCCTTCCTCAAGACATGCTGCAAGTCTCCTTGTGTAGCTCGTGGTTTAGGTCTTGGTCCAATTCCAACTCGATCTTTCTTCAATCCCATGAAGTTGGCAAGTGGTAGTTCTTTCGGATCTCAACTGGAAGGGCTCTATATTCATGTAGCTGGCAGCAATGTCATCCACTATGGAGGGTTGAGTTTCCCTCACCGGAATGGTTTCTTCTTTTGGAAGGAAAGTAGGGAGAATGACCTAGATGAAGAATCACTCACGGTTCTTGGTGGCTGGATTTTATTGTTTTCCCTTGAAGAGCTTCCTTCACCATTGGATGTTGCATGGTATGGATCATTGTGCCATCATATTAGCCAATCTCTCTTGCCCTTGGGCAAACCTCTCAAACCTAGCATCATCAAAAATTATGTCGCCATTTTATCTTCTCCTTCTAAATCACAGGCTGGTAAGATCAAGTGCTGATACCATTGTAATGTCCCTTTCGGGCTCAAATTTGAAAGATACGGAATTTAGAAAACCCCAATGATAGCAAACTGAAATAAATTTTCAAACCCTAGCAACGACTGATTTTTATTAATTTATGGCAGCTCACATACACAAAACAACTGGAAATAAATATAGAAACCCTTCAAAATATTTTATTCATGAGCTAGAACAATTATAAGACAAGAGCCCACTGAATTTAATTTTTTTTGTATTTTTGGACCAGCTGGAATAAATGAATGACAACAACAAATACACTTCACAAATATGGCTGGAAATAATGATTCCAAAGCCCAAATACAAGTCCAAAAAGTGCAATCAGCCTCTAAAAATATGAGGAACCCAATTACCGATAGAAAGTGAGTTGCCGTGCCCTAGAAGCCAACAAACTTCACCCCCAGGAGGGTCGCCACCCCTAGAGAGGGTTTGAAAACTCCCAAAAATGCCCTAGCAGCCCTTTATCACAAGAACCCTCACTAAAATCACTAAATCAATTTATTGAAGCCCAATGGAAACCCCTGAATGGAGAATCCTCAAGGATTGAAGGGTTTTGTCCTTCAATTAGGGAACAAGGAGGGTTTTCGTCCTCACTTGCAGCCCCACAAGAGGGTTTCCATCCTCAAGTGGAAAGGAATGAGCGGCAGCCCAAAAACCTCATGAAAATTATGATAAGGAATAGATGATCCTCAAACAAGCCAAGTGACCTCCTTTTATACACAAATGATGGCACAAACCTCTAGAACAATCTCCAAAAGGGGTTGCCCCACTTGGAGAATTAATTTGATTTAATTATTGTCTTTTCCCTCCAGTTTCTTTCTTCACCTTGGGTCGGCCACTTTAGCATTTAAAATAAATTAATCTTTTAATACTTTTCTCTTTTTATGTTTTCACTTTATTCCATAAAGTCCCTTCCTTTTCATCCCTTTAGCCGACATATAATAATGAATAGGCTAAATACTTTAAGTATTTAAAAATACCTTTTATTTTAATGATATTATTTACTCAAGATTTGAAATGATCGGGCCCAACTAAAAACATTATAGGAAATTGTGCAATTCCTCTAGCATGGGATTTTCCCGAGATCACTATTCGGAAAAGAAGAAGAAGCTACTTGTCACTAAAGCCTTACCATACACAATTATAAATGGATTTTTGTATAAATTGGGGAAGGATGAAGTATTGCGCAAAGTCGCCTTGGAACATGAAAGAGAAGCAATATTGCATGAGGCACATGCCGACATAGCAGGAGGATATTTTGTAGGGAACCGATTGCGAAGAAGATTTTGCGGACCGAATTTGGTGGCCAACTTTGTTTCAAGATGCACACCACATTGCAAAGCATTGTGATATTTGTCAAAAAATAGGGAAACCCAATCAAAAGGATGAAATGCCACTCAATCCGGTTTTAGCCACACAACCCTTTGAACAATGGGGGATAGATTTTATTGGACCGATTCATCCACCATCTAGAAGGTCAGAGCTAGGTATATCATCACGACAACCAATTATTTCACTAAATGGGTGGAAGTTGCGCGGCAAAGACCAATTGTGCAACATGGGACATAGCCAAGTTTCTATATGAAAACATCATAACTAGGTATGGATACCTACAGAAGTTAGTCAATGGCAGAGAGGAACACACTTCTTAAACAACACAATCAAAATCTTTATAGAAGAGTTTATGATTGTGCATCATAAAAGCATAGCATATCAATCGCAAGCAAATGATGAGTGGATGTTACTAACAAAGTCTTGGAAAGAGTGCTTCCAAAGATCTATAATGTTTAAAGAGATGATTGGGAAGATATAATTCCTGAAAGTACTTTGGTGTAATGTCCCCCTTTTTAATTAAAAATTAAAAAAAAAAAAATCGATTAGCACATGTAAATTTAAAATAAAATATATTTTTATGTGCAAATCAAAAATAAATGAGAAATTCAATTTCACCTTGAAATAATAAATTCATATTTTAAAGGTGAATTAAGTGACTAAGCAAGTCACATTTTTTAGGATTATTTAATGTTTGATATTTAAAATAAAATGATTTCTTCTAGGCATGGGTCAATCCATATGGGCCCCATTTGATTTAAAATCCCTATGCATTTAATATTTGTTGTTGAGTGTGACTTTTAGACATTTTTAAATAAGATTCCCTCCTAGATTATGGCACCAAAGATGGAGAAGAACTTTGGAGGATGTGCAAGGCAAAAGATATAAAAGAAGATGTGGACACTCCTTTTTCGCATGTTGACAGTTTATTAAACTTATCTTCATGCTTGAAGAAGGGATGTATGCCCACTTATGATCAAAAATAAAAGGTGTTCATCAACACCACCTATTGTGAAGTGTGTGTGCCCATTTGAGCTTGAATTGATAAGTTATTTGCATCATTTATTCTATATATGTAAGTCGCCATTTTTGGGGGAGTTCAAGCTTGCTTTGAGAGAGTTTGGAGTGTGATTTATGGTGAATATCATTTATTATATGTTGTTGGTTTTCCTTGATGAAATCGACTTGCCTAGGATAATTTTAAAGTTGGTTTGGAGGTGTTTTATGTGCTCAAATACTTGTTGTTCATTCCAGAATTTTAGTAAGCTCAAATCGACTTGATATGAAGCATTTTGGTATGATTTTATGAGGTTGCATATGGAGGTTACATTCTGATTTATTTATGCTTCTAATTGGGGCATATTGTGGCCATTTTCATGCTAGTTTGGTTTACTAACACTGCTGGGATTTATTTAATGCAAATCGACTTACCTAGGCATGTATTAACAGTGTTTTGGAAGGGTTTGAAGTATTATTAAATCTGCTTACGCATTACTGACACTATTAATTGCAGATCTGTGAACTACATTTATTGAGTTTTAGAGTGAAGGAAAAGTGTTGGAATTATTTTGCATATTTTGCCCTAACCCTAGTGACTTGAACTACAATTTCGGGGGCTGTTGTAAGTGGGGTTTTGTGATTAGAAATTTCAGATTGTTAACTCTTTGGAAAGTACATAACTTTATCATTCTTCTACAAGTTATTTCATTCGAATCGGATAAAGATTGTGGTAGTTATTAATTTTCAAAGTTTACAATCATTTTTCAGTAGTTTTATTTATTTTTCTACTTCTGCAAAGTTTATTGGTTAAAGGAGTGTAAATTCTAACTAAATAGCCCATCTGAACCCTTACCTTGGCTCACTCCAACCCTATCTGGGTTGTATTGAAGCCGACACTGGGTTAGTTGAGGTGAACCTAGAAGGGTTTCTCTTCTAAGTTTGCTTCTCTTGCAAGTAGATTAATAATAATTAATTAATATCCCAAAAGGGGATATTACATTTGGGCATACAAAACAAACTACAAAAGGAGCACAGGACAGACCCCATTTCGATCGGTCTACATGATAGAAGCAATAATGCCAATGGAATACATTGTACCAAGCCTATGCATTGCAATAATTAAGCGTTTGGGAGATAAAGAGTCCATTGAAAAGCAGACTTTGGATTCAACAAAAATGGAAGAAAAGCAGGCAACTACGCAATGGAATAAGGAGGCACATAAACAAAGCTAGAAAAGATGGCATGACCAAAATCTCCATGAAGAAAGAATTTCAAATGGAACATTTGATATTGGTTTATGAAAGCGGATTTAAAGCACACTCAAGCAAATTGCGCATCAGTGGAAAGGCCCCTATATCATTCATCACATCACAAAATGGGGCACAATTGTATTGCGGAATCTACAAGGGAATGTATTACTGTTGAATCAATATGTAGGCTAAAAGCCTACTGATGGGTAATTGTGTAATGACAAGAAAGTGACAATAAGTGCCTATGACACATGAGATAAGAGTATGATTTTTCACAAATGTATGCAAGTGTGGTAGGTAGAAGTTTGTGTATTTGATCAATTTGTGTTCTGGTGTGTGTAGAATAGTTAAGATTCAAAAGGTCACCTTCAAACGACCAAAAATGAGAACGTAGGAACTAAAGTGAGTAGAAAGTGCAAAAACAAATAAGTTTGGGAAACCCGCATAGGAAGCGAAAAAAAAGTAGATGAGACAAAAAGAAAATTTAAAATTTTGAAAGGATGGAAAATTACTAGCTCACCAATATGTACAACCAACACATCAAGCTAACAAGATTTTGTGGCAAGTAAACAAAAGAGGCAAGTCGGCACAACATCGAGCTAGATTTCCAATGGATAAATGTCATTAAGGTGGTAGATCAAAGGATAAACGGCTCAAAAATGGCCGCATCGCATATAGAAGGAATATAAACAAGAGACGAGAATGGAGAAACAATTAAACACATTGTGCTTAATTTGAAACTACTAGAAGCAACCAAGAAGTCTGAAAAGTTTGAAAGTTCAAGGAGTTTGAAAGCCACAGATCAAGCTTGCAAAGGAAAGCACCAAAATAGAAATGGCAGATCCATTCACCCTGAGCCCATCGGACCTAGGGTTCAAGGCATGATGGAGGAGCAAAGTATCGCATTCCTTCCTCTAAGTGACTTGGAGAAGGAAGACATGGAGATTTCCGCAAAATTGAGGCAAACAAAGTGGAGTGACCCACCACATCACGACCTAATAGTAAGAGAGAACAAGCTTCGAGGCGTAGAGAGGCCCGCATGATCTAGACCGAAGCTGCGAAGGGCAAATAGTAGAAAAAGATTTAGTGCAAGGAACGGTTCTTTAGTAGGCTTGCCAAATTGCCATACATGGGAGATCAACTAGAACTCATGCAAACAATCATGAGTCAATATTACACCTTTGGCACCATTTGGTTTAGTGCACAAGATGCGGTGCAATCAATGCAGCCACATCGCTCAAGCCACTAGATTTAGTGCATGCTTCAACACACTTTTGGATTAGTTGTGAGCGCAATCATCCTTGGTTCTCCAATTTTCAGGCAATACGGTGTAGTTACGGTATACTTGGACTGCGATGGGCGCAATCAACCTGGGTTCTCCAGTTTTCACTCTCTTTAGCACATGGCTTATTTTGAGCATCAGCTGCATCATAAAAAGTGCAGAAGACAAACAACACAATAGACTTAATCTTAAAGGGGAGGGTGTTTGACATAATATCCTAATACAAAGTTTAATATTCATCATTTTCATATTAGAGGTTGTAATTTATTGTAAATAATGCACACAAGGAAAGTTGAACGGTCATCAGAAGATGAACCAAAGAGTCTCCCTTTGTGGCTATTTATGCTTGTATGCATATGTGCATCATTAAGAGCTTTATTGAATACATGAGAGCTTCATTTGAATATTTTCTTCTTGTCTAATTTCCCATCCATTTCATTCTATCAATCTTTCTCTCTTGATTTAATTACTGACATAACATAAATATGGTATCTAAACCACATGCAGCAGCATGCCCAAGACTTGGATCAATGGTTGTGTCCAATCTAGTTCATAGCTCGATCACTAAAAAGTGTTTACCAATAAACAAAAAAGCAAACCCAAAACAGCTGAAACTAAACAAAATAGCCATCCTCGTATATAATTTTCTCCATATTTATTTAAATTTTAAAATAATCATACAAATCAAATTCCTTAATATTGGCAATGCCAACCAGCCTAGAAAACTCTCTTATGCGATGCAAGCATCTTCATCGCATGTATTGTAACCAAAATTTGTTAAATTCCTAGACAATAAACTATAATTCATAAGCTACTTCTGTAATAAGAGAATTTACCTTCCTCTAAACATAAATTATTGAAATTCAAACGCTCTCTTCATTTCGCTAGCAAGGATAACAAGCAAACGTGAAACACCCACGAAATACCTTTCTCTAGTCGTAAATTTGTTTTTCCAAATTAACCTAAATTAAAATTACACGAGTGAAATTTATGTACAATCACTCCGGTGGCCCTTTATGGGTGTGAAATGCGGGAAGTAATATGTCAAAGCATGGATGGAGACAGGTAGAAAGAATCCAAAAACATTTAATCACAAGCACTCTCAAAGTTAAATCAACGGTTCCTTATGAGATTTTACTGGCTGAAGCGGGTATCTTACCAATGGAAGCTTCGGCAATCACTCGGCTAATAAGCTATTTGAAAAAAGTGGAAAGCATGGACAATCATCGTTGGCCCAAAATGGTTATAGAGGATAACCTAGAGCGCAAAAAGAAAACTTGGATGAAGCAGAACACCAAATGGATGGAGAAGTGGGGCATCCACTTCCAGGAGTGCCCTAACAGCAATAGGGAAATAAAAAATTATGTGGCAGAGAAGTTTAGGAACATCATGTGGACAGAAAATATTGGTCGTAAGAAAGCGCACTATATCAAATATTTCAACCCCACTTGGGCTCATGATAACAAAGCTTATTTAAGGGTGGATATCAAAGGTAAGGCTAGGATTATTTTGGCTCAGTTGAGGACCGGGTCACATCATCTTCGCTGTGAAATGGGCAGATGGACTATTCCCAAAGTAGAGTGGGAAAGGAGAACTTGTCTTTTCTGCAGTACAGGGGTTGTTGAAACAGAATGGCACTTCATCATGGAATGCTCAGCATATGATGACATCCGCTTCCAGTACGAAAATGACTTACAAGTGGACAACCTAGATGAGTTATTTGAGGAAGCAAAGCTTCAAAGGATTGCTAGTTTTGTGCTCAAGATTCACAGTAGGCGAGAGGATTTGGAAAAGAACTTGGTTTCAGCTTAATGTTTCTACTTTTCTTGGTCCCTTTGACTCTTCAGTCACGTGGACGTCATTAAAATCTTTCATTTCATTTCATATTAATTATTCCAAAATGGCACGAACTTCTATCTAAAGGAATTGCGAAATAAGAGCAATACACCATTCACATTTGGAAAGTCGAAATAAGAGCAGCCTCTTGACAGTTGGACAAGTCTAACAGGCTTCTAATTCACATATCCCCGACCACCCCCTCCACAGGGCTATTGCCTAAAACGGAGATTTACCCTAATTAATCAGATCAACAACAATGAGAGCGAAAAAAATATATCAAATGAAAATAGTTGCACACCGATTCCGTCGAGAGCTTTTCGAATGTTGGAAGCTGTAATTAATGAAGAGAAAGAACGAGGGGCTGAGATTGAGGATGAAGATTCCTTCTCTACTGTTTCTGGATTGTTCTCGACGGTATTTGATACATTGGTTCTCTGGCACCTCCTGAGAGTGCAAAATTTGACACGGCGGAGTTGGAGAAGGTTGAATCTGTGGTCTATTAACAAAATTGAGCTGCAACCAAAGGCTGTGGTCATTCTGATGGCGGCCATTAGAGCAGAGCAGAGATTGGGTGATGCTACTCAAACCTTCTGTGATAGCCAAATCTCTTTGGCGAAACCTGATTTAGGATTATTTCCTTGCGTATCATTTACATATATCCATAGGTACCCAATAGTAAGTCACTTTGATATTAATTATTTGGCATTTAATTTCTGACTTCATATGTAATGAAATGAAAGTTTTTAATGACATCCATGAGACTGAAGAGCCTATGATACCGAAAGTTGAGCTTTAAAATGATTTCAGACTTTTTCAATATCAGATCTTCTACTTTGAGTCTTGAGCACAAAACCCAATCTTTTCAAGTCTTGTTCTTTCGAATAACTCATTTAATATGTCCACCTTCAAGTCGTTTTCGTATTAGTACGAATATCATTATAAGTTGAACATTGCATGATGAAGTGTCATTCCGTCTCTACCACCCCTTTGTTGCAGAAAAGACATGTTTTCCTTTCCCAATCCTCCTTAGGTATATTCCATCTACCGGTTTCACATCGATCCAGGTCCTCGATTGAGCCACTAAAATCCTTGCTTTACCCTCGCTTAGTTGTCCCTAGATAGGTTTTTTCATCATGCTTCCAAGTGGGGTTAAATTCTTTAATGTAATATGTTTTTTCCGCCTAATATGCTTTGTACACATGGCAGTCCTAAATTTTTCTATCATATAGTTTTTTTGTTATTTCCCTATTGTTGTTATGACACTCTTGAAAGTTGATGCCCCATTTGTTCATTCATTTGTTGTTCTGCTTCATCCAAGTTTTCTTTCTATGCTCTAATTTTTCTTCCACAACCATTTTTGGTCAGCGATGATTATCCATGCTTTCAACCTTTTTCAGATAACTTAGCAACCAAGTTATTGTTGATGCTTCCATTGGGAAAGTACGCTTAGCCAACATGATCTCATAAGGGATTGTTGATTTGACTTTAAGAGTGCTTGTGATTAGATGTTTTTGGATTCTTTCTAATTGTCTCCACCCATGATTTGACATGCTACTTCCCCATACTTCGCAACCATAAAGGGCAACCGAGGTGACCAACAATCCAAAAAGGGTTTTCTTAGTTTTCCAATCCCAAAGTTCAATTGTCCTACACCTATTTTGAAGTAGGTAAGATGTTTTCCAACCCCTCGTATCCTTTTTGCTCTACAAGTCTCCCAACTAAGCTTGTTGTGCAAATCAATCCCAAGATATTTGTATTGTAACAATTTATCTTTCCTTTAAAAAAAAAAATCATGACTTTGGGTTATCTAATGTTCACTTGCATTTTGACTTTCTAAAGAAAAGAGTTCTAAGGCTTTCAAATGATCCCTCAATCCTTGAGCTATTTTTGAAATTAGAATAAGATTGTCGGCATATAAGAGTAACTTCACCACATAACCTACCAACTGTATATCCCTCCCTCGGTTTTGCTTAACCATTCTTCAAGCTTGTCAATGTATAAGCCAAACAAGGTGGGAGAGAGAGGACAACCTTGTTTGACACCAATGTCACTACCAAAACATTATGACATACCTCTCTTGGTTCTAATTTTAGCTTTGACCTACTCATAAAGCCTATGCATTGTTGCTCTAAACTCTTCTGGAATCCCAAGTTCCTCCATCCTGTTCCAAAGTTTGTCTCTAGGTACCGTATCAAAAGCTTTCTTAAAATTAACAAAATAACAAAAAGCTTCCTCTCCTTGGGTATCACATACCTTTTCAATCAAGTTCCTAAGAGTGATGCAATGGTCGATGGTTGAATGTTTAGGTACAAATCCTGCTTGCCATTTTTCTCTTTACCTCTCTTTTGGCTTCAACCGCTGATTCGATGTTCTATCATGCCCCCAAAAATTTTACCAAGGAGAGGATTGACCACAATGGTGCGAGAATTGGATGGATTATTGATATCACCATTTTAATTAGAGGAATAGCAACACTAGTCGTCCACTCCAACAAGAAGCCATTCTGGTTGATCTCATTGAATATTTTTTTGATGTGCAGAGTGAGGACCTCAACACCCCACTTTAAAAATTCAATCGCAGCCCATCAATATCTTGTGCTTTACCACTTGCTAGATTCTTTATGCCCTATTTGATGTCTTCCACCAAGAAAAGCTCGGTCGAAGTATTAATTATGGGAGGAATATCCTTCTATTGAGACCGTTCATAGAGGATCCTCACATACTCTAACCATTGAGCATCTGTGATATTATTTTTATGTGTTTTTTCTTTTGTTGCAGCTCCCTCCAAAATCCTTTGGGATTGTGTTTTCCAAGAGAAATTAATTATTTCCTCCTCATATTCACATAGCTTTCTTTTTTGTATTATACCAATTTCTCATATTTCTTTTTATTTTCTTTGTTCATATCACTTTCCTTCAAAGCTCTCTTGGCAACCTTACATTATTCGTCATACCATGATTCGTTGGAAAAGTATTTACAACTCCCTTTCTAGGCTTAGATATTTTGCAAGCACTTAATGCCTTGTGAATTAAAGGAATCAACAAATTACTACGTACACAGCCACTTGTCCCCTTGGTTGCCTTGCTCTCTATGTCATTTCTTGTCATCTGAAATTTTTTCTCAAGGGAAGCAATGAAGATTTCCTAATTTGCTTTATTTACAATGATTTTGCCTTGTTGTTGAGTTGTCTTTTGCATGTGGTGAACTTGTTTTCTTTGGTGCCGATTTCAGATGGTACCAAGCTTGACCAAGAAAGGTTTATGATCAGATTGTAGCTTGATAGGACAATCCCCTATTTTGAGCTCAATCAACCGAGAAATAGAGCTTTGGGAGCAAATGACATAGTCCACTACATTTTGACCATTGTATGTTTTCAGTAAGTGATACCGCTTGATCTGGGTCAAGCCCTCGTGTCATTATAAATAACCATATCATATGAGCTACATAGGCCTAGAAGCTCAACCTCAAAATGTGTCACTTCTCCATTATCATCTTGAGATATTCTTTTCCAAAGTTGGTCCTCTTGTTCATTAATCCATAAAGGATTGTCATCCCCACCTTCTTCGATGCTCAACTGGAGAGATTGATTGTTTAAAGTCCTAACATTAAATTCACCCATTAAATTATTTCCCCAAGTTCGAACATAGAAATGTATGTTTTTAGCAAAGCATGTGGATCTTCAGTATTTAGATTATTTCTCTTATAAGTCTTTGAACTTTTTGATGTAAAGTAAAGCAACCAATATGATTGTCGTCTTGTTATCTAATATTTTCAGCCATATGTATTGCTTATTTGGGTCCTCATTTTCAACTTTGATGGTCTCAAGCCATATTTCCTTGATTAGCATTGTGATCCCCCATGACCTTTACTTGTTTCGTTCCCTTTGTTCCAAACTGAAATTTTCTTGTACCCTTCAAATTTTGGGACTTTGCAGCCCTCGTGTTCATGTGTTTCCATAAGAATAATAATAACATTTACTTTACGATTCTATTCTAGGCTTGGATGGGTTATTAAGACAATATCGAGTATGATTTTGGTCGAGATTGATGATCATGTCTATTGACTTTACAACGATCACATTTTCAAATGTACAAATTATATTAGTCAACTTAGGCTCTGTTGAGAGGGAAATCATTTTCACAAGTCACATATACAAACGCATACACTCTAATCTATTAGGGGTAACTAAATATTTCATATTATAGCATATTCTAAGGAATTTGGGCCCTAATCATTAAAGCATCAATTCATTAGAGCACACTATAACAAATTACATTTCTTTGGTGAAATAATTTGTTATGTTACAAATTATGTGTTTCACCAATGCTCACGTGGTTGAACCCCTCCTTGGGTATGGGGAGGCTCCCATTATTGAATGTAAACTATCTTAATTTTATGGGGTGGCCAAATAGGTCGGGGATCACATAGGAACACTTCACTAAACCTATGACAAAGTGCTTGTATGGGGTACAAGGGAGGAATTTGCAAAGTGATGAGGGATAAATGAGAGAAATTAGGAAAGAGATGGTTATTGTTGTGAGTAGGAACTAACGAGTTCACACACAATAACCATAGTAGGTCCACATTTAATTAGAAGAAAACAACAATGTAAGCAATTAGCAAGACTAACAAACTAGACACACAATTATTTAGATTCATCAATCAAGGACACAAAATTCCTTCTTGGTTATTCAAGATCACTATGCTTGCAAAGTTATAAAATAGAGAGAGAATAGAGGAAATCATAAGCAAAGGAAATGGAAGAAATACAACTCTTATTTCTTGTGTAGTGGTGATACAAATCTTCACAACTTACAACAATCCACAATTGCTACATAAAAACTAACTTTCAAGATCCTTTGGAATGGAGAAGCCATTCCAATTTATAAGCATTGCAAATTGTCTTCTTGTCTCCCCCAAGATGACTCTTCATGTCCCATCACTTTTGACTTTTCAATTTCCCTTAGAAGAGAAAAATTAAGTACATCTCTTATAATTTGAGAGAGTACTTTTACATTTTACAAATATTTTTGTCACTTAAGTGAATAGGAAAAAATAGCAAAAGTACATTCTCAATTGAAAATTAGAATATGGAGAGAGAGAGAGAGAAGAGAGAAAGGAAAGGGATTAATTGATTTATTGTTGATGAAGAACTTGTTGATTCATGATCCTTGAGGGAGAGTTTCCGAGCGGGTCCTGTCCTTTGAATTCTTTATTGAACCGAGCTACCACGGATGCCACCTTATCTCGCTCTGGAATGCAAACGCAACTCAACACCTTAATCCATGTATTTGGAACATCACTCATATCCTTACTGATGATAATACCATTATTTGTGATCTCTCACAATGTCGAAATACATCCTCTGATGTTGGTTAGGGACTCCAAGGTATCTTCATTGAAGAGAGAGCGTCACATACCTCTTTCGTGATCAACTCATGGAAGAAAATAATGAGTTCTTTCAATGATGAATTCTCAGTGAATGGAGGGAACCCAAGTTTCTGAACATAGTTTCGGACCTCATTCAAAATCTCAAAAGCATTTTTTCCACAAGAGTCAAGTTTGAATATGGCATCTTCGAGAATTTCATATCTTGCATCCATGATGCAGATCCAAACTTGAGAAAATTTCCAAGTGATCTGATGCAAACACATTTTTACTCATGAGGGTGTGAGAGTCGAGGGATCTCATCTCAAACACAAGTGGGAGCACCTCATCTAAGTGAATCTTCTCTTTTTCAATATCCTCCCTCACTTTCTTCACTTCTAACAAAGTGGAAAGAATATACTTGATTAGAGAGAGGACTTCTAGAAACAATGTCTTACCTTTCTCGATGATCTTCTCAATCCACTTCTCATTAGCCTTCCCTTGCATCATATAACCTTTCACTTTTTTGGTCAAAGCTAGTGATTGGAGTAATGTCTTTCATGGGAAGTGAAGGTGTGAAATCGAGCTCAAGAAAGGTTAAATGTGAGCTTTGAGAGTTTTTACATGTTCTTCTAATTGTTCAATTTTTTTGCTTGTACTCATTGTTTCGAGCACGGACGTGGGAAGAGGATTCCTTAAACAAATGAGAATCACCCTCATGTAAAGCTTGACCCAATGAGATGTGGATAAAATCATAGTATGATGGAGTCATCTCCTTAATAGGATTTACATTCTTAGGCCTAACAACTTCTACATATTGGTTTCCTGAGGTGCCACTGAAGAAGTGGGAAGTTGTCTGGGCCTTCTTCCTTCACTTGGATTTCAAGGTTCTTGAGATAGCTCCAAGGTCGGGCATGGTAGTTTTTGTGTTGTTCTTGGTTCACTTTTGAGCAATTCTTGAATCCATGGGAATGGATCTTCAAGAATTGACATGATGTTTATTGTCGAGCATTTTCAGGAGCTTAATATAGGATCACTTCTTGTTCATTGTGGGAAAGCTCTCGCCATTGTGGAAGACATACTTGGATGCTTCCAAAGAGAAGGGTGAGCTCTTAATTCTTGACACGAGGTGGTTTGAATACTCAAATGCTTTGATTAGCTCACTTGATTTTCTTTTTAGAGAGAAGATGATGGATTCAAGATACAATGTTTCCAACTTGCTCGATGAGTTACGATGACCTCCTTTGATGGATTGATCATGTTATCATGTGCTTGATTGAGTGTTTAAGAACATTATGACATCCAAATGGAATTAGGATGATTATCTTTGTGGTCGAAGCTTTTGATGAGATCCTCATTTTACTTATGACTATGATCACACCCTTTAATGATCTTGGATTCCAATGGGGCCCTTGATACTTTTCAAATCCTTTCTAGCGTGCAATGTCTCGGCTTTCACTGTTATGCCTTAATATGCCATGTCTTACTCCTTGACACAATTGTGATTAGGATGATGATTTAAGATACTTGTGGAGGTTTTATTTCCTTGTTTGAGCTATGCAACCACCTTACAACCTTATGAGGATGGAAAAAATTAGCAATATGAGTGAGAATGGAGCCAACTGTAACTTTTAGCACAAAAACTAAAACTTTCTATTTTTGGCAAGTGGGACCATGAGTTAAACTATTTTGAGATATTTTGTCTTTTTGTTCAAATTTGGTCTTCTAAATCAATTGGCACACTCAATTCACCTCCAGTGATGATGTTTTACCCTTTTAGGAATTTTTTTTTTTAGTAAGTTGTTTTTTCGGAACTTGTTATTTTAGGAAAATTGCATTTTTACCCTTCTTTCCATTTTGCACTATTTTCCGGATGTGATGAGTAAATGGAGCTTGCAATTTTGAGAGGTTTACTATTTTTAGCATGTGAATGAGCATGACATATGCTATTTTTAGTAACTAGTCATTCTAGCATTAGGTTTGCAACAAAAACACCATTTTGGATTCAACTTTGCATCGTGATCTCGTGCTCAAATTTTCGTTGTGTTTCCACCCACTGAAACTCTTGAAAATCAAAAGGAAATTTTGGGATGTAGGATTTTAGGCCTACTACTGTGTGATAAGAACCATTAATGTAGGCTTGAAGCTTTAGCAATCACAGGATGTCGGGAGAAGAAAAATCAGTGAAAATCTTGGTGTAATCCGTTTCGAAATGAGGAATCACGGGAAAAGCTCCATTTTCGATATCATGATTGTTGTGCTCGATATTTTTACAGTTTTAATGGATTCAAAAATTGATGGAAGGCCGAGTTGTGTGAAGGAATAAACTTGGAAGCAGTGTTACTTTGTTTCTAAGTTACCCCGATAAATACTTTTTGCTCATGGATGAGGAAGCAGGTGTTTTGAAATTATGGTTTTGAAAGCTTGAGGATGGGACACATTTATGTGTCCCCTTTGTCCCCTTGGGAATGTGGACAAGGGGGACAAGAAAATGTGCCTCAAGAAGATGATGATAAATTTCGTTGTGTGATGCAAGGTGGGAGAGATGGAGAAATACATGTCTTGACACATGGGCGTTGTGTTTGGGTCATATGGAGAACCTTAGGGGGTAGGATGGGGTGCATTTTTGTGTCCCCTTTGTCCCCTTGGAAATGGGGACAAGAGGGGCATTAAAATTTGCCTTCAACTAGATCGTGTCACTTGTCATTGCGTAGTGCAAGGTGAAGGAGATGGGTTTAGCCATTATAAGCACTTCGTCGGGTTGAGTGTGTCATATGGGGATAAGAGATGAGGGTGAGGTGGGGCACATTTTTGTGTTCCCTCTATCCCCTTGGGAAAGGGACAAGAGGGAAAAAAAGTGCACCATAAATCCGTAAGGTGACACTTGTCACTTCAAAAAAATGATTAAGTACGAGAATCATGCCCAAGGAAGTCGTGAAACACAATAAAGTTTATTTTGAAGATATGAATCGATGGTTGTAATTTGAAGTTGTGAAAGTTTTGTAGAAGCTGATTAAGTCTTTTGATAGGTCCTTTATGCCTTATCTTCATAATGGTCCTCAATTTTAAGACTTTTGTCTATGGTATCAAAGCTATTTTATTGGGAATCGTGTAACTCCTCTGCATTCGTTGCATACTACTCTTGGTTTCATGTTTTTTACTAGTTTCTTCTTTTATTTTTTAAACCATATTAATTTGTGCTCTACTTGCATTAATCGGATCAATATCTTTTTTTTAGAGTTGTTGTTTTGTGGTGTTTTCCTCTATCATAAGTGTAGATTAGGGTTTTTTCAACTAGACTTGGCTAGTTATGACCATATTTGCGAAATATCTTCTTTGGAGGTATTTTATGGTTTTTCTTTTATGATTGGAATTTTTCATTAAAGTTCATTTTTTGAATTTTTTTTTGTTTTCCTCCCGAGTCACCTCCTTCCTCCTTCCATACACTTCCCCATTCCACCAAGCTCCTTCTTCATCCTTTCAAGATACTTCTCTACCTCCCAGCTCGGTTGAGCTCCATTTCGCTCAACGAGATCCTCCACGAGCTCCCTTAATCTCGTCACATCTTTGTTGATCTTAATAGCTCTTCCCCAAGATTTTTGAGTCCTTCACAACCTAGTTTGGGAATTTAGACCCCACCGCGCTGAATTTTCTTGGGTTCTTCCCTATCTTGGACCACTCACCTAGCCTCCACCTTCCCTACATATTGCAATTCTAGAGCTCGTCATCCATGTTAACCATGTCTCGAGCTCATTTTGTTCGATTTTCCTCTCCATTCATACTCCACAAGTCCCTCTATGTGCATCATGCTTGACCATACCTACTTACTATGTTTTGCAACAAACCCACTACCATTTTAGATCTCTCATCCTACATTGATTCCCCACCGAGCCATCCTACTACCTCGGCTCATGTTCGCATCCATCGACTCTCCGTAACCCTGTCACCGAGCTCTTAACCCTTTCGTTTAATTCAACCTCCATTTCTTTGTGTTTATATCAAATCCCCTATCCAACTGAGTTCACCATTGTAACGCCTCCAAACCATCCCTGTCCTCCCTCTGCTCGTGAACATTTCCCTACTACCCGACTCACGAGTTGATTCAAATATGTTCTAGCCATTTTTCCTCTTGGAGTCCCTCTTCCTCTCCATGTGGTGTTCTCTCCTCTCCATTTGACCTTTCAAAATTCATGTACCCTTCTATTTCATGCCCGATTACTTTAATATAGGATTTTCTATTAATCATAGCTTGTACTAAAATTAATATTAGGTTTTTATATCATAAGTTATTTGAATTTAATCTAGGATTAGGGACTTGTAAAATTTTAAAAAGAGGAAAATATTTTAAATTAGGTCATTAATCATTCAAGGGAAAGTTTTTTTAATTAACCCTTTTAATTTTTTATTATTATCATTTTGGTGATTAAATTTTATTAGGAAAATATTTTGAAAACTAGTGTTAACTGGAAATTTTTTATTGATAATGTGTTGTGGAGGTTTGTAGCCCTTTGTGGTGTTTTGTATGCCTTTTTGGAGTTGTGTGGTGAATTTTTTCGGAAGGATTGTTCACATTTTGGGAGGTCATATGACTCATTCAGAGTCATTTTTCATTATAATTCTCTTTTTATTACATGCGGGCTAGTGAAATTTTCAACCACATGCTCGCGGAAAGGGATCCCCCTTTACCAAATGAGATGTTTTTTCTTTCAAAAAACTATGTTTTTCCCATTTTCACTTACTTTTTCCTTTTTGTGCTTGTCATGTATGTTGCTTTGATGCTTTTGATGAATCTCATTGTGGCATGGACACTCGTGCAATTTTTCCTACTAAATAGTGAGTGGCCAACTATTTCATGTCACATGAACAAACCTTATTGTAACCAATGCACTTTGTTTATTAAGTGCCACTAATAGGGGTTAATATTATTCTGGGGTGTTGTAATCGCATGCAGACACATTCTCAACTGAGTCTAATATCTTGCAACCTTGTGTATGTTCTCACACCCTTCTTTTATTACATTACGTATGTATTTTCAGTAGATTCCAATGTGTATTAGAGCATGTTTGTCTTAGTGACTCTTCTATACTTTACTCTTTTTTACGAATGCACTATGGAGGATGTTCTTTTCAGAATTGAAATTCATAGGATTGCTTCACATCCTATGTTAATTATTCTTGGTAGAGATAATTATGCATCATGGCATTTAAGTATGGAACATTACCTTACTCACAAAGGACTTTATCCTTTTTTGTATGGACAATTACCTGCACCCACTAATCCATATCATCTCGAAGAATGGATCAACAATTGTGATCATGTTTATGGTTTCTTATTAACACACATTTCTAGGAAACTTTACCATCATGTGGCACACATGGAGTGTCCTTGCATAGTTTAGAGAATTCTTAATTCCTTATTTGGAGGCCCGTTAGATATTTCTATTTTTTCTGCTTTTGAAATAATTATTTCCTTACCTACCCACTTCATGTGATGATAGTTATAATGACACAAATTTTACTATTCACATTCCTAATAATGAGGTTTGTCCTTCTAGTTTTGATGAGGATACCTCTCCTCCCTTTCATAACCACCCTTCAGAGAATGTTAAACCTCCTCTTTACCCATTAGACATCAAGAATACTTGTTATTGGTTTCATACTTTCATTGCATCTACCTATTTTCCACCATCATCATGGGAGGATTATTTTTTCTCCTCTTACTTCTTGTGTTGATGATTCATACTTGTCAAAAATTTCTCTTCTATTTTTTAAACAACCTTTTTGGGATGATTTTATATACGACCTTAGATATATCTTCACAGAGTTTACTTGGGTTATTGTACATGGATTTTATCTTCCTTCTAAATATCCTTCACACATTTACACTTTGAAGGAGTCCTTCATCTCCTTTATTAGGAGTGCCCCTTTTGGGATTTCCGCCACTTCCACTATTTCAAAGACCACACTTGATCCACCTATGATTGTGTATCCTATTTCTACCATTGTGGGGGTTGTTGTGTCTTCACTTCATATGGACATTATTTTGACAAATGATCCATACCCATACTCTAACAATTATACTTCAGTGGAATTACCTTCAGTTCTTGAGAACTTATTTTCTAGACCTATGTCACACTTCATTGTGGACCAACTTTAAAGTTCTTCATATTGTTACCTTTGGTTTCCTTTTTGGAGTAGGTGGATATTTTAGTACTTGCATTTCTATTCTTTCTAAGGGCATAAACATTGTTCGATGTGGATGGATATTCTTCAGTCTATAGGCATAATACAACATCATCAAAAATATTCTTGGAGACTTCATAGAGTTGCAGATTTTAGATTAGGTGCAGGATTATTTACCAAACCCTTCGCTAAAGCCAAGTATACTTACTTGTGCTCTCATCTTGGGTGAGGTTCATTGTAGCTTCATATCTTCTTCAGTATTTGAGTCTCCTTCTTCTTCTCTTCTTATTCTTCTAAAAAGATTGTAGTTTGTACATGGTTACCTTATCAAGCCTTTTGTTTTCGGGATCCATATGACATATCTTTATTAGGTTGTTTAAGAGAGTATTCCATATCTTATAAGTGTATGTTTTTCCCATTGGATTTTCCTCCATTGCTTGAGATCTTTATTTGCACATGGGTACCTAATCAAGTGTAGCTATTAGGACCCATTTCTCTTTTTGGATTGATTTTCCTCATCCTAAGACACTATGAAAAGGGGCTATTGGTGTGAGGGATTTCATTTACATCTTATTAGGTTGTCCCCTCACACATGGTAAGTCATCTCAACTTAGGTGTGATCATAGGTCTTAGGTGTCATTAGGATTCTATAATGCATGATAAATTCCATCATAGAATATATCATCCACATTAGTGTATGTCATTACGTCATACATGAGTTACACTCCATTTCTAGATCGTAACTTCTTTCTCCCTTATGGAGGTATGATGGGTCTTGAATTTGAGTTACACAACACTCCTACTTGTATTTATTTTTTTATCTATGAGAATGAAATAACCTTTTTATCACACGCACAATTTTCATGGTGGTTATTGCTTTCTTATTACTTAAAACTACATCACGGTTACATTCAAGTGAAATTTGGTTGATGTGCATGTATTTGATTGATCCTTGTACTCAAATTCTACCATTAATAGAATTAATTAAAATCATTTCTAAAATTGGCAATGCTTTTAATGATAGTTTGAATGATTATAATGGATATCGGTTATTTTAGGGTTTCTACATTTTCCCCTCTTTAAAGTGTTATTATAGAGTAATAGTTCCTTAAATATAGTATACATGTGTAAAACTATGAATGAATGCTAAAAAAGTGTGATGGACTACCTAATTTACCATGGTGAAGAATTTGGATGCCATAGTGAGTATGGATGATAGATTTTACCTAGTGAAGCATTTGGATGACATAACAAGTATAGAATATGCTAAGGGATTTCCCCCTCAAGTAGGTGGGTGACACGAAAAAGTGGTGGATAACCATTTGATAGGAAGAATAAGAATAATTATTTTTAAAGAGGGATTAGAAAGGATATGTTGTCGAGTGAATGATAATGTTAGGAAAATGATGAGAATTATGATATGATTTTTTTGTGTGTTTTGAATGAGATGCATAAATAAATGTAATGGTGAGATGATCAATCATTTCTCATAGCTTGAGCTTATATTCATAGATTATAATTTTAGAGCAACTGTTTTGTTATTGCACAATAGAGTTAACACCATGATTATTGAAAAACCATGATGAAAATACCATATATGCGTGAAAACACACACAAACACGAGAGAAAATATTAAAAAACCCAATATACATAGTATGATGAATACACCAAGGTTATATGTAAACCAAGATGCTAAAAATACTTGTAATTGGTAAAAAATAAAGAAAAATACTAAATGTAAAGTAAATCAAACATACGCGAGAGTTGATACACCATGGTTATAAATAAACCAAGATACTAAAAAATACTTACAATTGGTAGAAAAAATGAGAAAAAAGTAAATAAAACCCAATTTACACAGTAGTTGATACACCATGGTTATGAAGAAACCAAGATAATATAAAAATACTTACATTGGTCAATAATAGAAACAATAGATAAACATCACTCTATACAAATATGAAATACCATTGGATGATGGATATGGGAAAAATGGAAACAAAAATTTCAAAATCCTGCTAAGTGGGAAACAACTGTCTCTATTTCTTGCACATTGGAAGGGCAATTTAGGGGCTATTGGGTAGAAAGGGTATTGGGTTGTGCTCTAGTGACCTCCCCTCTTCATCCGATAAAATCATCATGGGATAAAAATGGACTCTCCCCTGTTCATCCTAGATGCATTGGTGAACAAGGTAAAGATTAGATATATAGTCTTTCTCTCATAGAGCGCTTGCGCAGGAATCATAACCTACATTAATTTTTTCAGAATCTTGGGTAAAGAGAAAATGGGCTTCACTTAAAGGTTTTGAGGTGGGTTCCATCTCCAATAGCTTCTTCTTGTTCCAATTAGGAGCAGAAGAATAATTCCTTAGAGCCATTAATGGTGGCCCTTGGTTCTTTAGAATTTTTTTGCTACATCTAGCTAAATGGAGACCGGGTTCGAGACACTGGGAAATTTGAACCTTGTGCTTATCTTGTATGGCTCAGAATCCCTACTCTCGATCTCGAGTTTTGGAAAAAGATGTGTTGGTGGGGATTGTTAAAGCCCTGCGATATCTTCTTTCAATAGATCCCATAACCCTTGCTCGAACTAGAATGGTAGTAGCCAAAATGTGTGTTAGTATGACTGCGATAAGTATTTTCCTTCTACCATTCATCTCATTTTATCCCAAGGAACTATTGACCATGTTCTTGAATATGAAAACTCCCTTATGTACTACTATAAGTGAAATGGTGTTGGACATGGGATGAGAAAAAATCTTGTTGGAAAAGTTGAAGGCACCGACCCGTAAATCTAGTTCAGACAAATCACATGTAGTACATGAATAAAAAATGGTTATGAATGGTGACTCACACTCGGTTCCTTAGGGTGGTCAATGTGGTCAGGTGGAAACCACCTTGGGTGGGTTGTCTTTGTTGGTCTTCCCTATTTTGGGATAAAGTAGCACTACCTTAGTGTAATCCTCTTGACAACGAGATAATTATGGAATGTTCCATAATGGTGGAGAATCATTTAGATTCTGATTTGGCCTCGAGAAGATGGTAGTGAAAGTGTGTGCAGTGGCTCGGAGGAAGATCTTGATGCCTCGATGGGTGTGGTGGAATCATTTGTGGAAAGGGTTTTTAAATATTCGGGGCAGCCTATTGAGGAGCTAGAGGTTGTGGCACCGACCATGATGAGGTCCGAAGAGGAGTAGTTGATACAAACGATGCATACAAAAAAATTTCATGGCTCTATCCATATTACCCTTATGGGGAAGGAAACATGGATTGGGAAATATGGACTGATGAGTAACTCCTGAAAGGTAATGTAGAAGTTGTTTTACCCACTAAAAATTTGGCTCGCCCGATTCTCTCAAAATCCTCAACTTCAAGGAGGGTGAGTGTTATCATGAAGATGTATTTTCAACATATGGTGATGGAGGACCTATTTATTTGGAAGATAGGTGGAACACGACATAGAACAAAAAGACAAATGAAAGAATACCATTCCTCCCTCTGGTAGAATCACAAGAAGTAGATAGAAAGGCTATCTGGATCTTACACTTCCGTGCTTCTCTGTTTTTCAGGTGGCATCATATTGGGGGTGTCTTGGTGGTTTTTTATTTCTCAGCTGTGATTTTGTTGTTTTTGTGTTGATCTTATTCGACTTCGAGGTTGTTGTTGTGTTGTTTGTTGGTGGTTATCTCTCTATTCTTGTTTTGGTTCTCTCGGTCTTCATTGCATATCCGGAATTTGGCCCTTTTGTAATTGGGTAGGATACCATCCAAATTTGTTTACCCTTAATAACAAATAATAGTAATAATACAACAAAAATTTAAATAAAGACATCTAATTATGACCCTAATGTGTTCATAGTGAATATTAAGCATATTTGAATTCCCAAGAAAGGATAGATGCAAGAGATTGAATCGGACCAAAGAGCAGAGTCAAGTGTCTCCTAATGACACTCTTGTTTGATCATGTTGAAGTTCAATATGAGATTCTATTGTGGTAACACTTATAGGTAAAGACACACATGAGGAAGAACATGAGAGCCAAAATTTCCCAAGAAAGGATACACGTCGTGGTTTTATTGGATTTTATAATCGTTGGATATTTTAAATGATCACTAGGATAGTAGTAGAAAGTTTGATATCATTGGGTTTTTGAGCTTTTGTGAAACATTTTTGAATGTTTAGGATCTTGAATGTTTTGATTTTGATGTGATGTTTTGATTGTTTTAATTTTAAAATGTTTTGAATTTTGAATTTTGAATTTTTTTGGATTTTGACTTTTAATTCGGTAGTAAAGATTGCATATCGAACTCATGTTCAAACAATTATAAACATTTAATTCTATTAGCAGAACACATATGATACATTCATAGGGTTCTTACTTTTTCATGACTTCGCATAACTAGTAAAATGTGAGGGCTCAACATTAAGAGCCAAAAAGGATGTAAGACTAATGAGACAGTGCGTTGGAAATGCAGATGATGGATACAAAGACATAAGGTTTAAAATGGGACATTTGGACTCATCTCCGATTAATTTTATCTAAACGATTCCATTTTTTTTTCACTTTATAGTTCACGACTAGAATTAGATTAATAGATGGCCTCTTGGTTGACAAGATCCAATTGAAAGACTTGTTCTCTCTTTAACATGAGAAACTAAATTAGTTCTTTGGGATTTTTGTATGATTAAGAACTTTGGATTCGATTTTATGAAGGGAATTATTTTTCTTGATTTTTTGAAATGACCCCCTAAAATTTTCCCCATACCAATAGGAAAACGATACACGTTTAACACCGAAGACAAGATGTACGTGAGTAAGGGTACCTTTCTCTTTTCCTAGTCTCACACTACCGGTAAGAAGAAGAGTGGGATCAACACCAAATACTATGAAGGACATGAGATGTGACACTTTTGATTTGTTTTTAAATAACTTTTCCTTGTTTATATATTGTGATTATTTTGGAAAGATAGTTTTCCCCCAAATTTTAGCCCCACATGATTAGTAGGATGTAAGGGCTCTTCACAAAGTAGACTTTGATGGGGAAAATAAAATATGGGTAAATAATTTTAGTGCTTTTTTTCTGAGAGAGAGACCTTTTTTGGAAGGAGAATTTTCCACCTAGTAATCTTCTAGACAAGACCATAGGTAAAAATATCCAAAATGGTAGAAACCAGAATAGGAATGAGATACACAACACCCCACAGGAACAAGATTAACTTACATCTTATAGGTGAAGAATGTGAAAATATGATAATGAAATGATATAGATATCTACCAATGGATGAAATGATTAAAACTATTTGTACAAATGACCTCCCCTAGTGTGGGAATATACCTGTGAATAAGAAGTTTTTACTTGTCCATTTATTATTATCAAATAATGCTTTGGTGATAGGTCTAATATGGATCTTTTTTTATATTTTTTCACTTTCTATGTTTTTTTTTTTACAGATTAGGGTTTGTAATAGACTCATCATTGTGGAAGAGGTATATATTTATACGAGTTAAATGGTCCTAATTTATGAGGTTCGGGCATATGAGATCCAATTCCATGGAGTAGATAGAAATATTTTCAATAAATCTATGATTTGATGAGTTCTGATTTACAACACTTGGGGTGTACATGGTCTAAGTCAACAGGAAGGAAATTTGATAGGTTCGACTTATAAGACTTGGTGCAGATAAGGTCCAAGTCAATGAGTATGTGATTGGAAAAGTTTTGATGAGATCAAAAAACCTATGTGAGGATAGAGGTAATTTGTTGATGTGAATAATATGTTGAAATTTATATTTTCCAATACCTTCATCAATGATTTCCAATGTATTAGATGATTGGAGTTTTAAAAGGTTATCTAAATCAATGTGGTCTTCATTTGTGAATGACATGAAGTGAGAAGTGAAGGATTGATCAATATATGAGCATGCAAGCATTTGTTTTAGGATTTATAGAGAAAATATTCAATGTTGCTCCTTTGTCTATAAACATTCTTTTGATTTGATGATTATTAACAATCATTCCAATGTGTATGAATTTAGTGTTTGTGATGTTAATATTTAGAAGTTCATGTGGACCAAATGATATGAATAGATTGTTTGATGATAGATTTGCAAGTGAAGCTAAAAATGGTTGTGTATTGAATCCCCTAGGAACACTCATATAATGGAATGTACGATCCAAAATGTCTTGAAATGTAGGTATCTTGGTTTATTGTTTGATAATGTTATGGAAAACACATAAATACTTTACATAATATAAATGTTGTGAAACATTAATAAATTCAAGATTGATCATTCAAGCTATTATGGACACGAAAGACTATGTTTTGAAAGTGTCCAAAATTGTTATTGTTGCATCGTTCTACAATGTAACTAGGGATGTTAGGCGTAAGATTAAGAGATGAAATCATGAAATCAAAATCCTTTTTCGATGATTGACATTTTTCTTTAAAATTTTCATTTGTATCATGTGTTGGAAAGGAGTCTTGAATCATGTTCAAGTTTTTGTTTGAAGTTTGAATATAGTTGTCCGAAACACTTTCAATTCCTAATTAAAATAATGGAATAATATCTAGAGGAGATATTAATTGGTTTTGGTTTGTATATCCTTAGCCCTTGTTGTCTTGATCTCATTTATTTTCATCATTAAAGAGTTTTGGAAAATGTCCAAATCTTCATTGGAATTTGTGGCAGTGGATGTGTTCTCTATTTTGATAGCTCTATTGTCAATTAATTCTTAGACATAGTGAAAAATGTTTGAATAATGATCCGTAGTGTGGCCTTTGATACAGTGGTATTCACAATATTCTATTTTTTTATACCGCTTAGGTTTTAGTTTCCATTTTGTGAAGGGTATCATGATTGGATATATTATCATATTAACACTTTTTAATTGATGAAATACACTAGATTGACTTTATCTCGATGGTGTGAATTATTGTTTGGATTTACGTGGATTAGCTTCTTTTTAGAGAGTATGATTGGCTATTTGGTTGATTTCTCACTGACTTGGGAAGCCATATGAGAAATTTGTTTTGACATCTCATGAAGTTTTTCTAATAATGCTTTGTTTGATGTTTTACATGAGCCTACCATTGTATTAAAGGTAAAGACCTAAATTGATGAGGTGGTTTGTGAATTTGTTTTATATCCCTTTATGAATGAATAAAATGTTTCTTAGTTTTGAACAAGGTGAATGTTTCTTAAATTCAGACAAAGTGAATGTTGAAAAGATAAAACTTTGATTGATGAGATGCAATATGCTTGAAATTTGGACAAATTGAATGTAAAAAGAATAAGTCTTTGGCTTTGATTAAACATTTGAAATTTTTCTTATCTCAGATAAAGTGAATACCTAAAGTTAAGACTTGTGATTAATTTTTGATTTCGATTAACCTTGATAAATTAAGTATCAAAGTATAATACTTATACAGGAATGATTGTGCTTAAATTTTGACAAAGTGAATGTCAAAATATAATAGGTAAATGTTGAGAATGATTTTACTTAAGCTTAATAAAGGGAATATCAATGTATAAGACTTAGATAAGAATGATTGTGCTTAAACTTTGACAAAGTGAATGTCAAAATATAAGACTTAGAGATTGAGAATGATTGCTTAAATTTTGACAAAGTGAATGTAAAAATATAAGACTTAGAGATGGAATGAGATTGCTTAAATTTGGATATGGATGTCCAAAACTTAAGACTTTGACACTTGACTTGCATATTTTCTTAGCTTGGATAAAGTAAGTACCCAAATTAAATACTTGTGATTGAATTTTTGATTGTGCTTAACCTTGATAAAGTGAATACCAAAGGATAAGACTTGGATTGAAATGTATTGCTTAAATTAGGATATGGGTATCCAAAATTTAAGACTTAGACTTTGATTTGAATTGAATAATGTGCTTAAACTTTAGAAAGTGAATCCAAAGAGTAAGGCTTAGATGTGATGAATTCAATTTGGAATGGGTATCTAAAAAGAAAGAGTTTGATTTGGAAAAATATGATGTTGATGGGAATAGAATGTGGAACACAAACTAATCTAACTTAGTACTTTGAATAACAATATTCTTATTGGATTTGGTTTTTCAAGCTTCCTATATAGGGATCTCTCTCTAAATACCAAATGTTATCCGAATGAGCATGGTACACTAGAAAATTTCTAGTCACTGATTTACTTTACCCCCTTGATTAATAAAGTTAGATTTTACTCCACTCAATCAATCAAACCGGGGCCATCACTAAGGATAACATTGGCTCTAAATCTCATGGGTGTATTAGTCAAGTAGGTGTGGGTACCCATTTTGTTGGCAGTTCCCTCAAGGTGCCAACTAATTTGGGGTTCCTATGGTACTCATCATAATGAGTTTTAGGACCATGTCCAAGAACTTCCCATAGTTAAAGAGGATGAGAATAAACCCTTATCCAAACCTGTAATACAAGTTTATAAAATTTATTAAAATAAATTTTGTTTTATTTTCTTTGATCAAGGAAACCTACATACGATGTTAGAAAGTTTAGTTGTATTGTCAAGGTAATATTTGTATGATGTGGTCTTGTAAACAATGAGTTAGTAGTTTTCTTGTAGTGAAAACATGATATATAAAAAAACAATAAACTTCACTATTTTTGATTCTCAATATCACTCATGAGGGAATGAGAGAAGAACATATGCATTGGTTTAGCTAGATTGGATTATAAAAGATTAAAGAAAAGTAATTGTTTAGATGTATATTTAGGAAAACCTCCGGGAAAAATGTTGAAGAAACAATGTAAATTTTTTTAGAGATGATTTAACACGGTTGAAAATGAAGAAAATAATTAAAAGACAGATACAATATGTGATCCAGCATAATGACCCAAGTGGCAATTATAGTGGAGAAACTTCTGGGAACCATAATTTATACACCGTAGTCTACTTGATTCCATTCAAAATGCAACGAAAAATATTAGAATACATAGAATATGATGGAAGGGTGCAAACTTTGTTTGGAAAAGTTTGACCCCAAAAATCCTTGTCTAAAGTCCTTAAAATGCAATTTTTGTAGTGTTGTCTAAAAATAGTAAATTCGTGAAATTATGCCATAGGTAATTCTTGGAAGATGAAACTACTCATCTTCCTCAAGACTAGTGACCTTCCACATTATTTTATGTGCCTCTTTTCATTTCTAAAAAATAGTATATAAGCATATTTAACCCGCAAGGGAAAGGAAAACATGTCCTCATGGAGGTAAGTAATGTAATCACATTCTTTGAGTAATATATACATCTCTTTTCAGAGATCATTTTAAACATTATACATATTTTCTAAGAGAGATTTTATGTTTACATCTAGCACAATTTTTATTCTCTCCTTTAATTCTAAAACCCCTTGTGCTTTAGATCATTGGTATCGAGTGAAGTTTTCTCAAGTGTGCATGATTCCTAGGATGAAGTTGGGATATAAGAAGCTTGGGTGGTTCACATAAGATCCTTCAAAATACTTGACTACTCGTTGTAGAAGAACTCAAATGGTGGACAACACTAGGAAAAATGATCCTCTCAAGAAAATGGTGGATGAATATCTAATGGATAAAATGTTACAACAATTCACCAGATTCTTCAATAACTACAAATGGGAAATCCCACATCCTCTAAAATTGAGCCCTTTAATGCCCGAACACCCTTCAAGGTTTGAGTAAATTTTGGTATTCCTACATTTGAGGGTAAAATAAATGATGATGCAATAGAAAATTGGTTGGACCAATTATCCTCCTAATTTTCTGTCAATAAATTCACCGATAAAGAAAAGATAACATTTTCTCTCTTGAAATCATCACTTTTTGTCAAAAATTAGTGGGAGTGTACAAGAATAGACTAAATGGGGACAAACTGGGCATTGTAGAGGATCCCACATGGGATGATTTTGTGGATGCCATAAAGGAGGAATACTACCCTATGGAGCCTATGACAATATGTATATATGGTGGCAACAACTCCACTAAGGTAAGGACCAGTCGGTTCAAGATTATATTGATACTTTCCATTCTCTTTCTGTAAGATTGGGAATTCAAGACACAAAAAAAAAAGATCCTCAAATATTGTAGTGGCCTATAATGGTACATATGAGAGGACATGGACCTCTTTCAATTCCATACCCTCGGTGAGGCATACAAGTTTGTGATCAAGATTGAACAAAAGCATTGAAAGAAAAATACAAAGAACCAACCTCTGAAGGGGAAAAGTGATGAATAAGGATAAACACAAGGTCAAGGTCGAAGACAAATGGAGAAGATAGGAAAGTGGTGCGACCTCTAAAAACTAATCGTCATTCCAAGGAAGAATTTTAAGCCATCAAGTCTTTTCTCGTTGATTCATCATCTCCAACACCCACTACTCCACCGGTGACACACCTCAAGGTCGAAATGAAGAAGATGAAATTATAGATGTTGAACTAGATGTGATCATTGCCACCATGCAAGTCAAGAAGATGGATGAGAAGGAAATGTTATTTCACTCTAAGATTTGGGTAAAGGGTAAGCCTCTACATTTTATCCTTGATAGTGGAAGTCAAAAGAATTTAATTTCTACTGATGTTGTGAAAAGTTTGAACCTTCTTGTAAAGCCACATCCCCATCCATATAGTGTCGGGTGGTTGAACCCAGGAAGAGATCTCCTGTCACACAACAATGCCTCCTCCCATATGCAATCAAACCCTTCCAGGATGAAGTCTTATGTGATGTTGTTCCATTGGATGTTTACAATGTGCTCTTGGGACAACCATTCATGTGGGATAGACACAACATCTATGAGTCATGACCTCGAAGGGTCACCATTACCATTAGGAATTGGTGCTATCGGATACCCGAGGTCATTCCCTCCAACTCTGTTTCCTTCATTGGTGTCAAGTAATGTAAGAATTTGGTGGAGAAAACAAAGCAGTCCCTTATTATGATAATCGGGCCAAAAACTGCCCAGAATTTATTATGGCATCCTTATACACACATTCAAAGGCAACAAAAGAAGTAGACAAACCAAATCATAATTGAGTATGATTATTTATCTCAAGACACACTCAAAAAAGGTCCAAAATATTCTACAAAAAGTGAATGAATAGTATAAAAACACCATGTTAAATGTTGGTTATAGATACAAAAAAATTCCACACTTTAGGGGACCACTTGGTGCAATGGGGACCATTGCTTCTGAAGGAGGGAGGAATGATCTAGACAACAACCTAGGTAGAAATTATAGTGGAGTAACTTCTAAGAACCATAAATTTTGCACCGTAGCTCTAATTGACTTCGTTTAAAATACACCAAAAAGCTTAGAATGCATAGAATATGATGGAAGGGTCCAAATTTTTTTATAAAAGTTTACCCTAAACTTCACGTATAAATTCCTCAAAATGTAATTTTTAATGATTTCTAAAAATAGTAATTTCTAAAAATAGTAAATTTGTGAAATTATTGCATATGTAATTCTCGAGAAGATGAAAAACCTCGTCTCCCTCAAGATTGGTGACCTTCTATAATATTCTATATGCCTCTTCACATTTCTAAAAATAGTATATGAGCATATGTAACCCGCAAAAGAAAGGCAAACATCTCCTCACGGAGGTACATATTATAATAAAAGTCTTTGAGTAATATATACATCTATTATTAGAGATAATTTTAAACATTATACATCTCTTCTCATAGATATATTTTTGTTTACATGTGGCACAATTTTTATTCTCTCCTTTAATTCTGAAACTCCCTTGAGTTTTGGATCAATAAGCTAAAGCACGTGTAATTAGGTGCGCTAACGTAACTATTAATGGTAGCGCACTCAAGTAGGTGTGCTAGCGTAACTACCTATGGCAGAAAGACACTCAAGTACACATATTTATGTAATAAATGATTTTTCCACTAATAAATTGGTTACGGTAGCACGTACAAAGATACATAGGCATGTGCATAGGAAAAATAATAATGATTTTTAGCTTTAGTCATGAATTTAGTGAACTTGAGATAAGGAGGTGGATAGGATATGAGACTATTTAACTAATTTAAATATGGATATGGATATGTATGGATTTGTTTAATTAATTTGATATTAAATTGGCTAATAAAATTATCTAAGAGGGGTTATAGGGTACAAATAGAATTAATTAAATTACTTTAGAAAGGGACAATGATTTTAATGATAGTTTGAATGATTGCGATGCATGGCGGTTATTTTGGAGTGTCTACACTACCATATGTAGATCCCTATATAAGTGAGCTAATATGCATGGTCCCCATGCAAAAATGGTTTATGAATCCATCATCTCACCAACTACTCCAATTAACCCTAACTCGAAAGTGTCTCATAGTATTATTATGAAACAATAACTTGATGATAAGAGCCTTTAAATAAATGGATATCTTATCTATCTCCTCATCTTCCATACATGTTGCTAAATATATCACCATCCCCTCTATATATATCCTCTCCATCAAACATAGTTTTTAAATGCACTAGAATGTGAACCTAGCTATCATCCCACCCTATCAACCTCCCCCTCACCACAACTTTGAGAATATGATACACGTCCTCCATAGTAAATGACATCTCTCCCATCAACAGTTGGAATGTCTATCACTCACTCTACCACCTCTCCTCTAATATTATCGAAGTGCATGATCTACTCATGTATTTGGAATCTATGTGACATGTGCAAGGTCCGTGGCATCTAAGCACCTCCCAAATATCCTCTTCTCATTGTGTGTCATCCTCGTTTTGCATTACGATCTCAAACAAGAATGTCCTGTCTCTCATGTCTAATATAACTAATATCTCTTGCACACATTCCCAAAACTTGTCACACTTTTCTAACAACCTTCTCCTAAATCATTCTTCTTAAAAAATCCCACAAAACCGTGTTTTCCTCTCAAACTCACGCTAACACACCTAGTTGCATGCTAGCGCATCTACCTCCATGCTAACACACTTCTTGAATGCTATGACAGAAAATTTAGCACTAGTGCATCTACATGCACACAAGCACACTTTTCATGCGAAACACTTTTAGCATGATAAAGCACTTGTTTTCACAATGGTGGCAGTCAATTTCATGATATCACACTTTCATGGGTCACACTAGTGCACTTAAGTGCATTCGCAAAGCATTCCTTTTATATTTTAACCTAGCTTATAATAATAATAAATTCACTTTAAAATTTAAAATTCTCATCTACATACCAGGGAAGTGTCATCAAATCCTCTTCCATACAACCATATTTGGTCTACGCAATGTATGTGTGATGCAAACCGAGCCATCTCTCCCATAATCTAGAGTTCCAAATTCAGATCAAAGACACAAAGAGATCTAATAGAAAAAATGACTAATAAGTTTTGCTAAACTCAAACCATTCTATTTAAACCATTTTTATAACCCTAATTTCCCTCCCTAAACCCTAATTTTGGCCTTTCCACCTTTCTCGTCGTAATGACTCATTTTCTATACCCGTTCTTCCCATTTTCCCACGCTTATCTCTCTCTTACTATCAAATGGATGTCTCGGAGGGTTCTCCCTTATCACCATCATTAACTCATGGGGAATCCAAGTGCTTCACCATGGAGAATCAT
Organism: Taxus wallichiana var. yunnanensis; assembly: GCA_018340775.1. NCBI lineage: Eukaryota > Viridiplantae > Streptophyta > Pinopsida > Cupressales > Taxaceae > Taxus > Taxus wallichiana. The sequence continues at coordinate 539,052,100 of CM031240.1, forward strand.
GTGGTCCATTTTACTTACCTATTATCCATTCATCGATCTACATGTGTTTAATATATTTAAAATGCTTTTACTCGTAATAAAACTTTAAAGAGGGGAAAATGTAGACACCCTAAAATTACATAATACCCTTTGCACATTGTTATTTGAATTAATATTCACCCACATCCCACTAGAATTAATTTAATTAATTATATCATGCATAAAACATACACTTACACTCCTTAGCTAATTTAATTAGCTATTTAAATAAAATAAAAATTAAATATCCACTCACCTTCCACTCAACTCCACTTCACTAGCTCACTCACTCAAGTTATAGAACCCTACAAAAAAGGAAGATAAATATTCATGTAAAACCAAATTTGGAATGAAATTAAAATCCAACTAATTTAAAATAAAACCTCTTGAACTCTTATTTAGACTTAGCCAATCAGACACAGCCAAATCAACATGCTAGGTCAGAAATTGCATTCATTAACCTAAAACTTATTCAAAGCTTGATCCACAATCCATGGCCTCTCTTTCAGTTATAAATAAGAATATCATCCCTTCATAAATCATATCTTTGAATCTTAAGGCATTTAAAAGATTACTCTATCTAATTTCCATTCAAACTCATATGTTGTTAGGCTTCCCATTTGACCAACAAGTTCACAATTCATCCAATTTCTCATAGCACAAAGTTTATTACATTTGGACTATCCACATACAAATCCATCAAGGAGATTCAACAAGCTTGGTACTTCACTCCATGTTTAATCCATCTCATCCAAGGTTACAAGGAAACACAAAGGAAAATTTGGATTACATTATTTACTTGTTTTCTTCCATTTACTAGTGTTTCTTTGTTTACGTAAATACAACTTTTGTTGACTTAAATAGATGTTTTTAACACGTTTCTTAGTTATATTTTATATTTTATATGCTTTCTTGAATCATTGATATAAATTGATTTTTGGTGCTAACATACATGAATGGAGGACTCACATAACCGAGCGTGTGAATCATCCGGTTAGCACAAGATTTACATAATCTATGGAAATTCCTAATCAACATTAAGTCCATCACAATAACTAGTATTCTTATGTGGCAATCAATTCAATTTGACATGATTTATTCATTTCATTAAAAATCTAGCTAGTAGTAACTAGTCCTTGTTTTATTGAATCTCCCCCCTTACGAGGAGAGAAACTACTTAAGTTTGTCTAAAATTCTAAAGATCTCTAGATATATTCAAGTAATGTTTATAGAACTCCTCTTCTATCATGAAGATTCTTTGTGATTAATTTAAATGCACATCATAATCTATAATCTCTTGCATTTTATTTATGGATATGTAATTTGTTAATTATATATTCTCGTGGTTTCCCTAACATGGTATTCAAGTCGGTGATTATGTGTGTGCATGATCAATCTTGAAGCTTTTAATTATTTAGAGTGAAGAAGATTGAAGTATATTTATGGATCTGTGAAGACCTAGTTGCTCCACAGCCATATTCAAGCTAACTAGGTTTAAAATTATGATTCTCACCTAAATATTTTAAAAAAATTCTTAAATGGATGTGTAGATCATGTTTGAGCAATTGTGTGCTTAGATCGTGCTTTTGCGATCTGGTTTTGATCATTTACAATTTAAATGTGCCTTCTGCGTTTCTATTTTTATGTTTTTGGGTCGTTTATAACCATGGGGCCATCTTTTTATGTGGATTTGAAAGGATATCATTAGATCCACTTAGTTCAGAGCATTTAAATCTGCCATAACTTTATAAATATTTTTTTTTAGTAAACCGCTTTTACGAAGCCTAATCCAATCATTTTGCGCCATCGGGCTTTACTATGTCATTTTTTTAATAGATCTTTTTGGTTTTGCGAAGCCCAAGTGAATAAAAGCTTCACCATATTTATTTTCATGTTTGTGAAGCCCAATCCACTCTTGAAGTGCCAAGTGGATTTTTCTTTGTTGTCTTTTTGTTTAGATCTTTACTTTTTTGCGGCATTCTATATTTTCAAAGCATGATCTAATATTTAAGTGCCATCTAACTTTGCTCACAAGATTTATTGACATTTTTGTTCTCTCGTAAGGTTTTGTTAATTGCGAAGCTTGAGCCAATAATTTTTCTCCATCTAGCTTTGCATTTCCATTATTTTATTAGACTTATTCATTTTTGCAGAGCTCGATCCAATAAAAAGCTCCACCTTACTTCAAATTGTTAGTTTTATTGTTTATTTGATCGAGGCCATACAAAACATGAGCTAATAAGGGATTTACATGCTTTTCAAATTGTCAGACTTGTGTTATCTTTCCTTTGTCATTTGTGAAATTAGATCCAATAGGAAAGCTCCAAATCACTTAATATTTCGCATTGTTAGACATTTTTTATCTTGTTTATGTCTTTGCAAAATAAGAACCAATAAGAAAGCTCCAAGTAGCTCCGTATTTCACATCACGCTTTTCTTTTCGGCTTTGCTTTTTTCATATACGAAGGTTGATCCAATTAAATTGCTCCAAGTATCTTTGTATTATGTATTTGTCAGATTTTTGAAATCCTAGCCAATAGAATTGCTCCATATTTCACATTTTTCAGTATTTTCATTTATGGTAGTGGTTATCTAATAATAATTAGCCACTTTTCACATTTTTCAAGTGTTTGTCATACTTGCAAAAAATGACCCATTTAAAAGGATCCATGTGTGTCCATTTCTATCTTATGTCATTTTGGTTGCACTGTGAAGTGCAAACCAATTGCATTTGGACATGCATATTAATCTTTTGATTGTGTCAGTATTTGCAAGTGTCAGGGTGTCAGTATTTACTTTGGCTTATCCACTTAGATTGTGACACCTGTCTTTATATTTCAGTCCCGAATCTTATTTTAACGTTTATCTTATTCCAAGGAGTTTAAGTACTCCTAAAGAAATCTATTTAAAGTTTGGCAGAAATCTGACAAGTGTTTTTATCCGTCGCTAGATTGTTGAAAAGTGGAATTGTTTGACTAAGACTTTGTCAAGTCTCTGTTAGTTACAAACCAATAAATTAATGACACGTGTGTACAATTTTGCAATCTATCTTCTCTATTAATTAGTCTTCTGACTTGTTTGATCAAGTGAGTACGATCTAATAGAAAATATACATGTGTATATAGATTTTGCGGTGTCATATTTGATTTCTTTAGTACAATGATTTCAAAACTTTCCTTGTTCCATGGATATTTCAAAGAACCTTTGTTTTGTGGGATTATCAATTCTTCTTTCGACCGTGGATTGTGAATTTTCTCGACCGCAGTGTCTATTTCCTTCTACCATGGGTTTTCTAATTTTATTCATTTCATGGGCTTTCAAAGTCTGTGTTCTGTGGGTTTTCTAAATTTCTTTGTCTCGCAGATTCTAAAATTTGAATAGCTTAGATATTTTTCTTAATGGCCTTCTCGTAGCCTATTTTTTTTTCTAATTTGTTTGCAAACATATAACTAAAAAGAAGATTTATAGCTTTCCTTTTGCCTCTTTTTGGATTCCTTGATTCATTTTTAGTGTATTTGTCTTCATGGATTTTTGTGCATTTAAAATGGCCAATAATGTTGGAAATCCTAGTAAAAATTCTAATATCCGATCTGATTTAAATCCAATCCTAAGTATAATTTTGTTAAAAACCATATGAAATTTGAAGTCAAATTTAATGGCACATGTAACAAGTGTGGAAAATTTGGTCATAAAAGTCTGATTGTCATGTGAAAACTAAAAATGTGTTAAGAATAATAGAAATAGGAAATCTAAAAATCGGAAGAAAGATCAAAAGAAAATTCATGAAAATAATGCTAAGTAGTCTATTACCCTAAATATAGTGCTATGCCTTCAAATGATAATGAATTGATCCTGATAGTAATATCTCTAGGCACATGACCCGTATTTTGGTATCCTCTCGATATGGTCATGACCTCTTATATGTTGGGGTTAATAATGTCAAGTGGGGATACCATTTGGTGGACCACCACTTACGACCCTTTTATTAAAAGTTTATTTATAAACTTAGTTAGTCCTTCACAACATAGAAAAGAGTGAGATGGTATGACTGTTCACCCATCCTATATAAATAGAATGATTTTGTATGAGATTGACTATTGGTTAATAGAATTTATCTAGACATAGACTATATGCGAGTGCTCAATATGTTTATATAAGAAAAATGTATAACTCGCGAGAAACAAATCAATAAGTTATCTCTGTGAGACCGAGGAGAGAAGTGGAAGTGTTGGGTTAAATTATGTTGAAATTCTTAATACAGACAGTGTTTTATTCAAAGTGGGGTTTTTTCCTTCGGGTTTCCCCACTTTAAATTTGGTGTTCTTTATCTCTTTTACTTTCATGTTATTTGCTTTCAGCTCATGTTATTAATCTTTGTAATCGCTATCTATAATAAGCTAAATCTATGATTAATTTAATTGCACATCATAATCTATAATCTCCGACATTTTATTTTTGGATATATAATTTGTTAATTATATATTCTCGTCATTTCCTAACATTATACATTTTTTCCTAGGGGCAATTACATCGACTTTCACAACAATTTCAAATTTTCAGCTATAGATTCATGTTTTTGTATAGTTTCGTAGACCATTACAGGGGGATGAAGTACTTCACTCCTCATTCATCATGGAATTAAATTGTACAATACTTGAGAAGGGTATGGGGGCACTCATTCTCTTTTCTATTACATGTCCTTATTTATATAATCAGCCTATATCCATATACAAAGTGGTGCGGTCCATGGGGTTGTGGAATATATTAATGTGGATAAGTTATCCATAGGCATAATTTCCTTTCATCTTTCATTTAAATGGGAAGATATCAGAGTTTCTGAATAACTTTGATATACAATATACTTCCTTAGCAGGGTGTTTCAACACTACATTATTTTTCATATCTCCTCGACATTTCGTGTTTGGTTTCATGTACCTAACACTCTAGTTTATCCTCAACACAATTAGGGAAAAATCACCCAATCCTTTGACAAAATAAAAAAATAAAATATTTAAGCACATGCAAAGCACATGAGTTTCTCCTCTACAAACAAACAAGTTTCCTCATGTGCATACCAACACTAAAGACAACAAGATTATCCAAAACAAACATTTGAGTGAAGAAAAAGTGTGTCTATACACTCGAACTATATTTTCATTTAAGGATGTAATTTAATTTCAAACTTAAAGGGGGAAATGTAGACACTCAAATTTGGCAATTCACTCTTGGACACTGCTAGTTTTTTACAAAGTACTTCTTAAGATAAATACAACCTCCCATTCCACTTAGAACATTCCAAGGTAGTTTGTTTATCTTGTTTATCCTTAAAAATTCAAATGTTATTAAATTTTTAGAGTAGAATGCATAAAATCCATAGAAAAACATCCAATGAAAAGTTAGAAACATTAGATTGCATGTTTTCCTTCCCTAGGTATTCCTAGTCAAGGTTGTACAATTTTTTAGAATAGTATATCCTCGTCTCCGATTGAATTGCATATCTTGGATCGACATGTACTCCAAATTCAATTTCAAATTCATAATTTTTTTCAGTCTTCTAATCTCTTTTTGTGTTATCCTTTTTCATAAATAATCTATAAAACCCTATATAAGAAACTAAACACCACCTCATTTGCTAACCCGCAAATCATATTGAAATACATTGATACACTCACTTATTACACTCGCAAAAGGCACCCGAAGCTCCCTAAATATTGCAATAAGATATCTAAATTCATTAGGAAGTAATATCTATTGGTCTAAAGCTTCTTACTAGGTTAATATAGTAATATCTCTCATCTACAAGAACTCAAACATTCCTTTCCTAATTATATTAGTAAGAGAATGATGTATTTTAAGAGTACATAAATTATGCTTGTTATGTGGATCATCCAAAATACTATGTATGAGGACTTGATTAATAGATGTATGAAAATGCAGAGTATTTGAGACAAAATTATCATCCAAATTAGATTCATCAATAGTAATAACCAATAGAGAAGGTGGTATAGGGACAACATTGCCAATCATTGCATTTAATGGGTGATCATAAGAAGACATAAGTGGTACTGCATAATGATTGTTGTGCACTTATAAAGTATATTTTCCATTGTTATGATTAGGAAGTAGATCATTGAATATTTTTTATATTTGTATTATCATTAGTAGGCTTAAAGGGTTGAGTAGGCTCATCCCATTCAATTGCATTTGTATTAATAAGATCTTGTATAACATGTCAAGCTTAATACATCAATTAGTGAGGTGACAATTGCATATATGATAGTCACAATAAACATTATAATAAGAAATATTACCATGAGGATTTCTCACATCAACATCAAACGATGGAGTGAGATTAAACATGAAGTGTGGAGTACATGGTAGACATGTTAATTTTTTTGGGTAGGTTATAATTACATTGTAATAAGTTGAGCTATGACATTAACAATGTATTTAATAGTATTATTATTATTAGTAGCCTTGCCTTTGAATGTAGATTTACTTGGAAATTTTTAATTATATATTAGAAGAGATAAAAACATACTTAATATTATTTATATGTACTAACTTGGCCTCATGTTCTTTGATTATATGACATAGATGGCAAAATGAAGATAACTTATCAATATGATTGATTCTTACAGAGGGGAAATAAATATGTGTGAAGAGATCTTCAAGTTCACTATCAACCAAATTATTATTCATTTAAGTAAGAATAATATTGTATTACAAAACATTATCACCGATATGCTCATTATACCCTTGGCGTTTAAGAAATTTGATCATAAGAAAATTTGTTATATCGATATTAATAGAAAACTATACAAGAAAATAATTTTCAAAGGTAGTAAATGATAACATTTTTTTGGAGACCATAGAACCATTGTAAATAAAAATTATTGACACTTCTAGGGAAAATATTTGTAAGTAAGATATCATTAGATGTATAGTCAAATAAAGCAACATGGAATAATCGAAGGTGTTCTACGGGGTCACTCTTGCCATCATAAATAGAAATTTTAGGAATAATGAAACTAAGAGGAAAGGGATAAGAATATACTTTGGGTTCATGCAAGTTCTAAAGCAATTGAGTAGAATCATAATATGAGAAGTAATAAATGCACCTTATTTTAATTGTAATATTTGATCTTGTAAAGTATGACAAGGGTTTCAAAATCCTATGTGATAAAAGAATAAAGATGTCACCCATAATGATTACATGTACAAATAGAGGTAATCAGAGGAATGGAAATAAATACATTAGGTGATAGAATATGAGGTAGCCCCATAGATGTTTTCATTGTAAAAGTAGAAATAGTAGATATTTCTATAGTATATTTCGGGAAGTAGCCTTAATTTGATCTCGGGAAACATATAAAAGAATATCAATATTAGCAGGTTATCTTACAGAAATGTGTGAGACCTTTTGTTCATCCTCAAGAAGGCCAGCCATGTAATTGATTTTTTAGATTTAGTGTTAGAACCTTCACTTTGTACATGGTTGGTGATGATAGTGAAAAATTATATTATAAAATATATTAGCAAAGTAAAATATGAACCAATAAGTAGGGACCATAATGCCGCATTTTGTATCTATATAAGGGGAATAATATACCATACTAGAAAGATAATAAGAACCCATAGGATTAAATTAAATATGATAAAAGAGATGAGGATTAATCATTATGATATAGAAGGAAAAATACAACACCAAAAGTGAACGAGATGAGCATACAAAAGTGAACCCTAGGTAAACTAAGGTTTTACAAAAATAGTCAATTTAAGAGTTGGGTTCACTAAAGTTTTATAGATTTTGAAGTTTTATAGATTTTTGTTATGGAATACATAATGATAAAAAGTAATGTAAGGTTCAATATAGGGGTAACTTTTTGAAATTAAGCTCTAACATTAACCATGTAATAATAGAATAATGCATTAATACTTATAACTAGTGATAAACATATAATACAAGATCAAATACATAAGAGATATGTAATTAACTTTATAGAGTGATACATGAGATATCTAGGTGCATCGATTGGATAATTTAGGATTACTAAACCTAAATATGTTTCATTCTTTATATTATCACTAGAAAATGCATTAGTATGTAAATTTACAACTCGCTAGATGGATTGTATGGTATCGACCTATTGTATTGTCTTGGAATGGGGTTCTATATTTTTTTCCCTTTAGTGATTGGGACAATGTGTGTCACGTCAAACCCTAAGTATTGCACAATCCTAAAACCATATGAAATAAGTTGAATTTAACTCAAACAAGATGGTGGACAATTAAGTGGACATAAAAACCCAAAATTTACGTACCGTGCTCATGGTTTTTAAACTGCGCTCGTGCAACTATTTTTATAGGCTCGGTGATTTCGAACCTAAAACCGCGATCGTGGTTTAAAACCGTGCTCGTGGTTTCAAACCGTGATCATGGTCCTTTGAGACAAAAATACAGACCCGCGACTCCTCCATTTCCCTCATTTTTCCTTTCCAACCGTGATTTATCCTACACCTTTGGCTCTCGTGCTTTGAATACCCCCTAAAAATTACTCTTCGACTTGTGGATCATGATAGTTTTAACCATGCCGCCAAGACAAAGAGGTAAGCCCTCGATTTTGATCAATTTGTTTGCATTTTAGGTTTTTTTTGTGATTTTCATGGGTTTTTCAATTTTTTGTTTATGTATACAATTTTTTGTTTTTTTCAATTGCTCAGCAAGCTCGTAATCCTGCAAACCATCAAAATATTCCTCAAAACCCTGCAAACAATCCTCAAAACCTCCAAACATTCCAAAAACCCTCCTCCAAACATAGATCCACCTCCTGTGGCTCCTTTTGTCCCCACGGAACCAACAGGAACACAAGTTGATATCATTTGAAAAATCGACAAAATAAAATTGCCATTGAGAACCTTATTCAAAATATAAGACAAAATCATGCCACAAATCCGTCCCGCATGACTTTAGCCAACACATTGCAAACATTGATTGGTGAAGTTGACTCCGCAACCAACCAAATAAATAGATGGAATACCTTTAGAGGTGATTATAGGTAGTGGTATGTAAATAAATTATCCCATGCGGCCGTAAAAGACAATTTTTTTGGAAAAGACCGCATTTGTGCATTATTTACTGACCCAAGAACCAATTCCCCCCGCAGTTACTTGCAAACGGTTCCTAATCCATTGGTGCCACGATGACCGAATCAAGAACAATTTTTTTGGGACCGATGGTGGATGGTTTTTGATTATCCACCATGCAACAACAATGAGGTTCCCCTCTATTTTTCAAGAAATTATATTATGAGTTCGTGCTTAATGAGGTCCCAAATTATTTTGACTTTTCTAATTTTTATGGGCGAGGTGGTGGCTCTGCATAGAGTAGACCTAGTGCACACGTAGGTCAACCAAGGATCCCCCATGCCCCAAAACCCCCACTTCCTTCAGTTATCCCTCCTAAAGTGAAGGAGGTTGTGGAGATTGACACACTACATGCATTGAGGGAGCTCACTGACACTCTGACCCAGCATAGTGAATAGATTGCATCTAGTGATATTAGTGGAGGTGCTGGGCTTCTAGCGCACCACACCACTGTGGATCATGTGGTGCCGTATGCATCAAGTGGGCGAGACATCATTCATTGGATCACATGATTTCTTTTCTCTAGATGAGATGATGGCGAATGTTTTTGGAACTAGTGGAACGGATCTTGGTCTTTCACAGGTAAATGTCAAATAAATATATATATATATATATATACAATAGTTTAATTCATGTTTGAGATTTTAATATATATGTATTTCATTATACGTTATGTACATACATGTAAAAATTATTTTTTATTTTATTTTAAATAAAAAACCGGTGAAGGAAACATCCAGTGTCAACATGCTAGCTACTACAGCTGGGCATGTTACAAACGTAAGTTTCAAGTTGTACTTAAATTTCAAATTTCATTTGATTGTGCACTTTTATTATTATAATGTTTCACCTGTACATGTACATATTAATATATGTTTGTCTTTTATACGTGCAGGAGCCTGGTGGGTCATCATCTACTCTGGGAATTGAGGCTATTGGCATGCCTCACGTGACTTTTACGCAGGTTAGTTTCTCTTTACACTTTGGTTCTAATTGTGGAAGTTCACATGGATTATGCTTTGGCTCTATTATGTGGCAGTCATGTAGATTAATATTGATTTGTACATGTTTTTTGTATAGCTTATGACTGCCAGAGAGACTCCTCCATATATGCAGATTGTGGAGGAGGTTGTTGAGATACCGCCACAAGATGTGCAGATCCACTAACTGAGGTACAATTTTTCAAATTTGTTAAATTTATTTAGGAATTATTTCTTATTACTTAAATCTACAATATCAAATTTTGTACATGAAATATTTAATTTGAAATTTAATTATTTGTATGTAGCTTACCTCTCATGAGTCTATTGTTGTCCCTGCCATGCGTCAACAAAAATTGATAGGGATCATGACATTGCGGTAAGATTTCACATGCATTTTAACTAAATTCTAAGTTTCTAAATTTTGAATGTATTTTAAAAATATGGGTGTTAAAAACTTGTTGTTTATGAATGTGCAAGTTAGGTTGCAGGCTTGCTTAGAGACACCTAGGACCACATGGATGAAATCCATAGTGGCATCTCCCTCCACTACATCCCCGGGTCGTGGACATGCTACTTCTAGTAGGGCGAAGAGAGGGAAGATGTTTCATGATTAGATTCATAGGACGTGGATGTACATATATATATATATGGGCCAGCTGGTCCTAGTTCATGATTCTTCATAGGACATTATATATAGCCTTATGTGGCCAGCATGTGGTCTTATATGTATGACACACTTGGTTCGAGATGTACACATGTTATGAACTTATATTTTCAGAGACGTGCATTCAACACACTTAGTTTGATACATTATATATCCATGTGTTGGTTTTCATAACGATATTACTTCTATGTTTGATTCGAATTCATTGCACATGATATCCTTCTATGTATGTATATTCTATGTATATTAATTCTATATGTATGTTTGATTTAAAATTAAAAAACTATGGTGCAACAATAAGAAGAAAATAAGCATATATCTCATGTACCATATTCTAGTGCAATAATAAGTTTTATGTATGTTATGACATGTACATGTCAAGGACTGAAATTTCACATGTTGTTGAGTTGTCGCAAGAGATTTTAGGAAAATCTAAGTAGAGAACATTGTTCAAGAGTGAAGTGGGAGTTTCACTACTTGTGAGGAAAATAAATTATCGCATCACCTATAACAATATGGTGATTCAATTTGTGGATATTTTGATTCATATTTTGTAAGTGATTTGGAAAACAAAGATCGACTTCTAGTTATGCTATTACACTTATAATGGACCTATCGGGCTTGGATTTCAAAGCTTCAAAATATTATAATTTTTTCAACTACCGAGGTAGAATATGTAGCTGCCTATCATAGTTGTCAGGAGGTAATTTGGGTAAAAATTTATCGATGAGTTTTGAAGATATCAATAAGATGAAGGTATTGTGTGACAATCAAAGTGCTATTTAATTATCCAAGAATCTAGCTTATCACAATAAGACAAAGCATATTTTAGTTAAGTATAATTTGGTTATACATGTTATTGATGAAGGGATAATAGCACTTGACAAGGTACACACCATAGAAAACTTTGTTGATATTCTCACAAAACTAGTACTATTATAGAAGCAAAAATGGTGTTTATCTTCTATTCATTTGCAGAAAATGTGATGAGTTGGTCATGTAATATATAAAGTGGATTGGTTATCAAGGTGGATATTATAAGATATGTGACAAAAAGTTAAATTTTAGATCCCTTTGTATGACAACATTTTTAGCTCACTTTCCAAAGTTGAAAAAGTTGTAATTGTTGAAAAATTTGAAAATGGTGGGTCGTGGCACTGAACCGACTATGCAAAAACATCCGAGTGGCCAGGTGAACACAAGAGGAGGTGTCGTTTTGGTGCATGACAATGTCGTTGCTTTCTGGGCTACCTTGTTCGGGCGTAGTCCCTTAAGAGCCCTGAGACCAAAAAAATGTTCAACTTCGACGGGTGACTACGCGCACTCCGTGACACCTAGAGATGTCTCGTCTGATCCTACACCTTGGCATAGGGACCCTCTACAATATCCTGTCTCAGTTTTTTCCTTCTCCAATTGATGCTCGCTGCCCTATTGTTTGCAAACACACCGAATAGTGTAGTTTGAGACAGTGTAAGACTGTCAAATGGTATATTTTGTAAATGGTGGGTCGTGGCACCAAACCGACTACTACGGACATGTCTGGGTGGTCAAGTGAACGCTATAGGAGGTGTTGTTTTAGTGCGTGATAACAATCATTGCTTCCGGCTACCTCATTCGGGCAGAGTCCCTCAAGAGCCCTGAGACCAAAAAAATCGTTCAACTTCGACGGGTGACTACGCGCACTCCATGGCACCTAGAGATGTCTTGTCTGATCCTACACCTTGGTGTAGGGACCTCTACAATAGCATGTCTCAATTTTTTTCCTTCTCCAATCGGTGCTCTCGCTGCCCTATTGTTTGCAAACGCGCCAAATAGTGTAGTTTGAGATAGTATAAGGCTGTCAAACGGTATATTTTGTAAATGGTGGGTCATGGCACCAAAACGACTACATGGACACATATGGGTGGCTAGGTGAACACTATAAGAGGCATCGTTTTGGTACGCCACAACGTTATTGCTTTCAGGCTACCTCGTTCGGGTAGATTCCCTCAAGAACCCTGAGACTAAAAAATTATTCAACTTCGACGGGTGACTACGCGCACTCTGTGGCACCTAGAGATGTCTCGTCTGATCCTACACCTTAATGTAAGGACCCTCTACAATATCATGTCTCAGTTTTTTCCTTCTCCAATTGGTGCTCTCGTTGCCCTATTGTTTGCAAAAGCATCAAATAGTGTAGTTTGAGACAATATAAGGTCATTCAAACGGTATATTTTGTAATTGGTGGGTCATGGCACCAAACCGACTACGAGACATGTTCGGGTGGATAGGTGAATACTAGAGGAGGCATCATTTTGGTGTGCGACAATGTAGTTTCTTCCGGGCTACCTCGTTTGGGCGTAGTCCCTCAAGAGCCCTGAGACCAAAAAAATCATTCAACTTCACGGTGACTATGCACTCCATGGCACCTAGAGATGTATCGTCAGATCCTACACCTCAGTGCAGTAGGGACCCTCTACAATATCCTGTCTTGGTTTTTTCCTTCTCCAATTAGTGCTCTCGCTGCCCTATTGTTTGCAAACGCACCAAATAGTGTATTTTGAGACAGTGTAAGGCTATCAAACAATATATTTTGTAAATGGTGGATCGTGGCACCGAAACGACTATGCAGAAACATCGGGGTGGCTAGGTGAATGCTATAGGAGGTTTTTTTAGTGTGTGACAACGTCATTTCTTCCGGGCTACCTTGTTCGGGCGTAGTCCCTCAAGAGCCCCGAGACCAAAAAAATTGTTCAACTTCACGGGTGACTACGTGCACTTTGTGGCACCTAGAGATATCTCGTCTAATCCTACACCTCAGCGCAGTAGGACCCTCTACAACAACAGCCTGTCTTGCTTTTTTTTTCCTTCTCCAATGGTGCTCTCACCGCCCTATTGTTTGCAAATGCTCCAAATAGTGTAGTTTGAGACAGTTGTAAGGTCATCAAACGATATATTTTGTAAATGGTGGGTCGTGGCACCAAACCAACGCAATGCGGACACGTATGGGTGGTGGCTAGTGAATGCTAAGAGGAATCATTTTTAAAAGGAATGAAAAGAAGATTTTTCAAGCCGGATCTCGTTTCGATGAGTAATAAGATACCACATTAGAGACCGGAAAATCATTAAAATACCATATATGGAACTACGATCATAATCCATAATGCTCAATACATTATAATAGAATGTCTCTAAAATCCTACATTCAATAAAAAAGATGTATATCCTAGGAGGGTTTTTTTACAACTACTACCTAAATCGGTGCGAATAATTCCTACTAACAAGATCATCGGTAGTTAAGTTAACTCCAAAAGACTAGTAAGCTAACTCCACATATATCGAGAAACTAACTCAACACAACTAATAAGCTAACTCCACACAACTAGTACACCTAAGAAAGCTAACCTAACAAGTGTAGGGCTAACACAAGTGTAAGAATTATCCTAATAAATAAATAAAAGGATAAATATTAATCTACACTAACCCTCCTCGTAAACATAGCTTAGGTAGACAAAAAGAAGGTGGGTCCCGAAAACAAGGCCTGATGAGGTACCCACATACAACAACTGGGAAAATGGACACCGCAAGGTACCCAAAACCAATAATAACAAAGTAGAGAGAAAAATCCTACTACAAGATATCCTCAGAAGTTTAGCTCCAAAAACTCGTACAATGCTAAAGAAGTGTGGTGCACACTATGGTCTAAATCCACTTCTCAATTATATAACTCAAAAACAACGACACTAGTGTATTTTCACTGCAATAGCTCCATGCAAGGAGACTGTCAATGGAGTGATGTCAAAAGTGAAAAACAAACACCAAACATAATTTGATCAATTGCTACAAATAGGTGTGCCACGATCTAATAACAACCAAGGCAACAAGGGAGACATGAGATCCAAATAAATAGGAGTGCCATAATCCAAGAAAGGTAATAAGGCAAGGACACGAAACCCTAAAAAGTAGTATTAACACCACACCCTCCCATACTACAGAATGGGTAAAGTGACACCACAAATCTGTATGAGTTGTCAAAATCAACTACTCGAACACTAACAAACTCAACACTATTGGCTCCACCTGTAATAGCTCCCCACAAAGAGTCGTTCAACATGCGAAAAAAAGTGTCAAAAATAAAGATCCAAAATATCTCAACAAACAAGAGAGATATAAACGTATGCACCCATAGATACAAGAATGCAATACCCAAAATTTTAGGACGTCAGGCTCAACCGAAATTACGTCCACAAGTGATCACAACACTCTCCCAAATTTGACACTTTATAATTGAGTGCATGTAAATATTACAAAGAGTAATAATACCTTTTACATTTGAAATATGTGTATAAAAATGTCGCCAATGCGTAGATCTAAAAAAATACACAATTTCAAAAAAAAAGATCACCTTAATCCGAGTTATAGATCAAAAGTTATGAGCTCTAGAAGGTTTTGCTATTAAAATAATATTTTAATGTTGATATTTTTAAAAGGTACATGTGACACCCAAATGTCCAAAGGGTAAAAGAGTGCATCCACACGATACATGCTTGCGACCAAAGGATAAAAGCCTGCTCCCAAAACCTAAATTTCTAGAGGGTAAATCATTGCATTCGGAGGGTACACGTTAATATCCAATGGATAAAAGAATGCACCCAAAGGGTACAGATCTGTGTCCAGTGGATAAAAGACTACATCCAAAGCTGAAATATCCAGAGGGTAAAAGAATGCATCTAAAAGGCACACGCTTATATCCAATGGATAAAAGAATGCACCAAGAGGGTACACATCTCAGAGGCCTCAAAGCTGGATAAAACATCTTGCATCTAAAACTAAAATACCCGAGGGTAAAATAATGCATCTGGGAAGGTACATGTTTATATCCAATGGATAAAAGAATGCACCCATAGTAGACCCTGAGACAGATCTGCATCAAGTGGATAAAAGATCGCATCCAAAACTGAAATACCCAAAGGGTAAAAGAAATCCATCTGTAAGGTATATGCTTATATCTAATGGATAAAAGAATGCATCTAGAGGGTAGGTGATCTATGTCCAAAGTGGATAAAAGATCATTGCATCCAAAACCGGAAATAACCTCGCTTCTAGGAGGGTAAAGAGCCCCGAGACAAAAAAAAGGTTCAACTGATTGGGTGATATCCAATGGGCATAAAAGAGATGCACCCATATTTGATCCTACACCTCAAAACATGGACCTCGAGTTTACAACATTTGATTCTAGGGTTTTGGCACCTCTCCAAATTCAATTCTCTCGCCTCCGTTTTGCAAACATAAAAATGCATTGAGACAAAACAGGCTAACAAATTCCATATACATGAAAAAAACCTGGGTCATAAATAAAAACTTACTAGATGTGTACATCATCTATGGCTAGGATACCATGAAAGGAATGAAAAGAAGATTGTTCCAAAACGTGAATAGTGTGATCTCAGATGATAATAGCACACCACATTAGATTTGCAAAACAAGAGCTAAAATACCATATATGGAAATCCATCATAATCCATAAGGCTCAATACATTACAATAAATGACTTAAATTATTCAATAAGAAAGATGTACATATAGGAGGAGGGAAGCGCAACTACTACCTAAAGAGAGGTGAATAACTCCCACTACACCTTAGAGTATATTGGTAGTTAAGTTAACTCCAAAAGACTTTTTTTTAAGATAACTCCAATCGGTGCCTGCTGCCCTAAGCTTGCAAAACACAACTAAAAAGTGTAACTCGACACAACTAGTAAGACACTCAAATGGTATATTTTGCTAACCCAACAAGTGGGTAGTGGCTAACATAAGTGTAAGAATTATCCTAATAAATAAATAAAAGGATAAGGTGAATGCATAGAGGACATCATTTTGGTGTGACAACGTCCTTGCTTCGGGCTACCTCGTTCGGGTGGAGTCCCTCAAGAGCCCTGAGACCAAAAAATCATTCAACTTCGACGGGTGACTACGTGCACTCCGTGGCACCTAGAGATGTCTCATCCGATCCTACACCTCGCGTAGGACCCTCTATAATATCCGTCTTGGTTTTTTCCTTCTCCAATCGGTGCTCTCGCTGCCCTATTGTTTGCAAACACACCAAATAGTGTAGTTTGAGACAATGTAAGGCTGTCAAATGGTATATTTTGTAAACGATGGGTCATGGCACCAAAACGACTACATGGAAATGTCTGGGTGGCCAGATGAACACTAGAGGAGGTGTCATCATTTTGTGTGTGCAACAACGCTCGTTGCTTCCGGCTACCTTGTTTGGGTGAGTCCCTTAAGAGCCCTGAGACCAAAAAAATCATTCAACTTCGATGGGTGACTACGTGCACTCGTGGCACCTAGAGATGTCTTGTCTAATCCTACACCTCGATGTAGGGACCCTCTACAATAGCCTATCTTATTTTTTTCCTTCTCCAATTGGTGCTCTCGCTGCCCTATTGTTTGCAAACGCGTTGAATAGTGTAGTTTGAGACAATATAAGGTTGTCAAACGATATATTTTGTAAATGGTGGCTTGTGGCACCAAACTGACTACGTGTGACACATCTGGGTGGCTAGGTGAATGCTAGAGGAGGCATCGTTTTGGTGTGTGACAACGTCGTTTCTTCCAAGCTACCTCGTTTGGGCATAGTCCCTCAAGAGCCCTAAGACCAAAAAATCATTCAACTTCCGCAGGTGACTATACACACTCGTGGCACCTAGAGATGTCTTATCTGATCCTACACCTTGGTGTAGGGACCCTCTATAATAGCATGTCTTAGTTTTTTCCTTCTCCAATTGGTGCTCTCGCTGCCCTATTGTTTGTAAACACGCTCGAATAGTGTAGTTTGAGACAGTGTAAGGCTGTCAAATGGTATATTTTGTAAACGGTGGGTCATGGCACCAAACCGACTATGCAGACATGTCTGGGTGGCCAGTGAATGCTAGAGGAGGCATCATTTTGGTGTGCAACAACATCATTGCTTCTAGGCTACCTCGTTCGGGCGGAGTCCCTCAAGAGCCCTGAGACCAAAAAATTGTTCAACTTCGACGGGTGACTACGCGCACTCCATGGCACCTAGAGATGTCTCGTCTAATCCTACACCTCGGCATAGGGACCCTCTACAATAGTTTGTCTCAGTTTTTTCCTTCTCCAATCTGATGCTCTGCTGCCCTATTGTTTGCAAACGCACCTAATAGTGTAGTTCGAGACAATATAAGGCTGTCAAATGGTATATTTTGTAAACAATGGGTCGTGGCACCAACCGACTATGCACACATGCATAGGGATGGTCTTGTAAACACTTGGGGAGGCATTGTTTTAGTTCTCTAAGCTCCAGGTCCTTCTGGGCTACCTCCTCCGGAGCCAAGAACCCCCTCCACATGTACATAAATCATTGTTAATTGCTTCTCTTTTCTTGTAAAACAATGAAAGCTTCTCTTAGCTTCGAGAATTTATAATTCTCTACTAACAAAGTGCCAACCATGTGAAGGTGGAAGCTTTTCTGGCACCACTAACCTGCATATAAAAGTGTTAGTCAAAGAAATTTAAGTTTCAAATCAAAACCATACTAGATATATACAAAATACACAAATTTAATAAAATATATGAACTTAAATTTATCTAACTAACAAATTTATATATACCAAAGAAATTATATATACCAGACATGAGCATTGTAAATTCATTCCAATGAACCATCAGGATCGGATCTACTCTGAATAGTGGACATGATTGCTTCATGATCTGACTCTTGAACCTTCCAAAGAATCTTGTTATTAGGCCTTCCTCGATATCTATACAAAGCTGAATATTTTCGCTAGAACTAGATGAAAATATAAGAGTATTTTCCTATGTGTCTCAAAGTCTTCAAACACCCAAACAAGGATTTTTTTAATGGATACCACCAAAGCCAAGTTCCAATAACTACCACTGACCCTGTAGGGTACTCAATATCTTCACCATCTATAACAAGAGAAGTCAAATTCTTTTTTTCCTCGATGCAACAACATAAGAAATAGTCTGTTCCTTCTTTATTGTCTTCTATCGCAATAACTGCAAACACATGTCCTACAAAAAAAGGTTTCAACTCAAATTTAAATTGTACATATTAAAATTTCAATGGACATAACTCAATACAAAAATTATAAATAACCATAAATACCTTGTCGCACCAAAATTGAAATTTGTCAAAGTCCTTGGATGTTGCAACTTCATCTACAAAAACAAGTCGTAATGCTTGTGGAGGTTGATAACTAGCAAGTAGAGTTAGAGGCCTACAAATCCATCCATCAACCCATTCTTGTGAATCACACTTAGTAGTGACAAATTTGATACAAGATGCACAAAAACATGTCAACTTTCTTGTCCATGTGGCCCATGAAGTAGTGTTTGAGCTACAAAATGAGTGCATATCACTGGACCCAATGAGTGTCATACAATCCTCGTAGTTAGCAATTTGTTGTTCCTCTATCAACCAAAAATATTTGCGAATCGTGGAAATTTCTTGAGAACCTCGGGCCATGTTGTCAATACACCATTCCACTATGCTCTTTGCATATTTCAATTTAGCACCATCTTTGTACTTCAACTCTTCTCTTGCAAGAGCTCTTTTCACACATGCCCTTGCACCGTCATGCTCTCATTTTCCATGTCCAGCCTCAGTGAAACTCCAAATATGTTGCACACCCATCTTGACGTGCATCCTGCTCATCCAATAAAACATTCGTGCATTCTTAAATTGAGACGTGTAATTATCTGACCATATATAATGTTGTTTGAAGTGGATGTCCCTATCAGACAAGTTTCCATAAAATAACTAGAAACACCCTTGCACAAATTTAGTAGAATGAGTATGATCATCACTGATATAAAAGTGGTACTCTCTTAAAAAAATTTGATCATTCTCTGTACTATCAGAGAATGTATAAATGCTATATGCACAAAAATGACAACTTGTACTGAGTTGTAATATTGTGATTGAACCTCCATTTGTGGTTGCAATATGTAATTCTCTACAAAATCAACCACTGAAACAATAGTACCAATAGGAAATGTGTCTTTTCATATCTTGAACTATTCATCCAACCATCGAGCTCTGTGTGTATGCCTAACATACTCATAAACAATTTCATCCTTAAATTTTCTCATAAATTGAAAAACATGCATATGTTCTGTAACTAGCTCACACCGTTTAGACTCTTTTCCATCTTTCAACTAGTATGCAATTGATTTATATTTATCAAACTCAACTAAATTATTTCCTATTGCACCTTCAATTTTCTCATGGATGCAACTTTCCAATTTAGGTAATCCGCCACATGTACCACAACTTCCATCTAAACAATCCTGACTATAAAAAAATTGTCCAACTTCTTTTTCACAAAATATTGTAGGAATGAAATCCCTAGAAGATATTGGTGGAACTTGAACACCACATTCCGATAACATAGTTTTAGAATGCAAAATAGAATGAATACATAAAAATTTAGCATAATGCATAACAAATTCAACATGTTGCCTACAACAACAAGTGGTGCGAGCGTGGTTGATTTTCACATAGAATGGTTTTAACATTTCAAAAAAATGTTGACTAATTTTAATTTTCAGATGCTCTTGTTCAAACTTATGAAAAAATTGAGTTTGAGTCATATCTAAGAAATGCTTTGGATGTGGTTCATGATTAATAGAACTAACTCTCCGTTTTACAACATCTCTTGTATTAGGTGAAACTCTAGTGTTATCATGCCAAAATTGAATAACAACTTCTCTTATAGCATTAATATTATATTTGTCCTTACGTGGTGCTCTAGCGTAAAATGCCCAAAAATCGATGTTATTGAGTGATCAAGGATATTACATCTTTCAATTGCTTTCATTAGAGTTTTTCGATTAACTTGCAACATTCGACTTGTTTGCGTAATCAAACATTTTTTTATTGATTCACTTACAACACTAGTAGCAAGTACACGACGCACAATATTACTATCCCTAGTGCATCTCGACACCAATAATGTGATATGCATCATGAAGGTTTTCAACAATCAGTAGAGGTTTGACCACGTATATTAGATGTCATCAATCCTAAGGTGTTTAATGTAGGTCTCATTTTATTCAATTTCATCAAACTAACCAACAATCGACATCTTTGGGAATCATTTAAAATTTCAAAATGATTATCCCAAATTTCAAATGGCTTTTCTTCCGATTTGTTGTTCGTAAAGTTTGTCACACATGGTTTCAAAATGTTTTCATCAATTTCAATAAAATAATTAGGTTTCTTATGGAAAATCTTAGAGGTTTTTTTTGTCAAATTTTGTTTGTCTACAGCTTTCAACTGAATTTCTTTATTCACATTTTCATTATCTCCTTCAATTTCAACATTTGCTACATCACGAGTATTTAATTCTTCTTCAACATCGACAAAGAAAAACATCTTCATCACGAGTATTTAATTCAACTTCAACATCGATAAGAGAAACATTACCGGTTCCTCATTGCACACAATAGTAGGGGTTCAAGATGAACCTTTTCTTGATTCATGAAGATTCCACATTGCTCAACATTTTGAAATTTTTTTACCTCTAATTCGTTTGGTATTTTTTTACTTAATGAATTCCTTTTTTGACTTTGTTTCTTGTCTCCCATGATGTTTTACTTCCGATGATAAGAAAAATGTGCAGTAAAATGACAGAATTTCCATAGTAATTCATACGGTAAAGTTAAATAGTAAAAATCACATGGTAATTAGAACATGGGATGCGTATAAATATGATTTATGAAAAGATCGCACTTTATCATAGTTTTTGTTTAAAACCCACGATCACGGTTCTTGTTTAAAACCCGTGATCGTGGTTTGTAAACCACGATCGCGCCTATCTCAGTATCTTCAAATCAACCCTAAGGCTCGAGAAATCTTTGTTTTTGACCCAACCAAAGCTATGGAAGGTCATTATGAAGTGTAAAGGGTCAAAAACTTCAAATTTACTCTTCCACGTACTTGAACCATGCTAAAAACTGAAAACATTTTTTCACAAAAATGGTGCCATGCATAGGGGAGACTATTAGCTTCAGTAGAAATATTGATTTTAAAGTGAATAGAATAAGATAAATATCATTTTATAATTTTTTTACTAACAATAGGTCTTTAAGACATTTTTTCCGTGAATGTTCATGTCTACGTTTAAGACTGCAACTTTTGTTTCGCTTATTAAAATGTGCCAAAACTTATACCATCCCAAGCGTGGAGAAATTCTATACATGTTAAAAAAATATTTGATTTTGATATTTTTTGATATAGTTATGGTGGACAAATGGAAAGCGCTCCGTTTTCTAAATCTTTTTAGACCACTTTCATGGAAAAAATCATAAAAAAATATTGCTCGAAAAAATACAAAATAAAATCCATCCCAACCATCCCAAGATAGACAACTACATCTAACTTTTCACTAAAGGAAAAAAATAACAAGATTTGGTCATCCAAATCGCAGGCAAACGGACTACAATCTTATAGGTTTTTTCAAAATAAAAAACCAAGTCATATAATTTTAATTGTTTAATATAACTAAACTTGTTTTTTTTTAAAAAAATAGTATTTTAGAAACTAGATTCTGGATGGTACGATTCATATTTATATAAAATTTTCTAATTTTGAGTGCGCGTATTGCTAATAATCCCTACAAGTTGAGATTTTGCAGTTTTTTGCAATATGACGTCCACTTATGACCCCTTTTTTGTCCATCAACTTGGTGCACTTACCCTATGTTGCAATAATAATCAAGAGGAATAAAACCAAACATAGTTCTCCACATGGTATATAATATCTATATGAATGAAACTCATTATAAATCTAAACCACTTTGACCATGCTTGATATGAATGTGCTCTTTCAAAGACATTAAGTTAGGATCTTTGGGTCCTTAGAAATGAGGGAATATAAACTCTTTGACTTGGTTGAGTGATTTATAATTGTAGTAAGTTGCCTACCCTAATAGATGTGTACCATCTTTGAGAATTTTTAGGGAACCTTATGTGCCTTCGTACAAGTCAACTAACCAAAAATTACATCCCGACTCTACCGTATGGATTTAGACAAGGAAATAGTAAAATTTAGAAGTTGCATCATGATAAACAAAGGTCAAGTATTGATTTCATGCATTTACATTTAGAATTTTATGAAAAATTAGTATATAGGAAATAATAATTTTGGGAGAGAGATAATAAGATGTATTGAGTGGGGATAGGATATATGTATTTTTAGCAAATGAGAAAAATCACAACCAATAATTTCTAAAGGGTAAATTGTCAAATTTAAGTGTCTATAGATGGAGTGGGAGTGGAAAATGTGGGAGAAGGAGAAGGAAATGGAGTGGGAGAACATAGAGAGGATTTGATGGATACATTCTCCTAGACATTAGATATGCGAAAATCCTCGATGGATCTTACCATAGGAGATGTAGAAAACTTCAGCCAATAAAAAGTCTTGGGTCGGCTTGTTGTAGCAAAAGAAAATTGTTAAAATGTCATAAAAGGATCAAATATTACTTATTATAAATGGTGAATGGTTGTTCTTTCGAGGTACTTGAATTTTGTTTCAGATCGGTATATAAATCTCTTATGACAATCTTATGTATAATTTTCTTATCTCAAGACCTAATATTGATGTTTTACACACCGGGCGCTCGAAAATGGGTCTTAAAAAGGCCATACCTGAGATATATGCTCCAGTGAAATGTTTTTTCTTGATCTAATTCTCTTACCATGATGACTATGTTTAGGTCATGTTGGATGACCTATAGTTTCTAGTCAAGTTAGGCATGTTCTGAGGAAATATAAACCTCACTTTGACCTGCACAAAGAAGATATAAACCTCATCCCCATCTAGGTTAGAGTGCTTGGTTACACCTTGAATATTGGGATGATGAAGTCTTTATGGGGATTTCTAGTTTTTTTGGTCACCTAATAGATTTTTACCCTGTTAAAAGATCGAAAAGAGGCTTGTATTTGCTAGTTTCTATGTGAATTATTTTATCGATTAAGATCTTCTAATGGAGATCAATATTTCTTAAAATTTTGGTACTTGGAACTATAAGATAAAATATGAATATAACATTATAAAATGTGGTAGATTCCACCATATTGATCATTTTGATAGTGGGTGCTTGAATTTAAAGAATGGGGAATTTGAATATGGAGATAGAAGAATGAACTTTATAAAAATGTAGGATCCAATTCTTCAAAATAAGAAACATAAAACTTTGGATAGAAGGAGTGAATCTAGGAGTTATAGAAAATGGAAAATAACTATCATTTTTGTCATAGAAAAGGAAGAACTAGTGGAGCTCGGGAGGGGTGTATATTTCCCATGATAAAGGAATGACCAATAACAACTATTAAGGAGGTTTTATTTTTTTAAAATGACATCCCGAATAATAAAACCTTAAATTTTTCTCCTCTTAAAGATTTATAAGAAACTAAAAATTCTTTGGAGGATATAAAAGGACCTAAATTTAATGACAACTATCAGAAAGTTGTTATAGAAATAATATATTTGAACTAGGAGGAACTTCGCTCTACACACCGAAATATTCTACCTAATTGTTGGGAAAGAGAACTTTTGGACATGAGAGAAGGTTATGTGGATTAAAGGTGCAGATGAGACTTAAGAGGTGGAAAGTATTCTTTATTTATTAGGATCCCCTACTTCCCAATGAAAAATCCCAAAGATCAACCTTGGATTTGTGTTACTAGATAAAATAAAAGGTCAACTCGACTACAATATATAAAAATGAGAAAGGAAGATTCAATTAATCTAAAGTGAGATTAAAAGAGACAAAGAAAGACATTTCCAATGGAACTCAAAAATTTTTAGAGATTAGTGCTTCAAAAAAATTCCAAATATATTATATGAAGGTCATTTTTGGAATTTTCAATGTCTAAATAACCCATGTAAGCATAGACTAATCAGAGGCTTTATAAAGGATAATAATATTTCTATTATCCTATTCAAGAAGTTAAGATGTATATGAATTATATTTTGAAAGACAAGGAAAAATTATGGAAGGAAAATTATCTTGAGCTATTAAATCCTTGGAAGCATATGGTGGCTTTGACACTTTTGGGATCTATTTATAATTAAAGTTAAATTTTTTAGTTCTATTTGGCTATCCTTTTCTCTAACATAAAATATAATTTCACTTAGATCCAATTGAATGTTTATTCCCCTAACTCTTTTAGGGAAAGGAAAAAACTTTGGGAGGAATTACAGGAGCTTTTAGGGACTCGTAGATAGATTAAATTGATCCTTATGGGGACTTTAACTCCCCCTTTCTCTTCAATAAAAGAAAAGAGGAAATTTTGACTATATGGACAATATGCATGACCTTGGATATTTTATATCTAATAATAATCTTCTAGATATAGACCTTTGATGAAACCCTTTTACTTGGTATAACATGAGATAAAGGACAACCTTATTAAAATTAGGCTTGATAAGTGTCTCCTTTTTCTTGATTGAATATCCCAAAGTTTTTGTCTTTGATCCATCCCAAAAATCAGCTATGATAATTATCCTCTCATGTTGATTTTGTAAATTTTGAAAGTGAGTTAATAAAATTTAAATATATGTAAGGACATTGTTGATCAGATAAATATAATAGTATTCAAGTAATATCTAACTAAATAAGTATAAGAAAGAGTGAAAGATATGACATATAGATGAATCAACTTATAACTATAGATATGGACTAATGAATAAGATAGAAAGGAAAATCATCAGTAGTCATATTTTATACCATTAGATCAATAGTATAATCCCATGCGCTAGCCGACTTATCACCCAAATGGGCACCGGGTGCTCACTTGAGTCATGAAAAAGTGCGTGCGGGCACCGAGTCTCTCCCTTATGTGAATTTATATGAGAATGCATCATCTCAGAAAAATAATCAAATGCGGGACAAAAATAACCATATAACATTCTTAAGAACTTAGAACGAGTTGTCCTCTCATTGTATGTAGAAAAGAATAACAAACAACATATGGAGATGGTTCATACAAAAAGGAAATGCATAAGTATTATACTCCTAAACACGTAGATGATTTATAATAGAGAATTATATTCATATTAATGATTCAATAACCCACATTACACCCCTTGAGGTCATAATAGATCCTCATGTAACTATGCAGATTCAAGTCATGCATCGAGCTATATTAATGTCATCATATTACAAAGAAGAACAAAAACCCATCCCCTTAAATGTGCCATTGGTTATAGAGATTTCCTAATCACTAACCCATAACATCCTCTATTCTGTTTCTATAGGGATTCACCTCTCTCTTCTCTCCTTCCTCTCTCTTTATTTATTCTATCGGGTGATTGTATTTATAACCTTAAAGACCCACCACAATGCCTTCCTGAATTTATAGATCGGTTGCCAAGTGTCGAAGTGGTCCTTCATGGGAGCATGCCTTCACGAGATATGAGATCTCCACTCGTATGATGATGATATTTTAGAAACTTCCATTCGCATGCTAGGAATATTCCCTTTTTGATCCCAAAGGTGCTAGGTTGGCACCTTATCCACAAGGGTCATGATTTTCTTGTGTGCTTCCTGGGTGGCGAATATGGATAAGTACAAAACCTATCATCATTGCATGCATATGCCATATGATTTGCAAACTATTACTAGAACTCTTCCTCGCGTACCTTCAACCCGCTCGCCCTTCTCCAACTAGGTTCCACATGCCCACGTGCATTACCATCCTTAGCCAATATTCCGGGGCCCAACATCACCCCACAGTATGCCTGTTCTCAATCCTCAGAAACACTCTTAAATAAAGAATTAAATAATGGTGGATCCTTACAAATGGTTGGAATTGAAGAATAAAGGAATGAAGAAATGGGGAAAAGAATGAAAGAATGGGGAAATTTTTTTATTTTTGGAGAAGGAGAGGGAAATCATTCCCTAACTATGCTTCTAACTTTCCCCAAGCGTTGAACTCATTTTGAGCTTACTAACAGAGGTAACCTACTAGGGCACTCACTTATTCAAAACTCAATTCCTCTCCCTTAGTGCTCATTTTCTCCATGATATCCTCCAGTTGTTTTCCCAAATCCTTGAGTGCGTTCATCATCCAAGTGATTTGGGGGTAAAATTACTTTATTTGGTTCTTGATTGAGCCCTGCAAGTTCTCAACGGCCTCTGATTTCTTTTCCATTTCGGCTAGGATTTTGTCTCACTCAGCCCTATTCCCCTTGTTCTTTTCCTAGAACTCTTTGAGTTCTACTTCATGGGTGGAAACCAAGATACTTGCCACTTATCCCTATCCAGCAAGTTATTGTAGCGGCCTCAACAACTTGCACGACAAATTTTACATTGGAAAGAATCTTGTTGTATTGGGAAATAATTTACACAACCTTCATCTTATTCTCTTTTTCTTGGCACACCAACGCCTCTTCTATGGATTCTAAGCCAAGTGGATGCCTCTCCATAGTGAGTATGCAGGTCAAGTCCTTTAGGCACTGCAAAGTTGATCCATATTTTTGTGTGGGTGGTGTTAAGTTTGGATGCTTCATGAAAATGGCATCCATGATCATCTCTATTTTCTTGTATGCCTTGCGTACTCTTGCATTCTCATCTTGTAACTCATGCCTTAATTGAGTGCTAATTAGATTCTCTTGCTCTAATTCTCCGGCTCTACCTCTAGGAACTTCACCCTATCATTTCTTCCAAAGAGCTTGGCTTCAACCTCAACTGAAACTTTGTTGAGCACGTTGTAGATTTTTTCGTTTGATAATTATTAGGCGTTTACCAAGGGTTTATTCCTTTTGTTTCTAGCACCTTCAACAATTCTCCTTGTCTTATTTCAAATTCAGGCTCATCAATGTGGGACTCAAACTCCCATGATAACATTTTCCCTATCCGAGGGTATACAACTTCCTAATCGAATGAAGACATAGCTAAGAGCTATTCTATTGCACGATGCTCTAGAAGCGCACATGTAACACTTTGTCCAGATCATTGATATAACCCATTCTTTGACCTTGTGCTTAATTTGTGCTCTTCCTCCATGTTCTACCTTGGAAAGCTTACACCCAAACCGGGATTTCCCCCATGCTTTGCCATATTATTTTTCTACGCTTTCTTCCAAAACTTCCTTTAGCACATTGTCCACATTGCGTTCAATCTCTTGTTCCACTATGTCCTTGATGATTTTCACCACTTCTCTCTCTCGGCGTGGATATGGATATTTTGTCAAACCAAAATATGAGGTTTAACCACAAGTACATGGGATTAAATCCCTCCTCAAAGACAGTGAAAGGCTGCTGTTTATTGCTAATCTAAAACACAGTAAATAATATATACAATATTCACACTAATCTAACCATTGGGGGTTGGGATGAAATCCCGAAATCCACATTCACACGATTCAAGGATATTGCTTTCGTAAGTGAAATAGGTTAGAAAGCATTATCTGATGAAAGAAGCACGGTAGAAAAGAAATGGGAGAAACGTATTTTCTTTCGAGTAAACACAGAGCACGAAATAATCATACGAGTTTTAGATCACAGATATAGTGTCCGAGATAATTAGAAACACTGAGATTCTATGCAAAGAATAGCTTTAAGATCATGAACATAAGAACACTGTCTTAAATAAGATATATTTCACAACACAAAGTCTGTAAAACAATATCAACTTCTATTCTTCAAAATGATTGAAAGAAAACACAAAGTTTTTCTCCTTTCCAATAGCCTCTTAATGCTTCAAAAATTCTCGACCCTTTAGAATGCACAAGCATCCCTTATTTATAACAAAAGAAGCTAGAGATAAAACAGGACAGATCCTGAAAAGTAGCATGCTAACTAGAGTTCAGCTTTGCATGATTCTCACGCAGGAGATCAAGTCAAAGTATGAATTAAAAATAATGACAAAATGGAAATAAAAGATATGTCATTCTAAAAATAGAAATGTCATGGGACGTTGGAACTTAATCCGAGTCATCATCTTTTGATTCTTCTTCTTTCTCTTCCTCCAGCTGAGACTGTTTGTTCCGGAACTCCTGGAACTTCCGAATAATGCCTTGCATTTCATTTTCCTCAGGTGCAGTGGAATGATCATTCCACATTTTGCAGGTCTCATGGATATCACTGGCACTGCCGGGAAGCTTTTTCAACCTTTTGCTGAGCTTTCTTAAGGCCTCCAACGTATGTTCAATCCTCACTGGCTGACCAATGACTTGAGGTCGAATCCATCTACGGAGTTCATCTTTGAGCAGTCTCTTGAACTTGTTTGAAGAGATCATCTGCTGATAGGGCACTTGAGTTCCCAACTGACACCTTTGGACAAATCTTAAGCAATTCTTCTTCCAGATCACTTTTCCCATCGATCAATTTATCCCTTGATTCTCTCAACTTGCTGCAGGCTTCGTTGAGAATCTTTACTCTGAACTTGATGGCCTTGATCAGCTGAAAGTGTTTATCTGTATGTGGAAGAACGCCTTCTTCTACCAAGAGATGTGCTGGTATTTGCTTTAGCACTTGGAGAGCTTCACAAGTCAAATCAAGCTGTCCAAGTTCTTCAGTGAATTCCTCATCCATCTTCTCTCCTTCCTTCTGAATCTCTGCCAAGGACTGATGAACTTTCACCACGTCTTGAATTACTTCCTTCCCTTGTTGGAGCAACTTTTGGATCCATTCATCAACCACCCTTCCTTTTTTAGTAATCTTCTCAATCGTAGGCACCGATGAGAAATCGAATCCGGCAGATACAGAGGAAGATGGTATGGATTCCAGGGGTTTTGAGAGTTTGATCAAAACCTCTGTCAACTGCTCCACTTTTTCCTTAAGCTCATCTCTGCTGACCTTTGTTTCTTTCAACTTTTGGCACAGGACGTCTATGGAATCCTTTGCATCTTGCTGCGCCCCTTTTGCTGTTACTTTCCCTAGAGACACCCTGGTTACCTGGTAATCAGCAGTTGTTACATCATCTCTAGTTTTGTCAGCTGAGGGAGTGGCAATCTCTGCGAACTTATCTCCTGAAGCATCTACCAAAACCCTTGAAACTGTTTTGGGTTTTTGGCTGATCTCGCGGTAGAAGCTTGAGTGAGCTGAAATCAAAGGTGGTAGGGTACAATCACTTTCCTCTTCCTCGGAGTTTGCTCGAGTAGCCATTGTGGTGTATCGGAGAAGCTACCAATGTTGTAATGCGGTATTCTACTCTCGAGGGAGAAGATTCTACTATTGGAGGGGGAACAGTGAGTCAACGTGGTAGTAGGTGCAATGAATAGAGGCACAGGTTGTGGGGGAGTGTTGGTGATCACTTGGGTTCCAGCAGAGAGGGGTGAGAGCCCGGAGAAAATATTGGCCATGCTTGAAGAAGTGGATGGGGAATGAGGAGGCTGAAGTGGTTGTTGAGGGGGAGGCACAGATTCAGTTTCCAAAGCCTTGAATGCAAGAGATAAGGTCTCTCTCGGTTGAGCAATCAACAAATGGTGAAGTCAAGAGTGGCTTCCTCCTTCTTGTTCTAAATTAATCTCCCTATTTACGGTGGTGTTGGTGATTACGGCACAACCACCGTTTGAGTGGAGAGACAATTGAAGAGATTTGTCTTTCTTCTTCTTCTTCTTGGGAATCTGATTTTTATAGACCCCGAGAAGATTCTTTGTCCTTTTCTTTTGGGAGGGCCCCACCTCGTTTGACCAACTTTGGAAACTTGTCATCCTTAAAATTCATCCCCCAAGAGGAGAGCCATTTCTTTGTACGAGCCAGAATTAGGGCTGACCTATCGGTGATAGAGGCTTTTTCGCTGGCCGACCAATCAATAGGCGGGAAAACGTATCGATCTTCATTAAGCCCATCATAGGACATATCCAACACACTTTCATTGTCAGTTGTGCCATCTGGCAAATCAGAAAGCTCTAGCGTCTGAATCTCATTAATAGTTAACCTACTATTATCTTTTACGCAATGGCTACTGACTTCGTTACGCAGATCCACCCAGATATCCTCAATGTCGGGCCTGTGCAGATGTAGGGCTCCATAGGTTCTAAGTACTCCTCGGATGTCAAAACCATCCCGAGACTTCATATGCTTCTTTAGTTTCTCCTGGAGTTCACATTCAACATTTTTGGCCTTTGCCACTGTTGCACAAGTATATCTCCCAATAGAAATTGGGAAGGATACTGCTGCCTTATGCTTGCTCTGTTGGAATTTGTGAAAATCCAATAGCTGTCTGACCAATTCTAGCAATATCAATCTATCCCCTGGATAGCGAGGCAGACGGAAAGGCTCTCCAGAGTACATGACCGTTCGAAGGTAGGTAAACTTCTTGAACTGCAAGAAGATACATCCCCATTTAGATACTTCAGCCCATGCCTCGTCTGAGACCCTTGTCTTTTCATTACAGGTTGGTGGCGAGATGTTCTCGTAGAAAAAGGCGTCATTTACCCTCCTAAAATGATCCTTGGACCCCTTCTTCGTTATTTGAGGATAATACTTATAGACTGGATTTGTCGTTCTGCTTCCTTTAGTCTCCAGCCCGGGATAGCTCCTCATTCCAGCTGCTGCATAGGCCACATATGAGAACATATAAAACTTTCGGTTGCCGACAGGACCGTCGTCATCTCGAGAGTCAATCTCATTCAGCGATAAGGGTCCCCCAGTCAATCCCTTGCTTGTTCTTCTTGATGGTGACCATAAATTGGTACATCCATCCATGAAATAAATTTGATTCCGACAAGCCAAAAACCCGGCTCAGTAGGGTGATAATATCGTTGATTTCTTGTATGAAATCCGATCTAGGGATAGTTCTTGGAAATCTAGATATTACTGGTTTTGCCTTGACCAAGAACTTCTTATTGACATCCCTAATGCAATTTTCCTGGTTACTGTCCCAGGCCTTCTGAGCCGACTTGATGTCTAGGGCCCCATACTCTTCAAAATTTGGTAGTTTCAGGAGATCATCAAAATAAGCTCCATCTAGTTTGATAACTACTTCACCAGCCTGATTCCTTACGGAACGAGAAGCTGAGTCGTAGCTGGATGCACACGCCAAAACAAACTCTGGACATTGGGCGGACATGGGAAGCTTCTTTGCGAGGGGCAAGCTTTGTTAGCTAAAGCCACCATCCATGGGGTTTGAGAAGAACTCTTCACCCTATTCCAAAAGTCGTCCATATCTATGTTGCCCATTTCAGTATCCCTGATATCATAATTACAGTCGATATATGACGGGGATTCTGGTTTCTTAAATTTGTATTTCATCCTGCTAGATTTTTCGGCCTTCTCCTGTGATGAACCAGGATCCGACATGAAGAATATTGGAAGGAGAAAGGCTCGGAACTCCGGAGATGCTGTGCACACTGAAAAACCTGATTGACTGAATGCGTCGGAAGAAGAGAAGAACCCGACACGCAGAAGAAGATATCGGAAAACTTTGAGAACCCGACAGGTCTGATATGTCGGAATCTTGGCGAAACCCGACACTTGCTTTCAATGGCGGAAACAGGAGAAAACCCGGCACCCACTTTCGATGACGGAACTTAGGAGATGCCCGGCACTTAGTGTTGAGGTCGGAATGTTGAGAAACCCCGTCACTTCGAGCTTCCAATGTTCTTCGGACTTTTGAATCTGCAACACAACCTTCAAAATCCGGGAAACAAAAACAGAGTCTTTCCTTTGAATTTCTACATACACAACTTCCTTTCTTTTTTGTTATTCATATTCCATACATCATGCAAGTAATTGGAATTTGGAAGGAACAGCACCAATTGATAGTCTCAAAAAGAAAATAAACCCTAAAAACCCAAAACCCTTTCCAAAACAACACAGAAAGAAGAAGGAAGAAAAACCCTCAACAACTGGCAAGAAATTGGAAAGAAAATACACGCAGTCGATCCAGAAAAATCAAGAATAAAGAAGGAACGAAAAATACCTTCAATTCGAGACAGGTAAAATCGAAAACAAACGATCCAGTCTAGTAGCGAGTTTGCGGGTTTTGGGAGCGGAAGAGCATGCGAAAAATCCACGAATTAAAAATATGAACGGTAAAAATGACGTGGATTTTGGAGTATTTATAAGAAAATCCGTAATAAATACACTTGGCGCGGCACGTGCCAACTCACCGACCACTCGGCATGAATGCCACGTCAGCATGTTGGAGGAGTCCGAAAACCCGACACGAGGAGATTTAGTGCATTTCGGGTTTCGGGCTTCGGAAAACATGGAGCACAAAACATGTTTTGAATCATGAATGTTCCGATGCATTGAACTTCCGAAAACCCGATTACAAAGGATTGAGCGGACTTCGGGAATCGGAGAACATGGCGCATAAAACATGTTTTGGAACATGAATGTCCCGATGCTTTAGAGTTCCGAAAACCCGAATACAAAGGATTGTCTTAACACAAGGCGGGTCTCGGGTTTCGGAAGTCACGCGACACAAAGCATGTTTTAACTCAAGTATGTTCCGATGAGTTGAATTTCCGAAAACCCGATTACAAAGGATTTTCTCATTGCAAGGCGGGTTTCGGGTTTCGGAGGTCATAAGACATAAAGCATGTTAAAACTTATGTCAAGCTGTTAGTAACACCCGAAAACCCGATTTTCTCTAAAAGAGGTCATAATGCAAAATCACTTCAAAAATTTTGTAGGGGTTATCCGATCGTTTCGTTGTGAACTCAAAACGGGGATAACAGCTGGCTCCAGTTGGGGACTTTCTTTGTAATACCAAAGGAAGAGAACTCAGAATCTCTGGTCTCGCGGACCAGGGCCTTATCCATTGGGCTACGGGGTCAAGGAGAAAACCAAAACAAAACAAAACGAAGAAAGAAAGAAAGAAAACCAAAAGCAAACACACAACAAAAGCAAAATATGTACAATGCAAGAGAGCATCTTGCATTAATGGTGGAACAGCTTTAGATGTTGTCCACTGAAAGGCAAAGGGAGTAACCCTCCATCCAGATATGATAGAAGGAAACTATTTTCACCATTCAACTCGTGGATCTTGAAAGGTCCTTTCCATAAAGAATCAAACTTTCCATGCATTCCTTTTTGTTCTCTTCTTTTATCCCAAAGCAACACCAGGTCTCCAATCTGGAAGTCACGTTGCTTTGATTTTTTATCAAAAATCTTCTTCACCCTGCTCTGATGATCTGCTATATGATCAACCACCTTAATTCGCTCTTCTTCTAGCCTGGTTAGGTACATAACCCTCTTTTCGATAGAATTCTGAAAAGCTACATCTTCAACCGCTTTCGCCAACTGCAAGGCTGGCAATTCTACTGAGATAGGAATTTCAGCATCAATCCCGTATAGCAACTGAAAAGGGGACATCCCTATGGCTCGCTTTGGAGTGATCCGATCAGCCCACAACGCATCATACAATGCTTTGTGCCATGTCCTCTGATTTTCATCTACTAGTTTCCTGATTATAGTAACCAGATTCTTATTGCTGGACTCAGCTTGCCCATTGCCCTGGGGATAATAGTCAGATGAATGAGCCAGAGTAATGCCGAATCCATAGCAGAATTCTGTCAACTCATGTGACGAGAAGTTAGACGCATTATCCGCTACAATCTTATGAGGAATACCGAATCTGACGATTATGTTTTCTTTCAGGAACTTGCAAACAGCTTCAGAAGTTGCTTGCTTGATTGGTACAGCCTCTACCCACTTGGTAAAATAATCTGTAGCAGTTAGCACATAGTTGTGTCCAGCACTGGAAGCAGGATTCAATGTTCCGATAAAATCAATCCCCCATTGGCGAAAAGGTTCTTCAATCACCACAGGCTTCAAAGGAAGAGCTGCTAACTTGGGACGACCAACAAAATGTTGACAAGCTTCACATTTAGACACCCATTCTGCTGAGTCCCGGAAAAGAGTAGGCCAATAATACCTAGCCCGTAAGATCTTATATGCTGTTACAGAGGACGAAAAATGTCCTCCGCATGCTAGGCTATGAAAGGATTCTAATAACTTTTCCTGTTGTGATTTATCGACACAACGCAAGAAGACACCATCAATACCTTTCTTGTATATTGCATTATTCCACAAAAGGTATTTTGCAGATCTTAACTTGACGGTCCTCTTCTCTTTTTGATTTAAATGTGGAGGGCATTCACCATAAGTTAAGAAGAAAGCAATGTCCGTGTACCATTCATCGGTCGTACTCACAAAAAGCACCATAGGCAGCTCGGAAGAAGTATCTTGATTCTTCTCACACTCTGCTTCAGCATGATTCTCTGCAATCAATTGACACAGGCCTCTTCCTCGTACCAACTTGGTAGGTTTGATGTCCAAGTCATACTCCTGAACCTTAGCAATCCAAGTACCTCGTTGGCTTCCCAGCTCTTGTTGAGTTAGAATGGATTTAACAGCAGTATCAGGAACGAGAACACGAGTATGAGAATTCAGCACATAGTACCTGAAATGCTTCACCGCTCGCACCACCGCATAAGCATGTTTTTCAATCTGCGACATCTTCAATTCATGCTCTTTCAACGGACAGCTCATGAATGCGATAGGAGCTTCAATGCCTTCTCCATTTTCCTGCATCAGGATCGCTGACACTGTGTGGGCAGAAGCATAGCTATACATGATGAAATCTTTCTTGAAGTCTGGACATACTAAAACAGGAGCGCTAGCAACTGCCTTTTTTATTTCTTCAAATGCCAGCTTCCCTTCTGTACTCCATCGAAATGGAACTTTGCTTTTCATCATTCCAAGGATATCCTTGGTCTTGTCAGCAAAATCAGGTACAAATCTTCTCAAAAAATTAACCTTTCCGAAGAAAGAATGAACTCCTGTTTTACTTGTGGGCAAGGTAAGGCTCTGAATAGCCTTTACCCTTCTGGGTCAATTTTAGTTCCTTCTCTAGTCACAATATGACCCAGCAGCTTTCCTTCTGTCACCCCGAACATGGATTTCTTAGGATTCAATGAAATTCCGTGACGTCTGCATCTCTAAAAGTACCTGTTCTAAATGACCATAATGATCACTCCGCTTTTTAGAAAAAACGGTCAAGTCATCCAAATACACGACTATGACCTTACCCATCAGATCTCTGAATGCTAGGTCCATAGCTCTCTGAAAAGTAGCTCCTGCGTTGATCAAGCCGAATGGCATCCTCCTGTAAGCAAAGGTACCCCATGGGGTCGTGAAAGCTGTCTTGTGTTGATCTTCTGTGGTTACTTCGACTTGATTATATCCTGAAAACCCGTCGAGCATGGATAACATTTCGATCCGAGAATGATTTGCAATACGATCCATGATGGCAAGGATAATTATCTTTCAGTGAGGACTGATTCAAGTTTCGGAAGTCAACACAAATCCGGATCTCGCCATTCTTCTTCCTGACAGGAACAATGTTAGCAATCCAGGTGGAATGATGGATTGGGAAAATAATTCTAGCATCTAACATCTTCTGAATTTCTGCCAGGATGGTCCCTGAAATCTTCGGATTGTAATGCCTTTGCTTCTGTCTATAAGGCTTCATATCAGGCTTGGAGGAATCTTTGTCTTTGAACATCCTTGGGCTTGAAAGATTTCAAATCTGCATAGGACCAGGCCAACACATCGATGTATTTCTTCAAAAGCGAAGTGAATCTTTCCTTCTCTTCAGGAGAACAACATTTACCGATATTCACCATCCGAGGTTGATCAGATGAACCTAGATTGATTTGATCCACTTCAGAGGAAGAAGCTCCTTCAACCTGCCTTTTGTTTTGGATGAAGCGATCATGTTTGTCAAACAGACCCTCCAGGGAAACCAGACCTTTTGGTATCTTGTTGCCTTTCAGCTGGATAAATTCACCATCAACCTCTTGATATGGCTCTGAAATAGTTTCACGAAAGGCTGATTCCGAACCTTCAAAATATAGCTCACTGAAATTGTCAGCCTTTTCTAGAAAAGCCAACACCTGTTGATCATCATTGAATACCTGCCAGTGAGTTGCATTATCTGGGACGCTAGGGCGGTACACAATCTCGATAGAGTATGTGTCTTGCTTGAACTGAGGATGAGGAAGAAGAAGAGATGCAGATACGGCCAAAGAATCAGCCTTGTCATTATAATCTCTTAAAACTGCCTTAATAGAAAATGCATCAAAGCATTCTATACTATCCCAAACTTTGTTCCTGTAATGCCTCAACCGATCATTTTTCACCTGATATATACCCCTGACCTGATTAACAATCAGCTCCGCATCCCCCTGAACCTTGAGATTCCTGATTCCCTTCTCATGCGGCCAATTCTAATCCTAATAACGAGGGCTTCATATTGGCCGTGTTGTTAGTATTATCAAATTACAACTTATAAGTGATGGGAAAATCTCGGAGCTAGGAGATATGAGAACAACACCAGTGCTTTGATCCGAGAGGTTGAGCAGCTACCATCAAATTTGAGTGTCCAAATTGCATTGAGATCTTCCTCTTCCACATCTACAATTGGTATCTCGGAAGTCATGAAATAATTCCCGAAGCTAGCATCTTCGAAAAGAATCTGAGCCTTAGGATCATCTGATTTAGTCACCAAATACTTTGCCTGCGGTTCAGGATGAAGAACCTGTTGAACCCCTTTGACTGGGATCTTGGCTTTGGTCCAATCCATACTAATCTCTCCTCCGACATCTTTACAAAATCCTCTACCCAAGAGAATACCATAAGCCGCAGGGATATCAGCAACCAGAATAGTCATTTTCACTCTCTTCTCAGGGAAAGCAACAAATGCAAACTGTGCGTCCTTGATTTGACCAATCAGAGGGACTTGTTTAGTTTCCATGGAATAGCACCGTCCATATGACTTAGTCAAAGTAAGCCCAAGGGCATGGGCCACTTTTGCGGGCATAACATTATCAGAGGCCCCTGAATCAATGATGCAATTGCTGAGTTTAAACCCATTTATAAGTAGAGACAAATAAAATGGTTCAATCTTTCCTGAGGAAGAAGCAGAAGTCAGATTATTCTGAGGTGTGGGTTGAGTAGGATTTGAAAGGAGACCTTTAGCAGGTGATGGAACGGCCGCTTTACTTCTGATGAACTTGGCCAGCTTTTCAAATTGTTCGGGATTCGACTGAAGGTATTCTGCTTCTGACATTTGAATTTTGGTTCTCTTTGCATGATCAATAATGTCGAAAGCAGTGTAAGAAGGAATGATAGTAGGCTCAGTTCTAATTATATGAGCTTGTGCTGGGGCACTGACCTTAGGAGAAGGAGAATAAGGAGCAGCTGTCTTTTTAGTAACCTCTCTTTCAGTTTGCGCCGAAATAGGGGTACCCCTCTTGACTATGGATATAGGAGGTTCCTTATTCTTCTCCTTAGTATTTTCCAGAGGCTTTCTGGGAACCTGAGATTGGGACCGAGTGAAAACAGCAAATGATTGACCATCTGGCTCACATTCATCTTCATCATATTCCAAATAACCAATCTTTGAGTCATGGTGACTCATCATAAGACTCATCGGCATATCACTGAAGCTTCGAAATCCTCACGGGAATCTTGTTCTTCTGGTTCATCATCTTCTTCAATTATTTCCACTGCTGCATTAACAGGAGGAGCTTCAATTGCTAATCTCGGTTGAGCAGGAGCTAACCGTGGCCTATCTCTGGCAGGTGCACCATTGTTATTAAAATTCCGCCTAGGGATATCCCGATACGGAACATTGCTCACCTGCTGAGACACTTGCTTCTTTAAAGCAATCAAATCATTAGCCATTTTTTGAAACATAGGGTCAGTATTACCTTGAGAAGAACCTTGATTTTTGATTTTGGGTATATCTTTCTTGATCCTTCCGGCTAAGATGAGATCATCCTCTATTTCAGTAGCCGTTGGTGAGTAGTAGCTTGGATCGGGATAACCGACCTTCGTAATAAAAGCTTATATCGGGAGGTTGAGCATTGATGAAAAACATTTTGGTTTTCGAGTTGAGTACTGACTATACTGGAATTTTCGGATCAGCTTATTGAACTTAGCCATGAATTCCCGCATAGGTTCATGCGATTCCTTCTTCATATGAGTAATTTGAGCTAACAAAGCATGAGAATCTTGGCTGGTTTGAAACGTGCCTCAAACTTGGTCGCATGGTAGCCCAATCTGGAATGCATGCATTCGGGAGGTGATAAAACCATTGTTCTACTCCTGCAATGTTCAACGAAGAGTCGAGCAGAGACATCTTCGTGGGCTACTCAGAAACCGCATGCAACAAAGAAAGATGCAATATGCTCATCGGGATCTGCTTCCCATCCCCATTGAACTTGGGAATGTTTTTACGTGATCCACGTGGTAACTCATTGATGGAGGAGTCAAGGAAAGAGGACCAATAAGCTGCACCCCAAGGCACGGGTTGAACCGCCATCCTTACGAAAGAGTGCGTACGAGGATCGGAGTATCGGACAAGAGTAGTGCACGACAAGTTGCGAGATGCTTCCCGTTCTTGAGGATCGGTTTCTCGAGCAGTGAAGAACTTACGGCTCGGTTAGAAACAATATTTGTTGGGAGAAAGGTTGAAATTATCTTTGCTGCGGTAACTCGAAGAGTGGATCAATTTCACCTTGAGCTCGGCAAGACCAGTGAAGATCCTCTGGCCGGCTTGAAGGCTGAAAGGAGATCTTATTAAAAATAAGGCAAATATGGAGTCGCCAGGACAGAGAGGATAAGCTTTATATTATTGATCCGTATTTCCCAGTGAGTCGCAAAAGCTGTTGGTTGGATATTTTGTCAAACCAAAATATGAGGTTCAACCACGGTACATGGGATTAAATCCCTCCTCGAGCGGTGAGGCTGCTGTTTATTGCTAATCTAAAACGAGTAAATAATATATCTGATATTCACACTAATCTAACCATTGGGGGTTGGGATGAAATCCGAAATCCACATTCACACGATTGAGGATATTGCTTTCGTAAGTGAAATAGGTTAGAAAGCTGTTACGATGAAAGAAGCACGGTAGAAAAGAAATGGGAGAAACGTATTTTCTTTCGAGTAAACACGAGCACGAAATAATCATACGAGTTTTAGATCACGAGATATAGTGTCAGAGATAATTAGAAACACTTTGAGATTCTATGCAAAGAATAGCTTTAAGATCATGAACATAAGAACAACTTTGTCTTAAATAAGATATATTTCACAACACAAAGTCTGCAAAACAATATCAACTTCTATTCTTCAAAATGATTGAAAGAAAACACAAAGTTTTCTCCTTTCGATAGCCTCTTAATGCTTCAAAAATTCTCGACCCTTTAGAATGCACAAGCATCCCTTATTTATAACAAAAGAAGCTAGAGATAAAAGCAGAGACGAGATCACTGAAAAGTAGCATGCTAACTAGAGTTGAGCTTTGCATGATTCTCACGCAGGAGATCAAGTCAAAGTATGAATTAAAAATAATGACAAAACGGAAATAAAAGATATGTCATTCTAAAAATAGAAATGTCATGGGACGTTGGAACTTAATCGAGTCATCATCTTTTGATTCTTCTTCTTTCTCTTCCTCCGGTGAGGCTGCATTTGTTTGTTAGGAACTCCTGGAACTTCCGAATAATGCCTTGCATTTCATTTTCCTCGAGTGCGGTGGAATGATCATTCCACATTTCGCGGAGTCTCATGGATATCAGCGCTTTGCTTAGAAGCTTTTTCAACCTTTTCTTTGAGCTTTCTTAAGGCCTCAGCGTATGTTCAATCCTCACTGGCCTGACCCAATGACTTGAGGTCGAATCCATCTACTGAGTTCATCTTTGAGCAGTCTCTTGAACTTGTTTGAAGAGATCATCTGCTGATAGGGCACTTGAGTTCCCAAGCTGACACCTTTGGACAAATCTTAAGCAATTCTTCTTCAGATCACTTTTCCCATCGATCAATTTATCCCTTGATTCTCTCGACTTTGCTGCGAGGCTTCGTTGAGAATCTTTACTCGAACTTGATGGCCTTGATCAATTTGAAAGTGTTTATCGTATGTGGAAGAATGCCTTCTTCTACCAAGAGATGTCTTTGGTATTTGCTTTAGCACTTGGAGAGCTTCACAAGTCAAATCAAGTGTCCCGAGTTCTTGTGAATTCCTCATCCATCTTCTCTCCTTCCTTGAATCTCTGCGAGGGTGATGAACTTTCACCACGTCTTGAATTACTTCCTTCCCTTGTTGGAGCAACTTTTGGATCCATTCATCAACCACCCTTCCTTTTTAGTAATCTTCTCAATCGTAGGCACCGATGAGAAATCGAATCCAGCAGATCGAGAGGAAGATGGTATGGATTCGAGGGTTTTGAGAGTTTGATCAAAACCTCTCATCATTTGCTCCACTTTTTCCTTAAGCTCATCTCTGCTTGTGACCTTTGTTTCTTTCAACTTTTGGCACAGGGACGTCTATGGAATCCTTTGCATCTTCTTTGCGCCCCTTTTTGCACTTTGTTACTTTCCCTAGAGACACCACAGTTTACAGTAATCGGCGGTTGTTACATCATCTCTAGTTTTGTCGGTGAGGAGTGGCGATCTCTGCGAACTTATCTCTGAAGCATCTACCAAAACCCTTGAAAGCTGTTTTGGGTTTCTTGGCTGATCTCGCGGTAGAAGCCTTGAGTGAGCTGAAATCAAAGGTGGTAGAGAGTACAATCACTTTCCTCTTCCTCGGAGTTTGCTCGAGTAGCCATTGTGGTGTATCAGAGGAGAAGCGCCAATGTTAATGTAATGCTTGGTATTCTACTCTCAAGGGGAGAAGATTCTACTATTGGAGGGGGAATAGTAGTCAACGTGGTAGTAGGTGCGATGAATAGAGGCACGAGGTTGTGGAGGAGTGTTGGTGATCACTTGGGTTCAGAGAGAGGGGTGAGAGCCCGGAGAAAATATTGGCCATGCTTGAAGAAGTGGATGGGGAATGAGGAGGCTGAAGTGGTTGTTGAGGGGGAGGCACAGATTCAGTTTCCAAAGCCTTGAATGCAAGAGATAAGGTCTCTCCGGTTGAGCAATTAGCAAATGGTGAAGTCAGAGAGTGGCTTCCTCCTTCTTCTAAATTAATCTCCCTATTTACGGTGGTGTTGGTGATTAGCTGCACAACCACCGTTTGAGTGGAGAGACAATTGAAGAGATTTGTCTTTCTTTCTTCTTCTTGGGAATCTGATTTTTATAGACCCCGAGAAGATTCTTTGTCCTTTTCTTTTGGGAGGGCCCCACCTTCATTTCAGCCAACTTTGGAAACTTGTCATCTTTAAAATTCATGCCCCAAGAAGAGAGCCATTTTTTGGTGCGAGCAAGAATGAGAGCCGACCTATCTGTGATAGAGGCTTTTTCGCTGGCCGACCAATCAATAGGCGGGAAAACGTATCGATCTTCATTAAGCCCATCATAGGACATATCCAACACACTTTCATTGTCAGTTGTGCCATCTGGCAAATCAGAAAGCTCTAGCGTCTGAATCTCATTAATAGTTAACCTACTATTATCTTTTCTACTGACTATGACTTCGTTACGCAGATCCACCCGAGATATCCTCAATGTCGGGCTGTGCGGATGTAGGGCTCCATAGGTTCTAAGTACTCCTCGGATGTCAAAACCATCCGAGACTTCATATGCTTCTTTAGTTTCTCTGGAGTTCACATTCA
Organism: Taxus wallichiana var. yunnanensis; assembly: GCA_018340775.1. Lineage (NCBI taxonomy): Eukaryota > Viridiplantae > Streptophyta > Pinopsida > Cupressales > Taxaceae > Taxus > Taxus wallichiana. Next base: position 539,094,470 of record CM031240.1, read on the forward strand.
ACATTTTGGCCTTTGCCCTTTGTTGCACAAGTATATCTCCCAATAGAAATTGGGAAGGATCTTTGCTTGCCTTATCTTGCTCTGTTGGAATTTGTGAAAATCCAATAGGCATTTGTCTGACCAATTCTAGCAATATCAATCTATCCCCTGGATAGCGAGGCAGACGAAAGGCTCTCCTGAGTACATGACCGTTCGAAGGTAGGTAAACTTCTTGAACTGTAAGAAGATACATCCCCATTTAGATACTTCAGCCCATGCCTCGTCTGAGACCCTTGTCTTTCTCAGCCCTGGGTTCAGCTGGCAGATGTTCTCGTAGAAAAAGGCGTCATTTACCCTCCTAAAATGATCCTTGGACCCCTTCTTTGTTATTTGAGGATAATACTTATAGACTGGATTTGTCGTTCTGCTTCCTTTAGTCTCCAGCCCGGGATAGCTCCTCATCCCAGCTGCTGCATAGGCCACATATGAGAACATATAAAACTTTCCGGTTGACAGGACCGTCGTCATCTGGGAATCAATTTCATCACTGATAAGGGTCCCCCAGTCAATCCCTTGCTTGTTCTTCTTGATGGTGACCATAAATTGGTACATCCATCCATGAAATAAATTTGATTCCGACAAGCCAAAAACCCGGCTCAGTAGGGTGATAATATCGTTGATTTCTTGTATGAAATCCGATCTAGGGATAGTTCTTGGAAATCTAGATATTACTGGTTTTGCCTTGACCAAGAACTTCTTATTGACATCCCTAATGCAATTTTCTGTTCTTGTCCCGGGCCTTGAGCCGACTTGATGTCAGGGCCCCATACTCTTCAAAATTTGGTAGTTTTAGGAGATCATCAAAATAAGCTCCATCTAGTTTGATAACTACTTCACCAGCCTGATTCCTTACGGAACGAGAAGCTGAGTCGTAGCTGGATGCACACGCCAAAACAAACTCTGGACATTGGGCGGACATGGGAAGCTTCTTGCTGCGAGGGCAAGCCACTTTGTTAGCTAGCTAAGCCACCATCCATGGGGTTTGAGAAGAACTCTTCACCCTATTCCAAAAGTCGTCCATATCTATGTTGCCCATTTCAGTATCCCTGATATCATAATTACAGTCGATATATGACGGGGATTCTGGTTTCTTAAATTTGTATTTCATCTGCTAGATTTTCGGCCTTCTCTGTGATGAACCGAGGATCGAGCATGAAGAATATTGGAAGAGAAAGGCTCGGAACTCGGAGATCTTTGTGCACCTTTGAAAAACTGATTGGTGAATGCGTCGGAAGAAGAGAAGAACCCGACACGCAGAAGAAGATATCGGAAAACTTTGAGAACCCGACAGGTCTGATATGTCGGAATCTTGGCGAAACCCGACACTTGCTTTCAATGGCGGAAACAGGAGAAAACCCGGCACCCACTTTCGATGACGGAACTTAGGAGATGCCCGGCACTTAGTGTTGAGGTCGGAATGTTGAGAAACCCCGTCACTTCGAGCTTCCAATGTTCTTCGGACTTTTGAATCTGCAACACAACCTTCAAAATCCGGGAAACAAAAACAGAGTCTTTCCTTTGAATTTCTACATACACAACTTCCTTTCTTTTTGTTATTCATATTCCATACATCATGCAAGTAATTGGAGTTTGGAAGGAACAGCACCAATTGATAGTCTCAAAAAGAAAATAAACCCTAAAACCCAAAACCCTTTCCAAAACAACACAGAAAGAAGAAGGAAGAAAAACCCTCAACAACTGGCAAGAAATTGGAAAGAAAATACACGTGATCGATCCGAGAAAAATCAAGAATAAAGAAGGAGCGAAAAATACCTTTGATTGAGGCAGGTAAAATCGAAAACAAGCGATCGATGCAGTAGCGTGAGTTTGCGGGTTTTGGGAGCGGAAGAGCATGCGAAAAATCCACGAATTAAAAAAATGAAGCGGTAAGAATGCGTGGAAATCCGGCGTATTTATAAGAAAATCGAGTAATAAATACACTTGACTCGGCGCGTGCCAACTCACGACCACTCGGCATGAATGCCACGTCGGCATGTTGGAGGAGTCGAAAACCCGACACGAGGAAATTTAGTGCATTTCGGGTTTCGGGCTTCGGAAAACATGGAGCACAAAACATGTTTTGAATCATGAATGTTCCGATGCATTGAACTTCCGAAAACCCGATTCAAAGGATTGAGCGGACTTCGGGAATCGGAGAACATGGCGCATAAAACATGTTTTGGAACATGAATGTCCCGATGCTTTAGAGTTCCGAAAACCCGAATACAAAGGATTGTCTTAACACAAGGCGGGTCTCGGGTTTCGGAAGTCACGCGACACAAAGCATGTTTTAACTCAAGTATGTTCCGATGAGTTGAATTTCCGAAAACCCGATTACAAAGGATTTTCTCATTGCAAGGCGGGTTTCGGGTTTCGGAGGTCATAAGACATAAAGCATGTTAAAACTTATGTCAAGCTGTTAGTAACACCCGAAAACCCGATTTTCTCTAAAAGAGGTCATAATGCAAAATCACTTCGAAAATTTTGTAGGGGTTATCCGATCGTTTCGTTGTGAACTCAAAACGGGGATAACACGGCGTCATCTACATGTTCCTTCACGAGTCTCAATTTCTTCTTCATCCTCCTTCTCCTCATCTCCTTCTTCCTCAGAATCATGTATCTCATAGACAAGATAGTCTTCTCCTCCAAGTTAGTCATCATCATCCCTCTTACTAATATAGGCATCTAGACTCTCCATCTCTTCTGAATCTGCCTCATTAGTCACCTTCTGCTTCTTCCTTACTAGGGATTCCAGTATAAGGGATTCTTATTTTTCTTTCTCTTTGATAGGTGATGTATTCCTCGGCGATTCCTCATGGGTGAGGGGATCTTCGTGCTCCAGTGCCTCTTCTTCTGGAATGTTTTCCTTGATAGGAGACTTCTTTGTTTGTGCATAAGTACTAGGCTTTGCGCTTGTCTCCAATGTGCTCACCATTTGTGTGGTTTGAACACTTAGTGCCTTCTACACCTCTTCTCTTTCTCTCTTTCTAGGTGCAACCTTCTTCCTTCTTATAGGGTCTTTAGGGATGGGGAAATCATAAGCGCCCTTTTTCCTTTTGGCCTTTTTGTACATATACACCGTTAGTGCGAGTCCTTCTAATCGATAGTGTTAAAGGATTCATCATATTTATTTGGTGGGAGAAATATCTCTCCACATACATGTGCTTCTTTGGGTAGACAAGCTTCCAACGCAGCTCGTGGTGGTCTATATCTACCTCACTAAGGTCGAACCTTAGTCTCTTGGCCTCCTTAAACTAATTAACTTCGGCTTAGAAGTATTGCGTAGTGAAGGAGAAGGGTAGCTTGGACCATGGACTCATATTCTCATATGTCAATGTAAATGCCTTGTCTGAAGTGTTTATAAAGCGTAAACTCTTCCTCTCCATTTAGAAGCATAGCAACTACTCTAGGATCCTCCACTCTTCCCCTGAATACATCACCCATTTTATTATACCATTTCTCCAGCTATACCTTGTGAGTGACCATCATGGTTTCACAAGTGTACTTGGAAAACCTTTTAACAGGCGAGGATCCTCTTTTCGATACTCCCAAACAAACTTTTAAGCGCGCATCGGGCACTCCAATGTCTAAAAATACAATGTTGAGGAGGATGTTACGAAAGAGTATCTTCTCTCCCTCCTACGTCTTACTTATAATTTCATTAATACTTTTAGAAACAAGGATTTTTTTGCATGATTAATGTTCTCTGTTCTAAATACATAATTTAGAACACACATCTCAACAATCATTCTTATAATAGATAACCATATGCAGCTATAATGACTTGGTGTACCACCGATCTATTCATTCCATGACTCGGTGAACTACCGATCTATTCATGTGTAACATTGAGCATGGAGTTTTCTACTGAATACTTCATGCTCATGGCTCTTCCTCCTAATCCGGGTTCTGAGTGATCTGCCCAAGGAACCTATCTAAATAATTGTTACCACTATTCATCGGCATCATGATCCTTAGACTAGGTGACATAGGACAACGCAATCAACAACTTGCGATACTTTGGCCAAAGTTTTATAACATACTATTCATATTATTTATTCCTTGACAACATACTCATCAATCCGAATACGTCCTTCACCCCACTCTATTGTTATATAGAACATCTTATACTGACTTCTGTCAGTCCCCTTGACCCAAGGTTTCACTCTAGATCGGGTTAACATCATAGTTCACGTTATGAAGAGACTCTTAAAGGCTAAGGATAAATTGGCATACAGGGTCAACCAAAGTTATCCCTGTGTGCCAAGGTACCCTGAATCTCAAAGGGCTTCCTCATAACCTGATTATGGTCCTAACCAGTCCTGGAGAGAAAATCTTGATCAAATTCTAGGTGTGTAAATCTTAACGATCAATGCAGAAGGGTGTTGCCACATGTCATCTGCATTGTTGTATCCTCGAGAAGATCCTAATCTTCACAAAGGTATGACCTTACAGTTGACGTGTGTCAACATCCTATGGAATAGCCTCGGAAAGATGTACATATCCCCAGAAAATTACTTACGTTAAGTTATATTTGGGTTACAGGACTACATATTTAGGTAGCCTTCCCTAACCCCGAGTCCAATACTCTTTAAATTACCTTTTTGTAATTAGGGTTTAGTTTTACAAAAAGGAACTTTGATTAACTTAAGATTGTTTCTGGTTGTCGGTTGAGACCTAACCTCCTTTATCCACAAAAATAGGACTACAACAATTTAAGTTCCATTATTTAGAAATAACTTATCCAACGAGGGAAAAGCATCAACCTAATAGGCTGAGATATATCAGACTTTCTACTATTAAGTCTTAACAATTTATAGTCATTTGTTCCTTTTATAATTAGTGCATTGTAAGAGGGGAAGGTCCACCTCTTCTTATATATACATTTTAGGGCATAACCCACTCTCGATGTTCCCTATAAATGTAGTGATCTTATTTACATTTTTTTATCACAATCATAAGTTATAATGAGTCACTAATTAAGAATGTAGTAATCAGCCACATAATTAGTTATGGCTTACTTAAGAAGATCATCTATAATCCATTGTTTAAAACAATAAGAATGCACACTCATTCATATAGCCAATAAGAAGATCATCCCAACAAGATAAGATACACATTCTAAATAGGTAATTTTCTCACTATTTCATTCGTTTCCAAAACCATACAATTACAACTTATGCACTTCTGGCATACTTTAAGACAATAGCCTTCAACAAAAGAGATAACTCTTCTTTTCACAATACAGTTTAGAAATCAAATCAAAATTCTTCATAAGAACCAATTTAGAACAATCAATGCATCATATCAGATTTTGTCTTCCTTTGCCACTTACGAAGACCATCTGCAAAATTGCTAGCATGGGTTAGTTCAATGAACTGAGCATGATAAGCGCTAATCCTTAAAACAATTGCATTCCTCTAATTGTTTCAATTAAACAACCCTATTAAAATGACTTCACTTAATTCATACTTTATATCCTAAAAAGAAGTCAATATAAAGAGAGTCTTAATACACTATTAAAACCAAAAGGACAGAAAGAATATTCCATTCTGCTTGTCCTAAATTTAAAGTATATTTGAATCCAACAATTACCTTCACTATTCAAAATCATAATACACCATGAGATTTCTTCCTACCTATTATCATACAACTTCATATTATAACTTGAATGACAGAAGTAATTTCAACTTAATCTATTTCGGATGATTCATTTCATTTCTTGCTAGAAAGTAAGAAGGAACATTTTGTTTATTATGCACCTAATCATCCGAAAAAGCTGAAACAACGTGTATATATGATTTGTTCATCTTTATTTAACACTAACCACTTGAAGTATTCATTCCAACAGGTTCATACAAAAGTAATTAAACCGACGAAATGGATTATTGCCACTTTCAAGTTCCCCTACCAATCTGTCCTTCATCTCATTATACTAGATTTTCATTCCATATCCAGAATACAAGCAATAAATATTGAATTACTTTACAAAAATAAATAACAAAAGTAAGTTCGAAACAAGATCTTAACATGTTGTAAGATGAAAGGAGTCTTCCAAATTAGGATCCCACTTCCTACTATTCCTTTCAACTTAATATTACAGTCCTGTCATCTCATAACCTTGTTGTTTGAGTTCCTTATAGAATTCTAAAGAAGAGCACACTAACATAAAAAAAAGAGAGTATTAAAACTTTCTTATTTTTAAAACCCTTTCAAATTTTCCTTTTTAGCTCAGAGAGAGAAAACAGAGAAGATCAAAACACACTATAATCGAGTTCCAAATGATATCAACTTTCACGAAGTGATAAACATTCATTAGTCCAATCAAAGAAGGAGAAGATGAGTAATTCTAACACCTAAGTTCACCCATTAGCTAGGGTCAGGTAGAACTATTTTATTGGTTTGTCAATAGATCCCTACATGGAATCTATAACTATACTTCAGTAAAACCAAAATCAACATTTGACGTAAACACATTACATCCTATTGAACTTGATACAAACCTGATCCAAAGGAACAGGCTAAAAAAAAAACCAAAATTGATGAACACAATTTCTTGTTACAACTCTTCCAAGAAGCAAACAAGAATTCATAAGAAGAACATGAAACCCATTCAACAACTAATCTTTCCATATAACTCATATTGCCAACATACATGGACACCATAAAATAAACAACTAAGCCATACATTGTATTACTCGTAGTACCTATGAAAATTAAAAAGCAACCAAACACCTTCACAAGAGGTGATAAGGATTCAATCATTCCATATTTCCAAAACACGCAACATGTAACAGTCGAGTTTTCTTTTACTGAGTTTACGAGCAACCCGATCTCGAAATCATTTTCCAGTTCTCTTGATCAAAAACTTGTTACAGTCAGAGTTTCTCATGGCAAGCAACAATCTATTACTCCATTCACAACCAAAGCAAAAGAGATTACCATAGAAAAAGAAAATACATATTCTTTAAAATTTTCTTCCATGGAGCAAGTTTTTAATCTAGTAAATCAATCAGACAGAAGCTTACAGTAGTCACTAGTTGTTTACCCAAATGGGTATGAAAACACAATAGTTCCAAAAACCCAAATCAACGAATACAACCAAATCATTAACATCAGTAAGGATCTTAAGAAATCAAACACATTTATCAATTCATCACCCAGAAAACCCTACGAAATCTGGTACAGGTTTCTAGTTACAAATACACAAAGAAAGAAAAGCAATGTGACAGTTCTAACCGGATAAAGAACTCCAAGCTTAAACCACAACAAGGGAACAAGAAAACAACAAAAACAAGTTTCCTTTTGAACTAACATTTCCACATTTCAATCCAGAACCCAAGCTTACATAAAACCCACAAATCATTTTTACCAGCCAAGTCAAAAATGCATGAATATCATCAGAATATAGTTGTTTTAATGAAAACATTTAAAGGAAAGCAATATTTTAACAGTTAGGGCATATCATGCCTGATAGTGTCGCTAAAAAGTCGAAGAAGACCTTTGGTTGAGCTCACGCCCTTTCTCTTCCTTTCCACGAAAGATTAAACAAAAAATATTGCTTCCTCCATGCCTTATATATTCCCCACGACACAGAAGTAAATTTGAAACTTTCAAAATTGCCATGCAACGAAGAGTAAACTGCTGGTTCGAAAAACTAGTGCTCATGTAGAGTGAAAAATGGAAGGCATAACAAAAGAAACAACCAAACAAAATTCCCTTTGCATGTCTCTCAAGGCGGCTGACTGAGCTCGAGAACCCATGTAATTTAATTACATTAAATTCTTTTCTCCCACCCATTTTCCATTGCCACCATCCACCAAAGTTGGCGAGTTCCACATTGCAAATAACAAAAGTTTCCATTTTAGAGATGTTTCCATGTAAGCTTCCCTCTTACCAATTAACCTCTACTAACCTTGGCAGTACTCCCTGCCCCTTCATCCTTATCCTCTCCTTAAATGCCATTGAAATCACCACCCCTAAAACTTGCGACCCCTTAGGTTCCTTTCCATAGCATTAGTTTAGGATAGGTTAGTGACTTAGGTTAGATCATAGGTAAGTTTAATCTTAACAACTTAGGTTATAACATTTTTCACCCACCTTAGTTTTAGGTTTAGATAACCCTTAGGAATATCAAGTACATAGTTTAGGACTAGGTTAGATCAACTAACCCTAGCAACAATAGGTTATAGTTTAGGTTCAAAACTATTAACCTTACTGATTCTAGTTTAGGTCTCCTTTAATAGGCTGAAATCATCATTCCGAATTCAAACATAGGATACAACGTTCCCAGATCAGATTCTGGATTTGCATCAAGTAATTAGCTTTGATGGAAAACTTACATATCCTACCTGGCTTAAGGTCCAGGTCCTTTCGATGCCAAAATGATTGAGACCAGATTCCGATTGCAATGACTGCCAGGATTAATTTTAGAATCCAACAAAACTTCCACTATGGAAATATTTTCATATGAAGAAGATTTTAAAAGAACTTATACTTTCTAAGTTCAATCAGACTTAATAATTCATGAAATGTCAATACATAATTGTTCATCCCGAATATAATTAAAACATTCCTTAGATCAATGCAATTGATCCAAGGATGAGTCATAGAGATAGGTAAGTCTACGATCTCCCTAGAAATCAGATTGTACTCATATGTGAGAAATGAAAGAAAATAAATCCAAGCATATTCCCGTTCAATCACAGATCTTGAGAGTAGAAAGGACACAACCAATTCAAGCATGATTTCCCGTAATCAAAAGAACATATCATCATATGGAAAATCACATATCAACACTTGAATGCAAAGGAGAAAGTAACAATAGTTCAGGGTGTTACATGCTTCCCTCCTAAAAGAATCATCGTCCCGATGATTACAACTTTTATTTACCTTATGGTCAGTCAATTTCTTTCACTTACTATCAAATCAACTATTTCAAACTTTTAAATAGTTCCAGAAATCAGTATTATATTACTATTTATCTCATTAGAATAAATGTTTTCTCCAAAATTGGCTTACTTAATGTCATGTAAAAGATAAAATCACAATTTTTATCAGTCAACAGATTCAGTTCTATTCAAAAAGAAAAGGAAAAGTTGTTCTCATATCTTCTAGATTCTCCCAAGTTGCACTTTCTTTGTTAAACTGGTCCCACTGGACCTTACATTATCGTATTTCATGATTCCTTAATTGCAACTGACATGAGTTTCCAGCACTCGAATGGGTTTAACCACGATTATTCCTAGGTCTTGGACCTGTAAGGAATTCCAATTTAACACATGTGACAAATCGGAAACGTATTTCTTAAGCAAAGAAATATGGAAAACATCATGCATTCATGACAAAGCAAGTGGTAATGCTAATCGATAAGCTATGGGATTGATTACTTTGACAATTTCAAAAGGTCCCACAAAACGAGGTGATAACTTGGTAGCCTTGCCAAAAGTTATAGAACTCTTTCTTGGTTTAACATGAAGAAAAACCTTTTCACCAAGCTCAAATTTCCGATCAATCCACTTTAAATCAACATAACTCTTCTACCTATCTGCTGCTTCTTTCAAGCGTTCACGAATCATTTTAACTTGTTGTTCCATTTCGTAAGGATTTCAGGCCCAATTACCTCTCTATCCTCAATGTTGTCCCAACTAATAGGGGTTCTGCATTTTCTTCCATAAAGTGCCTCGAAAGGTGCCATCTTAAGAGAAGCGTGATATGTATTGTTGTATGCAAATTCAACTAATGGAAGATACTCTTCCCATTTATACTGTTGATCCATACAATACATCCGTAACATATCTTCTAACACTTGATTTACTCTTTTAGTTTGTCCATCCGTTTCTGGATGATACATAGAACTGAAGTTTAGTTTAGTTCCAAGAGTTGCATTCAGTGTTTGCCAAAATCTTGATGTCATTCTAGGATCCCTATCTGATATAATCAATTTAGGTACTCCATGTAATCTGAAAATTTCATGTACAAATATTTTAGCTAACACAGGAGAATCATCCTTCAGATTTCCAACAATAAAATGAGCTACTTTTGTTAGTTTATCAACAACTACTAAAATAACATCATGTTTATTTCTTGACATAGGAAGACCTTGTACAAAATCCATGCTTATTACTTGCCATTTGTACTACGGAATGCTATGGGGATATAATAAACCAGCTGGGTGCATATGTTCCGCTTTCACTCACTGACATTCAAGACAATGAGTCACAAAATTAACAACATCCTTTTTCATTCCCTTCTAGAAATATTGTTGTTTTATATCAGCAAGCATTTTAGTAATACCTGGATGTCTAGAAAAAGGTGAATTATGAAATTCAGCTAACAATTTCTTTCTCAAATCATTAAGAAAAGGTATGTATACTCTATTTTCATAACGTAAGATTCCTTCATTATCGAAATGAAAACCTTTATACCTTTCATCTTTTGGATCTGCAAGTAAGTGTTGTTTTTACTTGCTGAAAGTATAAATTAGATTCCATTGCTCTTTTTACTTCATCTTTATATTGAGTTCTTAATGTTATAAGAGTAGAAATGTGCTTCCTACGACTTAGAGCATCTGCTACTCTATTCTCTTTTCCTTTGATGTAACTTATATCAAAATCATATTGAGACAAAAACTCTAACCACCTTCACTATCTTGCATTCAGATTAGGCTGAGTGAAAATATATTTCAGCCCAAGATGATCAGTTTTCAACTCAAAAGGTTTACCAAGTAAATAATGCCTCCAAACTTGAAGTGCATGTACTATGGCAGCAAGCTCTAAATCATGTGGAGCATAATTCAACTCATGTAACTTAAGTTTTCTACTTTCATATACGCTATGACATGATCATTTTGTAACAAAACACCTCCAAGGCCTTCCCCGGATGCATCCGTTACAACAGTAAAGTCTCCATTAGGATCAGGTACAACTAGAATAGGTGCTGAAGTCAACTGACTTTTCAAATTTTTAAAAGTAGATTCACATTTATCATCCCAAACAAATTTCTTATCCTTTTTCTGCAATGAAGTTATCGGTGCAACCACTTTAGAAAAATCTTTAACAAATTTTCTATAATAACCAGCAAGGCCCATGAAGCTTCTTACTTCATGTACATTCTTTGGTGCAGGCCACTCGGTTATTGCCACTATTTTAGAAGGATCTACAACAATTCCTTCTTTACTTATAACATGACCCAAATAATGAACTTCGCTATCAAAGAAAGAACATTTGGATAACTTACCATATAACCTTCTCTTTCTCAAAATTTCCAAGACTACTTTCAAATGCTCATTATGCTCCTCAACACTCTTAGAATATATGAGAATGTTGTCCAAGAATACAAGCACAAACTTTTCCAAGTATTCTTGAAAGATATTATTCATTAAGTTCATAAAAGTTGCAGGTGCATTAGTTAATCCAAAGGGTAAAACCATGAATTCATAATGTCCATACCTTGTCCGGAAAGTTGTTTTATGAATATCTTCATCTTTAATTCTTAATTGATGATATCCGGATCGAAGATCTATCTTGGAATATACCAATGCTCCACGCATCTGATCAAATAAATCATCAATTCTAGGAAGTGGATATCTATTTTTGATTGTTGCTTTGTTTAACATCCGATAATCAATACACAATCTAAGTGTTCCATCTTTCTTTTTCACAAATATCACTGGTGCTCCCCAAGGTGAAACACTTGGTCTAATCAAACCTTTGGACAAAAGTTCTTGCAACTGAGCCTTAAGCTCAACTAATTTTGTGGTAGTCATTCGATAAGGTGCTTTAGAAATAGGTTTTGTACCTGGTTTGATCTCAATGGTGAAGTCAAACTCCCTTTTGGGTGGTAAACCCGGTAATTCTTCCAGAAATACGTCTTTGAAATTCTGTAACAATGGGTATCGTTTCATGAAATCATTGTCTTCTTCTTCGTAGATTTAGATATTTTTACCGCATATAAGGTACAACCTTTATTTTTGGCCTTTTTAAGTTGCATAGCTGACAATTTCCTAACTGAAATTTCTCGCTTTACACCTTGAATCTCTATTGTTTTTTGCAGATCATCTAAACATCTTATATGTTTTTCAAAATAGTCCACTTTTGCTTTATGCTCAGCTAACCAATTAACGCCGATGACAACGTCATAGGATCCCAAAGGTGCAACATAGAGATCAAATTCAGTGGAAAAGTTAGGTAAGTCAAGGACTGCCCCAAAAAGACACATACTAACTGTATGAACAGAATTATTACCATAATGTACAGTCCATGATTTATCCATTTTTCCAGCTTTTCTTTTAAGTTTTGAAGCAATTTTACTAGAAATAAAACATTTAGTAGCTCCCATGTCAAAAAGAACAAGTTACAGGTATGCCAAATAACTTACCAGGAACTTCAATAGGTGTAACTTGCTTTTCAGCTTGCTTGTCTGCTACTGCAGCATGTATCTTATGTTTTGATTATGATCATCCTTCTTCAAAGGACATTGATTTGCGTAATGATATTTTCCACAATTATAAAAGCCTCCTACAGGTCCCTTTTTATGCTCAAAATTATTTCCAACCCTAAAATTATCATGTTGACCTCCATAGGGCTTCTACCCATTATTATTATTCTTTGCAAAATTATTCCTTGCATTTCTAGTAGGCTTGTTCACTGTTGTTTTCTTATTATTTTCAGCTGAAAACTTATTTTTGTTACCAAAATTTTTCCATGGTCCCTTCTTAGGTGCAAGAGAAGCTGAAGAAGGATTTGGAATTTTCTTCGCACTTCCTCTTTATGAGCAGAAATAGCTTTTAATTTTATGTTCCTACCTTATGGCCTTTTTGACAACCCCTTCCATAGTGGTTGGGATGTGAACATCAACCTCTCCTCCAATCACGGGATTCAGTCCCATGATGAATTTTTGTATTCTGAACTTCTCATCAGTTTGATACTATGGTACATACTTGAGGAGTTTTGTAAACCACTCCCAATACTCAGTTATAGTTAGCTTTCCTTGAGCTAAGTTCTGAAATTCTATCATTTTCTGATCATAATAAAGTTGTGGCAGCCAACGTTGCCTAAAATAACCTTTAAATTGATCCCAAGTGATGTTGGTTTCATCAATATTTAACTCAACCTTACGATTGTCCCACCATGAAGATGCTTCATGGGAAAGCTGATATGCTCCCCAAATAGCTTTGGTTTCCTCCGAGAAGTTTCTTATCACAAAGTACTTCTCCATTTTGTTGAGCCAATTCTCAGCTCCATCTCCTAATGTGGTGCCATCAAATTTGGGTGGACTTATCCTTTTTATATCATTAGTGAGTTCCCCTGCCAACCTGGCCTTTTTGTTTTCTGGTTGGGCAGGTACATTTCCATTGTTATTATCAACACCCAATTGAGGTTGTCCTCTAGAGGTAGCTGATTGTTATTACTAGCTTCTTCTTCCTCCTCATTTCCCATCACTGCTACTCAAGTACAGTCAAATGATCTCTTGTATCCAACAGGGCAGCAAGGATCTCATCAAGTTTTTTGGGTTGTTTTTACTCCTTCAATGGTGGAGCATTATTCGCAACATTTCCCTTGTTCTTCTAACCATTTTTCTATTACAAGAAAATTTAGGTTTTTATCAGATTATGGACACAATAGGTCCAAGAGCTGCAACCTTAAGACCTGATACCAAGATGTAACATTCCCATTTTAATACTTTTAGAAACAAGGATTTTTTTTTTTGCATGATTAATGTTCTCTATTCTAAATACATAATTTAGAACACACATCTCAACAATCATTCTTATAAAGATAACCATATGCAGCTGTAATGACTCGGTGTACCACCGATCTATTCATTCCATGACTCGGTGAACTACCGATCTATTCATGTGTAACATTGAGCATGGAGTTTTCTACTGAATACTTCATGCTCATGGCTCTTCCTCCCTATTCTAGGTTCTGAGTGATCTACCCAAGGAACCTATCTGAATAATTGTTACCACTATTCATCGGCATCATGATCCTTAGACTAGGTGATATAGGACAACGCAATCAGCAACTTGCGATACTTTGGCCAAAGTTTTATAACATATTATTCGTATTATTTATTCCTTGACGACATACTCGTCAATCCAGAATATGTCCTTCACCCCACTCTATTGTTATATAGAACATCTTATACTGACTTATTCAGTCCCCTTGACCCAAGGTTTCACTCTAGATCGGGTTAACATCATAGTTCACGTTATGAAGAGACTCTTAAAGACTAAGGATAAATTGGCATACAGGGTCAACCGAAGTTATCCCTATGTGCCAAGGTACCCTGAATCTCAAAGGGCTTCCTCATAACCTGATTATGGTCCTAACCAGACCTGGAGAGAAAATATTGATCAAATTCCAGGTGTGTAAATCTTAATGATCAATGCAGAAGGGTGTTACCACATGTCATCTGCATTGTTGTATCCTCGAGAAGATCCTAATCTTCACGAAGGTATGACCTTGCAGTTGACGTGTGTCAACATCCTATAGAATAGCCTCAGAAAGATGTACATATCCCCAGACAATTACTTACGTTAAGTTATATTTGGGTTACAGGACTACATATTTAGGCAGCCTTCCCTAACCCCGAGTCCAATACTCTTTAAATTACCTTTTTGTAATTAGGGTTTAGTTTTACAAAAAGGGACTTTGATTAACTTAAGATTGTTTCTGGTTTTGGTTGAGACCTAACAACCTTTTATCCACAAAAATAGGACTACAACAATTTAAGTTCCGTTATTTAGAAATAACTTATCCAACGAGGGAAATGCATCAACCTAATAGGCTGAGATATATCAGACTTTCTACTGTTAAGTCTTAGTGATTTATAGTCATTTGTTCCTTTTATAATTAGTGCATTGCAAGAGGGGAAGGTCCACCTCTTCTTATAGATACATTTTAGGGCATAACCCACTCTCGATGTTCCCTATAAATGTAGTGATCTTATTTATAGTTTTTTTATCACAATCATAAGTTATAATGAGTCACTAATTAAGAATGTAGTAATCAGCCACATAATTAGCTATGGATTACTTAAGAAGATCATCTATAATCCATTGTTTAAAACAATAAGAATGCACACTCATTCATATAGCCAATACAAAGATCATCCCAACAAGATAAGATACACATTCTAAATAGTAATTTTCTCACTATTTCATTCATTTCCAAAACCATACAATTACAACTTATGCACTTCTGGCATACTTTAAGACAATAGCCTTCAACAAAAGAGATAACTCTTCTTTTCACAATACAGTTTAGAAATCAAATCAGAATTCTTCATAAGAACCAATTTAGAACAATCAATGCATCATATCAGATTTTGTCTTCCTTTGCCACTTACGAAGACCATCTGCAAAATTGCTAGCATGGGTCGATTTAATGAACCGAGCATGATAAGCACTAATCCTTAAAACAATTGCATTCCTCTAATTGTTTCAATTAAACAACCCTATTAAAATGACTTCACTTAATTCATACTTTATATCCTAAAATGAAGTCAATATAAAGAGAGTCCTAATACACTATTAAAACCAAAAGGACAGAAAGAATATTTCATTATGCTTGTCCTAAATTTAAAGTATATTTGAATCCAACAATTACCTTCACTATTCAAAATCATAATACACCATGAGATTTCTTCCTACCTATTATAATACAACTTCATATTATAACTTGAATGACAGAAGTAATTTCAACTTAATCTATTTCGGATGATTCATTTCATTTCTTGCTAGAAAGTAAGAAGGAACATTTTGTTTATTATGCACCTAATCATCCAAAAATCTTTAAATAATGTATATATGATTTGTTCATCTTTATTTAACACTAACCACTTGAAGTATTCATTCAGGTTCATACAAAAGTTCACGAAATGGATTCCGCCACTTTCAAGTTCCCCTACCAATTTGTCTTCATCTCATTATACTAGATTTTCATTCCATAGATACAAGAATAATATTGAATTACTTTACAAAAATAAATAACAAACTAAGTTGAAACAAGATATTAACATGTTGTAAGATGAAAGGAGTCTTCAAATTAGGATCCCACTTCCTACTATTCCTTTCAACTTAATATTACAGCCCTATCATCTCATAACCTTGTTGTTTGAGTTCCTTATAGAATTCTAAAGAAGATCACACTAACATAAAAAAAAGAGTATTAAAACTTCTTATTTTTAAAACCCTTTCAAATTTTCCTTTTTAGCTAGAGAGAGAAAACAAAGGAGATCAAAAACACTATAATCGAGTTCCGAATGATATCAACTTTCAAATTAAACATTCATTAGTCCAATCAAAGAGGAGTAGACAAGTAATTCTAACACCTAAGTTCACCCATTAGCTAAGGTAGAACTATTTTATTGGTTTTTCAATAAGAATCTATAACTTTAAAAACAAAAATCAACATTTGATAAACACATTATTTCTATTGTTTGATACAAACCTAATCCAAAGGAACAAGCTTAAAAAAATAAACAAAATTGATGAACACAATTGTTACAACTCTTCCAAGAAGAAAACAAAAATTCACAAGAAGAACACGAAACCCATTCAACAACTAATCTTTCCATATAACTCATATTGCCAACATACATGGACACCATAAAATAAACAACTAAGCCATACACTGTATTACTCACAGTACCTGCGAAAATTAAAAAGCAACCAAACACCTTCACAAGAGGTGATAAGGATTCAATCATTCCATATTTCTAAAACATGCAACATGTAACAGTCAAGTTTTCTTTTACTGAGTTTACGAGCAACCCGATCTCGAAATCATTTTCCAGTTCTCTTGATCAAAAACTTGTTACAGTCAGATTTTCTCATGGCAAGCAACAATCTATTACTCCATTCACAGCCAAAGCAAAAGAGATTACCATAGCAAAAGAAAATACATAGTCTTTAAAAATGTTTTCTTACGTGGAGAAAGTTTTTAATCTAGTAAATCAATCGACATGAAGCTTACAACAATCGTTACATTGTTTACCCAAATGGGTATGAAAACACAATAGTTCCTAAAACCCAAATCAATGAATACAACCAAATCGTTAACATCAGTAAGGATCTTAAGAAATCGAACACATTTATCAATTCATCACCCAGAAAACCCTACAAAATCTGGTACAGGTTTCTAGTTACAAATACACAGCAAAGAAAAGCAATGCGACAGTTCTAACTGGATAAAGAACTCCAAGCTTAAACCACAACAAGGGAACAAGAAAACAACGAAAACAAGTTTCCTTTTGAACTAACATTTCCATGTTCAATCCAAAACCCAAGCTTACATAAAACCCACAAATCATTTTTACCAGCCAAGTCAAAATGCATGAATATCATCAGAACAGAGTTGTTTTAATGAAAACATTTAAAGGAAAGCAAGATTTTAATAGTTAGGGCATATCATGCCTGATAGTGTCGCTAAAAAGTTGAAGAAGACCTCTAGTTGAGCTCGCCCTTTCTCTTCCTTTCCATGAAAGATTAAACAACAAAATATTGCTTCCTCCATGCCTTATATATTCCCCATGACACAGAAGTAAATTTGAAACTTTCAAAATTGCCATGCAACGAAGAGTAAACTGCTGGTTTGAAAAACTAGTGCTCATGCAGAGTGAAAAATAGAAGGCATAACAAAAGAAACAACCAAACAAAATTCCCTTTGCATGTCTCTCAAGGCAGCCCGAGCTCGAGAACCCATGCAATTTAATTACATTAAATTCTTTTCTCCCACCTATTTTCCATTGCCACCGTCTTCCAAAGTTGGCGAGTTCCACATTGTAAATAACAAAAGTTTCCATTTTAGAGATGCTACCACGTAAGCTTCCCTCTTACCAAATTAACCTTGCTAACCTTGGTAATACTCCCTGCCCCTTCATCCTTATCCTCTCCTTAAATGCCATTGAAATCACCACCCCAAAACTTGTGACCCCTTAGGTTCCTTTCCATAGCATTAGTTTAGGATAGGTTAGTGACTTAGGTTAGATCATAGGTAAGTTTAATCTTAACAACTTAGGTTATAACATTTGTCACCCACCTTAGTTTTAGGTTTAGATAACCCTTAGGAATATCAAGTACATAGTTTAGGACTAGGTTAGATCAACTAACCCTAGCAACAATAGGTTATAGTTTAGGTTCAAAACTATTAACCTTACTGATTCTAGTTTAGGTCTACTTTAATAGGCTGAAATCATCATTCCAAATTCAAACAGATACAACGTTCCCAGATCAGATTCTAGATTTGCATCAAGTAATTAGCTTTTGATGGAAAACTTACATATCCTACCTGGCTTAAGGTCCAGGTCCTTTCCGATGCCAAAATGATTGAGACCAGATTCTGATTGCAATGACCTGCCAGGATTAATTTCCGGAATCCAACAAAACTTCCACTATGGAAATATTTTCATATGAAGAAGATTTTAAAAGAACTTATACTTTCTAAGTTCAATCAGATTTAATAATTCAAGAAATGTCAATACATAATTGTTCATCCCGAATATAATTAAAACATTCCTTGGATCAATGCAATTGATCCAAGGATGAGTCATAGAGATAGGTAAGTCTACGATCTCCCAGAAATCAGATTGTACTCATATGTGAGAAATGAAAGAAAATAAATCCAAGCATATTCCATTCAATCATAGATCTTGAGAGTAGAAAGGACACAACCAATTCAAGCATGATTTCCCACAATCAAAAGAACATATCATCATATGGAAAAATCACATATCAACACTTGAATGCAAAGGAGAAAGCAACAATAGTTCGAGGGTGTTACAAAAGTGATCCTCATGCATGCACGACATCAACCATTGGTAGAGGAAATCAGGCTTACCAAAGTAGGGAAAATCATATAATCGAAATAATCCACCTTCTCTAATTTGACTTTTACCTTGGTGTTGTAAATGGGCATTCCATCGGCATCCTCTTGTTTGTTGGTGGACTAACTCTAATGCCATTCCTTTCTCGGTTGTTCTTGTGTGATGATTATAATCACTCACGACCATCTTTCGCAAGTGTGACTCCCTCTCTTTCCTAGCAATACCTCATTAGGGTCTTGCATTTCTGCATAGCATTCTTCATTGGTGCTCACGACTATAGTTTTTGCTTTCCCTTGCCCTTACCATTTTTCTTGGTGAAATGGTTGGTTTCTTTAGTGCTATTATTCTAGTCGGGATGAACTTAAAAATTCTTCTTCTTGTTCGCTTTGCTTCTCTACTCAATCCCAAAGCTCACTCCAAATCATCAACTCTGAAATGAATCCTTCTTTCTTTGTGCCCTAGCTGCCAAACCCTAACTAGGAAAACCTTCCACAAGACAACGCTCTTCACACAACCTTTCCTCATGCACGTGTACTCCTTCCTTTTGGTTTGTAGATCTACTCTAGATGCACACTCAAATTTCTCAGATTCTCCTTTCTTTGCACAAATTTCTCTCTGGATGCCCTAGTTTGCAAGAGCTTCTTTTACTTCATAATCGCAAGGTAAAAAATGATTTGTCGACCTTGTATTTATAGTTTTTCTTCCCTCCAAAGCATTAAATTCTATACCACCTACCACTGTACTTGACACTAAATGCATATTTTTCGCTAAATCCTGTCCTCAAGAAATTTTTCCAACGCGTCTAATCTTGCGCAAAAAACTTGTCAACCTTCCGCGCATAAAAATTCAATCCGATCTAAGACTCTTATGCATGCATCCACAATGCCAAAGGCACTTCTTCTATCCTTTACCCAATTTTTACCCCCACCAACCTCATGTTGTTCTTGCACTCTTCATCCTTTGTACATGGTCTCTGTTACATCAATTTTGACACCATAATCCAATATCCACCATTTCCTCACGCACTTTCTCCATCTTACACACTTCCTTCTACTGGGAAACTCAAATTGTATTATAGGCCTATACTTCACATTACTCCACCCCACACAAAAACATATTTGTGGTCCTATGTGCATACACAAGCTTGGAAAAATAATGTGGTTCCTGGCGCACAAGGTGAAAAACAAAACAAAAGAGAGGAACAAGGAACGAGAAAGGAAAAAACAAGAAAATAAAATACATACATGGAAATTCTAGGCTAATTGGCAACACTTCCTTATTACAAACACCAAGAAGACTTATTTATAGTAGGGCTTTAAATTACTCCCATTGAAGTGACTTGGTAACATCTTCCCATCCAACGCTTGTAACTGGAAAGCACCTAAATCAAGAATGTACGAGATCATGTAAGGTCCCAACCAATGGAATTTCAAATTCCCAAGATGGCACAAATTCTTGGAATCATACAACAATACCATCTACCCAACCTCAAACTTCTTATTCTTGATATGGTGATCATGCCACGCATTTTTTCTTACTATTTTGTCTTGTAAATCCATCTAGCAAGTGATTTCCTTTTGTCTAACTACATCAAATTATCAATTATTTTTTCCAATGTTTGCTCATCGCCTAACCCTCTTGTGCGTGCTATATGCGATGATGGTAACATGAATTCAACTGGTAAAATATCCTCTACACCAAACACCAATTGAAATGGTGTGGCCTTGTTTAACCTCTTATAAGTTGTCCTATATTCCTATAAAATAACTGATACCTTGTCATCCCAATCATATCTTCCAATGTCATAGATCTTAGTTAACGTGTGACTTAGTATCTTGTTAAATGCCTCAAAAGTTCCATTTACTTGAGGTTGATAAGGGGTAGTATTATGATGGGCCACCATAAATTCTACTAATGGAATCTTGAATTTTTCCTTAAGAAAGTGTGTACCTCTATCATTTGTTAAACTTAAAGGACAACCATACCTGTTGATTATGTTCTCCCATAAAAATATAGCAGTTGTCACTATGGTGCAATCCTTTATAGGCACTTCCTCTTCCCACCGTGTCAAGTAATTAGTGCAAGTGATGATGTATCGAGAACCAGTCCTTCCCGTGGTGGCAAAATTAGCCCTACAAAGTCGATTGCCCATTTTTGAAATGGTTCAATGTCAGCTATTGGTCGCAAGGGCATATCATCTCTCTTTCTAAATTTACAAAGGTCTTGGCAATGGTCATAGGTCTCGCAAAACTCAATACAATCCTTGTAGATGGTTTCCCACCAAAGCCCTACTAATAAAATCTTCCGTGCTATAGCATTTCTGTTTAGTGTCCTCTTGCAATCTCACCATGTGCTTCCTCCATAATTTCCATGCGTTCATGCTCCAATATGCATCAACGCAGAATCTCATCACGACCTAACTTATACAGGTCTCCATTAATCTACATGTAGGGTGTGGCACGTATTGCTAATTACTTTCTCTCCAGAGCCTTAATCCCTTCTGGTGCCACACCTATTTTTAAGAACACTGTGATATCTTCCAAGTTTGAGGGCGCACGTCGCAATCTAAATAGTTGTGCATCTGACATGATATCCTCAATGCTTTGAGTTTCCTCTCCTGAGTCAATCCTTGATAAGTGGTCAGGCCTTGAATTGCTCTTTCCTGGTTTAATGACCACTATGAACTCAAACTCTTGAAATAACAGGACCCAATGGCATATGTGTCCTTGTAGAACAAGCTTGTTGACTAAGTACTTCAATGCCACGTGGTCTGTGTAGAATATAAATGGTGTTGCCAACAGATACTCCCTAAACTTATGCAGTGTGTAGATCATATACAATGCTTCACACTTAGTAGTTGTGTAATTCTATTCTAATGGTGTCAACTTTCTAATTGCAAATCACAAGGGATGATCAACGGTTCCCTCACTAGGTTGTGCTTAGCACTTCTCTCATTATTGTCCATGAGGCATCAACATGCACATAGAAAGGCTTATCCTAGAAAGGAAAATGTAATATGGGCAAGGTGACAAGCCTATCCTTCAAAGTGTCAAATGCCTTCTGCTGCACCTCTCCCCAATGAAAGACACTTTTGTGTTTTAACAATTCCTCCAAGGGTGCGGAACTTTTGGCATACCCCTTGATGAAATTCTTGTAATACCTAGTATGCCCAAGCAATCCACACATTGCTCTTTGACTAGTAGGCTCCCCTAATCCTACAATAACTGTAACTTTGGCGGGATCCACTAATAAGCCGTCTTTGCATATAATGTGTCCTAACAGGGTTCCAAATGGAGTAGCAAAGAAACATTTCTTAATCTTTGAGGGATATCCTCAATTTCTTACATCTCTCAAACATCAGCCTTAAGTTGTCACAATGGTCTTTTACCAATCCATACACAGTCTAGTCATCTAGGTAAACTTGAAAAAACTTATGGATGAAGTCTTGAAATGCTTGTACCACAATTTGTGAGAACACAACAGACACATTCTTCAATCCAAAAGGCATAACCATGTAGGAAAAACTTCCCCATTCAGTGGAAAAAGTTATCTTCCTCTGGTATTCCTTTGTAATCTTGACTTGGTGGTACCCTGAGAACCCATCCGTGAAAGAGTAGACTTCGCACTCATTACTCTCTCAGATTTTTTTCAAGAAAGGGGTTGGGAAAGATTGATGAAACACATTGCATTCAGATCCATGTAGTCAACACAAATTCTTATCCTTCCATCCTTCTTAATACCTTTTGATGACCATTGGGATTATCCATTCTAATGCTTCCACTTTGCCTTAATGATACCAGACGCTATAATTTTGTCTATTTCTTGCTTGACCTGTATGCATAAATTCGAATTCATCCGATAAGGCCTCTTCCTAATTGGGTGTGCACCTTCCTTTAACTTGATCTTTATCTCCCCAAGGAATTTTGGATGCCTTTGAGTTCATGGTACCCATGAGGGAAAAATATTGGAACTCACGCAACAAATAAATGATCTTTAAAACTTATTTTTCCGACCAATAGTCCTCGATGATAGCCTCCTTAGTTTTTGTCTCTGTTCCAATGTTAACCTTCTTTGTTCTCAAGGGCTCATGGCGGGCATGCGCTCACTCATCAGCGCTATCTATAACTTTGTGTGTACCCTTTGAATGGTTAGCATCTAAAGTTTCCATTTCCTCTCTGTCTATTACATAGACCATTTTTCCTTTTTATTTTTCCATGCATGTGTGCTCAAGTTGTACTTCCTATAATTATTCTTCATTGAGGTGCGTCTCTAAATAAGGCTCACATAGTAACTCTAGTATCCTATCCTCTTCCATAGCACCATCTCCCATCGTAAGGCACTTGATTACTTGTAATGCCTTATCTAGTGATGGCTTGGTACTCCTATAATCGAAATCTTGATTGAGATCAGCCGTAAAATCCTTCTAATCACCCCTCTAACGACACATAGCTGAATGAATGTACCAAGCATGCACACATCCTTATAAGGTGGAATACAACTTATGTACCCATAACGAAGGCAATAACTCTTCTATGCTTCCCATCCAGGCCTTCTCACATGCTTGGATATGAAATGAAGTGATCTCTTTTCCATGGTAGTCCTTTATGACCGTGGGCACGTTGATCTGGAGAAACTTACGAGAAAAAGTGATCCTCACCTCACACCATTCAGGAGGTTCTCCCAATGTGTATCCCACCGGCGCGCTACTGAGTTCCAAGTAGGTTGTAACTAAGCATTCCCCTCTTCTCGTCCTCATTTTTCCACTGAGCTTCCATTTCCCAAGAAATTTTTAGGGTATGCCCCTCTAGAGTAACTTGGTAACCTCTTTCCTCCTAGGCACTTAATAGAGTGCACCTTTGTCAACCTTATTCTGAGATCCTCTTAACTATCTTCCTATCAACTCATAAGTCCCATGCGCCTAATTGTCGCATGCCATACTAGTGGTATCACTTAAGGATTGAGCATCTTCAAACTAGATAACTCCCTCCATGGGGTGAATTATCTCAGGATCTCTGATGGAGTGCACATAGATTCTATCAAGGACTTCTTCCCCTAAGGGCTCAGTATAGGGTGCTGAATTCCCATCTATCAAAGGGATGATCACCCTTTCTTCCTTGTTTTCAAAGATGATATACCCTTTGTTAAATTGCAGGTTGACATTGTTTTTGTAACACCATGGGTGCCCAAGCAATGCTGGAAAGTTATCTACCTCGGTGAGCACCAAGAATTTGAAGTCTCCAGTGAACTTGGCCCCTTGAATGGTGATAAATGCATCCTTCAGGACTCTAATGGGCATTGCCTTAGTCTTGTTTGCCATATACAACACATTCAAAGATAGATGCAACTTGGGATGTCTCATCTGATGCTAGACATATAAGGTAAGAACATTGACCTCTACTCCCATGTTGATGAGGATATTACTCAGAAGCCATCCATCAACAACTGCATTCAAAGTAATTTCCTTATCATAGTCAAGGCTGCAAGGTTTAAGGTCTACATGCAAAACCTTCCTTTCATGCTTTACTCTAGCAGCACATGGTACCCCCTCTCTCAGTCATTCTCCTAGAAGAGGGATAATATTCTCTTGCCTTAACATCTTGCACACTTCCTTGAGCTCATCCAGTTCATCCTTTGGAACCTTGACATTCTTCCTTTGCTCCATTGCCTCGATTTCTCCTTTAAACATCAGATCTCCCTTGTAAACTCCAAATCACGTCCATAGTCTCTTGATACACTTCTTTTCGATGATCGGGCCTGAATACTTTCCATGCACCACTTCCTCTTGAAACTAGTGTCTTTTGTCTTGGTATCTCCTTGGCATGCATGACCTCTCGCTCGCGTTGTCACCGGTATAGGTTATAGCTTTGACTCACGTGCCACTCTTGGCATACACTATGAATTGACCTTTTTGATGCTCACCATCCTAGTGCTCTTGTCTTTACGGTGTTATTGGTTCATATGCACATAAAGTTACGGACACACTTCATATTTTTTTTCTTTCCACACCATGAGCATTATAAAAGATCAGGACACTCGCATTTGTAATGCTACGTAGATCCACAATTATAACAGTTCCTTGCGGGAATTCACTTTGTTCTCCACCACGGTTCTCTTGTGACCATGAAATCCTCTGTAAAAACCTATCCCAAGCACCCTCCATCTATATTCCCCTCATAACGATGGTCATCATCCTTAGAACTACTTACAAGGCTAGTATGGCACACACCAAGATCAATAGCATCATGGATTTGATCAATCAGTCCGTAATCCTTGGTATCCTGGGTTTTAGAGGTACAAATCTTGCAATAATAAGAAACATTCCTACGGATTGTGCACTATAGTAGATGGAACCTACTTGCATCATGATCCCCATAGAAGATCTCATAGTCTACCGCTATAGCGTGTACCGACTTCCGAGGAAAACTATCCTTTGCATGCCCTTCCACTTCATAGTCTATACACCAAATCCCACTATGAACCTCATGCGCTGAGTTTGTAGACAACTTCTCCAAATACTTGGCCATTGCAGTAATTTGAGCCTCCAGAAAAGGACTAACACTAGTATTAATTCTCCTAATAGCTTCAACACGTAGGAAGCTTCCAATGCCTCACATGGGTTTGTGAAAGTTTTTGTGTGATAGAGCCCTTCTAAATGGTGTTATCAATCCTCCGAAAAACCATTGAGCATGTTGAGAAGGATGAATGTCATAGGATAGCTTTAACAAGAGAGTATTGAAATGCGCATCATACTCCTGCACACTCTCTGCCATTCCCTGCCAGATTTCCTTTAGAGCGTTGATGCTCTTCTATTCAAACTCTGGGATATGGAATTCTGCTAGGAAGACATTCTTCAACATGGTGTAGTATACCATTGTCTGATGGGGGTCATACTTCCTATACCAACTATGTGTGCACCCTTGCAATGTTGTTGCAAACTGGCTTTCCTTCCACTCTGGGGTAGTGATCCCCTTCACACGCCATAGTAACTCACACTTGTGCACATGCTCTGCAGCATCTTCAATACCCCTATAGTCTGGTAAGTGTAAAGACATCTCGAAAAACACTTAGAGAGGTGGTTGAGGCCATTTTCCTCCTGATCTAGAGCCTTGGTTCCCTCCGGTGTTTCCTCCTCCACTAGATCCACTAGATCTACCAGGTCTTGTTCCTCCTGATCCACCAGATCCACCTCCTATAGTTGGTAAAGGGCTTGAAGTGGTCATGCTAATTGTTCCCAATGTCCCACTGAACTGCACGCCAATGGTCTGTGATATTGTCCCACTACTAGTTATATGTATCGTGCCACTCCTAGATGTGATAACCAAAGCTTGTGTACTTGCACCTTGTCCAAAGATTACTCCAAATATAGGAATGGATTATGCATCCATGGATGTTCCAAATGAGAAATTATATCTCCTGGGTGCAAATCGGTTACTCCCACCGAAACCAACGGGGTTTACAATACTTATCCCTTGATTTGGAAAACCAAGCACAGGGGGTTGGTCATTAGGTGGGTTGGAGATGTGTGCCGATGGATCTTCTCTCTCTCCATGCGATGAAATCTCATCAAAAGATGAACGAGCTTCTCCTATGATTGCCAAGATGGGGTACCACAGATCGCTCGGGTTCCACGTCCTCTACATGAACCTCAACTCTTTCCCGCAATGTCTACCTCTATAGAGCCATCACACTTACAACCTCGTGTTGTCTATTCATCTCCCTTTCACAAGATTCACTTTACTTGAGTCATCTCTCCTCCCTTTCCTTTTCAACTATAATGTCCGCCATCTTACTCCACCCTAGCTTCCTCTCCCAACACTTAGAGAAGCTTATCCAACCATGGGAAATGCTTTGAAACTCAAAGTAATGACCAAGAGCTTCATAGCCAAAGGAATAACACGTAAAAAGGATCCTTTAGGCTCCCTCATAAACCAAAAATCAACAACTTTAGGGAAATAATACCTAGAAATGGCTCATTCAAGAGTATAATTGTTCAAAGCACTCTCTTCCACCAATGATCAATAGCTCGCATCCAAGTCATAACTACATCCTAGAGCCTATGATAGTCATCTTGAGTCCACACGCATGATCTATAGTACCGGCTCAATCTAGATGCAAATGCTTTGAAAGACATTCATATAGTTCTACGGGAAGAAACAAAATAATGTCTCGTCTCATATAACTCATGGTATAGGTTCTCTTCTACCCATCTACACACATCAAACTTAGGTTGAATGCTAAATATTTGAGAAAACTCATCCTCCATGCTCTTGAAACATGTTTCAATACTTTTCAAGGTCAGATGTTCTATCATCACACATCATAGGGACAAAGATGCATGTCATTTCTCACAACAACTTTGCAAAGAGGTTCGGAAAAGGAACGAAAATGTAGTCATATTTTATAACCTTAGTCCAATAGTCTAATCCCATGCGCACTGACCTATTACCCAAAGAAAGGCCGGGCACTCACCTAAGGCACGCTCGGGCACTTAGTCTCTCCCTTATGTGATTTTCGTGAGAATGCATCATCTTAGGACAGATAATCAAATGTAGGAAAAAAAGAACCATATAACATTCTTAATAACTTAGAACAAGTTGTCCTCTCATTATATGTAGAAAAGAATAAAAAGCAACATATGGAGATGGTTCATATAAAAGGAAATGTATAAGTATTATACTCCTAAACACATAGATGATTTATAACAAAGAATTTTATTCATATTAATGATTCAATAACCCACATTACACCCCTTTATGTCATAACATATCCTCATGTAACTATGTAGATTCAAGTCATGCATCAAAGATATATTATACTCATCATATTACAAAGAAGAATGAAAACACATCTCCCTAAATGTTCCATCACTTACAGAGCTTTCCTAATCCCTAACCCATAACATCCTCCATTATTTTTCTATAGGGATTCACCTCTCTCTTCTCTCCTTCCTCTCTCTTTATTTTTTCTATCGGGTGATTGTATTTATAACATTAGCACCCACCGCCATGCCTTTCAGAAGTTACAAATCAGTCGCAAATTGTCGAAGTGGTCCTCCATGGGAGAATGCCTTCACAGATCTGAGCTCTCCACTTTGTATGATGATGATCTTCTAGAACCTTCCATCACATGTTAGGAATATTCCCTTTTTGATCCCACAGTCATCAAGCTAGCACCTTATCCACAAGGGTCATACTTTTCTCATGTGTTGCCTAGGTGCCGAATACAAACTAAGTACAAAACCTGTCTTGCCTTGCATGTGTGCATCATATGTTTTAAAACCTACTACTGGAACTCTTCCTTGCATGCCTTTAACCTACGTGCCATTCTCCAACTAGGTCCTGTGTTCCCACATGCCTTACTATCCTTAGCCAATATTTCAGGGCTCGATAATCCTAGACGTGTAAGATTTGTTTTTGAAACTAGGATTTTAAAATATTAGGGATAGAAGTTCTGGATGAGGAAATGAACATCCGAGTATTATAATCTACTCTAGGAATTGGTGTCTCGTGGAATAGCTTTAATCCTAGTTATTTTTATGTCTCTTTTTGTCACTTTTATTTCATTGTAGGTCATGTTAGGTTTTTATAATTCTTCTCCATTGCACCAATACCTAAAAAAGAAATTCTAATTACATAAAAAAGCTCAAACACATATTATATGAATAAAATATTCATATATTTGAGTCGACTGACCTCAATGGTCACCCCAATGTGATTGTCACCAAGCACTGTACTACATTTCAAACTCAATGTAGTTCTTGTGTGTCTGTGTGATTAAAATTAGTTCCCTTGAGCTAGGATTCGCTAGTGCTAGTGATATAAATAATGGAGGGAAACAACTACTTTGTATGCAATATGTGTGGTATAGAATTAAGAATAGAACCTCCTATGTAGTGAAGTATGCATACCCAAAATGTAGTCCTTGATGTAATAGATAGAAAATTATAGCTCATTGTAGATGTATATGCCTCTTGAATACTTCCCCCTTAATGAGGTTAAACAAGTCACATATATGATTCCTTTTCTTAAATTTCATAATTAAAAAGTGAAAGGATGACTAAGGGTGATAACCAAAGACAAAAAGAAGTAACATTTGAAAAATAAGGAAAAGAGCTTGTGCGCTCTTATCCCTAATTGGAAGTTGTGTATAGGGTGTCTAAAAGGATAAACAATGAAATTAGTGAAGGATAGGATCCTGGATGGTATGCAAAACCGTAAGGTGTAAGTATCGAAAAATAAGCAATAAAGATGAAAAGGATAAAAGTAATGTCAAATCAAAGTAAAGGGTTGTTAATGAGTAATTCTCTTACTTAGGAATCATGCATATAAATTACATATTTAGAGGCTAGATGTACATAATATATGCATGATTTAGTGACTACATTTCCCCCCACTTTAGGTTGGTGAATAAGGATTTCGTAGCATAAATTAGAACCTAAAATATTACCTTGGAGAGTCAAAATAATATTATGCCCAAGTAACATGCCAAATGAGTGTTGTATCTTATCGAATGGAATAATGCAAAATGTGTATTTTGGAATTATAAGGGGAGGGAAGGATAAAGATTATAGTGGTGACCTTTTCATGTTTGGAGTGATAATGATGTGTGCATGTAGTTTCTTAGAATATCATATTTTCCAAATCATGCTTGAGATAAACTTCATGGTTTCTTGTGTGCTTTTCCTTTGTCGAGATAGGATATGACTTATAAAATAAAACAAGTGTAGTCAATTCTCTAGGTAAAAGTAATTGAAATTTAACTTGAACAATATGTAAAATTGGAAATGTGTATTGGAAAAAAGCTAAACCAAGGGGTTAAAGTACACATGAAATGTTGAAAAAGAAAGGGGTAGAGATTTTTCCTACTTGTAGACTTTTTACTTAGGAGGTAGTTGGAATAATATGAAGGATTTGTATGT
Source organism: Taxus wallichiana var. yunnanensis (assembly GCA_018340775.1). Taxonomy (NCBI): domain Eukaryota; kingdom Viridiplantae; phylum Streptophyta; class Pinopsida; order Cupressales; family Taxaceae; genus Taxus; species Taxus wallichiana. Next base: position 539,124,258 of record CM031240.1, read on the forward strand.
CCTATCACCAAACTAGGGATTTGAGCATCTCAATGCTAAAATTCATATTTAGGCATCTTATCACTGCTAAGGCAAATTGTATTGGGAGAGATCATGGAATTTTACCTTTAACCATTAATGCTTCCCCATAAATATGCCACTACAGATGATCATAAATATGATTTATAACTTTCCTCGGGTGATGATTATTCAGGCATATCCTTGTCCTACATATGCCATAGGTTCAACTTCTTTATTTGGTTCCTAATTTGGTTCCCTGAGTAAGTATTTAGTTCCTTATTTATTTCATGTTAGTAATCGATTAAAATTTGAAGATGTCCTGTGTAAATGTTGATACTATAACTATGTAACTATCGTAACTAGTTTTTCCCTAGGATAGGATTTCTCAAGTGGGACGCTAGTGCCCACCATTCCTATTTGTACTTTGGGTTGTTATTTCTCGGATATGAATTTTGGCCAAGTTTATTTTTATCCCTATTATATAACTAATTAATCTTCTATTCATGCTGACTATTATTCTATAATTGTATTTTATAATTGTTGTGAGTGTGAAAAGGCTCACTTGATGTTTTCCCCGCTCATTTAGGGTAGGTGAGATGAACAAGGGTGAACATAGCCCAAACAAGGAAGGATGAAACTGATATGCATATATAATATATGGATTCTTATAGGTGGAATAGGGATAACGCATGGTAGTTATCACATCATACGAAAAACAATTATAAAATGCTAACATACAATTGTTAATGATTAAAAAACAATGCACACGGAAATAAAAAATAGTAAAAGCATATGGGAAATCAAAAACAAATACACAATGAATAGATGATTGCATACATGGGACACCACACAATATTTCACAAGAAAATAAAATTTGTTAAGGATTTTGAAAACAAGGTAACAAGTAAACATGGGGCATATCCCATGAACAATAGCAAACAAGTTACAAAAATAGAAATACCATGATTGGAAGGAGTCTTGCTAGGCATATGCTACACATGAAGCACCCGTTAACATGTTAGGAAAGATAAATTATATTCCACAATGTAAGATATGAATATAGAAATGAAGATTTAAAATATTGTGATGATAGAACCTTATAATAAGTGGCAAAGGTAGATGCCCCAGAGCCTCAAAGTGGGAGTGGTAATGGATACGATCAAACATCATCCATCATATAACAACATATAAGTGACTTGAATTCACACAAAGATACCATATGAACCCACATGTGTATATGAAAAATGATAAATCATACTATGAACCATACTAACATGATAAGAAAAGGCGCAACATGTAGTAGTATAAGGAAAAAGAGTACATCCAATAAATATCTAAGAAAACACATTTTTGAATTTTGAATTTCAAATATATGAAAGAGGACAACTAAAAGGGAGGAATAAGGATACTCCCCGGTGTATGTGTGAAAATTGAGGTTCATGTAGGTATGGATGCCCTCAATAATCAATTATGAATCAAGAATATGAGTGTGTCATTAGGTAGTGTGGGGGAATTAGAATGCCCCAAAATTTGAATGCCAATTTGATCTAAGTGAGATAATGGTAATAAATATGCGTAAGTGGATTGGGTTATGCTAAAGAAGACACATGTGATGAAACTGGGATGCTATATTTGGAAATTTTTATTGCTTTGTAATCTGCAAATAGGTGGTGAGAAATTTTGAATGCTTCTGGTGAAATAGTGTCATCTTATTCATCAAGTAGGATAAATATTTGGAAATTTATTTAATCAAGGTGATTATAGTCATCACAATAGTAAGAAAGATCATAATCATCTTTATCATCAATTTTGAGTAGTATAGGCGAATCAATACTATCCATAATATTATCTTTCATGTTATTACCAAAAATAGGTTAAAGTATACTTAGGATTTAGATAATATGTGCCCATTCCTATGCATATCCATAGATAATTTGGTAAGTCATTGATACTTGTGTTTGCATAATCTATCTCAATGTGCGGTGAAGGAGTAGAGATGTTTGTAGATTCCTTTATTGTGTTGGCCTTAGATTGGGCTTTTGGTGGCTCAACTGATATTGTTGGTGTTGTGGTGTGTAAGGAATTATATGTAAGTGATTATTATTTTAGTATGGTGGAACTTGACACATTTGATAGGAATTATAGTCATGAGTCATAGATGAATTAGATTTAGGAACCCATTAAGATGTGGAAACCAGAGATGAATGTGTAGTAGAATGTTGCTTAGAGAATGAAATAAATCCCTTATGCTCAAGTTTTTAGATTTTTCATTGTAAAGCATAGAAATCATTGTCATGATGTCCATTAATTCCATGATAATTAAAAAATTGTTTTTATTTAGCTTTGGTAAGTTGATAATGAGGATAGTAATGATTGGGCAACAAATTAATTAACCGATGATTGAGGAGCTCAAATAGGATATCATGTTGTTTAACATGTTCATTGAACAAAAGAGGTGTTTTATGTTGGAGGATTTTACCCTCACTTATGTGAGCACATGTAACACCTAGATCAGATTGCATATGCTTGGTATTGGGAACATCATGATGCATAAAAAGAGAATGAATATGTGCATTGGAAGTATCTTTGAGGTGGTGGATTTCAACCTTGAGAGATGTAATTGTAGCATTCATGGCTTGAAGTTGATCTTGAAAGGCATGGTGAAAAACTTGAATAAATTCTAAGATATCCTTATTAGAGGTGTCATCATCACTAGTAAAAGGAGATAAAATAAGGCTCAAAATTGCATTCACTTTGGAGGGTTTCATATGATCAGGAGATGGAATTAATTCAATAGTTATGTTATAATATCTCTACATGATGGGTGTCATTGAAGTAAATGAAACAAAGATACCATGGAATGGACCATGAATGAGATATCCAATAACATGCATATAAGGGTTGGGTTCACCAAATGATTTATTAAAACTTAAATCTATGTAAGGAAACTACATATCAGATAAAAACAACAATATTCAAGCAAGATCTAGCTAAATAAGAAGTTGGTGAAATATTTTATTGTAGTGCATATTATTAGTTTCCACCACTAGTCATGGGGCTAAAGTGCTCCTTCTTGGCCATAGGAAGGCTCCAATTATTGAATGTAAACTAAATAAAAATGTGGGGTGGACATTAGGAAAGGGATCACATAGGAATAATCCATTAAACTTGTGGAAAAAAATTTGTACAAAGTGTACAAGGTTGTAATTTTCTTAGGAAAGAGGTAAGGGTGAATAATAGAAATAGAGAGAGGGTTAATGTTGTGAGTAGGAAATAGTAGATTCTCATAAAAATAACCAGAGTAGGCCCACATTCAATTATAAGAACACAACAATGTAGGTAATAGTAAGACTAACAAATTAGAGACACAAATTTTTATGAATTCATTAATAAAATACAAAAATTGATTCTTGGTTATATAATATCATATATGTTTACAAATTTGGAAAGTAGAGAGTATGGAAGAACACAAGGAAGGAAAAGAGTTAGAAAAATGTATCTTGTTTCTTGTAGTAGGAGCGAAATATAACAACTAGTAACAATCAACAAATGTTAATCCTTTGGAATGGAGAATCCATTCCAATATGTAGCTTAAAAAATGTCTCTTCCTCTTCCCCCCATGAAACTTTTCATCTCACGACCATGTGACTTTTCAAACTCCCTAGGAATGAAACCAAGTCCTTTTTGAAAATGGGATTTTATAATGCAAATTTTAGTCACTTAAGTTAATAAGAAAAATAGTGAAAAATTTCATTCCCAATGAAGAAATATAATGTTATAGAGAGAGGGAGGGGTAGCGAGAAAAAGAGAGAGATGTTAAAATTTGAAGATGGGGAAGCTTCATTGATGAAGAACCCGCTCCGATGGATCTTGAGTGAATGCTCCATGAATGAAGTTTCCTTCCTTTGACATCTTATTGAACTGGAAACTATTCCTACAAATTCCTCTTGTGAGATGTAGACAGACTCGAGGCATTGAATGATTGTTTAGAAATAATGTTCTAAGACTTATAATGATATGGAAATATGATGATCCTTTTTGAACATAATGTTGGAGTTAGAACATGGAAATCTTGGCCATGCTCTTCCTAGATTCAAAATTCACCTCCATAACAAAAATGTTTTCTTTTTTAATGGAATCAAACCTAGGATTCTCAAACACCTTATTTCTCATATGTTATTCATTGGAAAAGGTCCTCTCCTCTAAATAGAAGAATTGCTCCTTCATTCAACTGAAAATGCATAGTGTGAAATCATGAATATGTTAAGTCACTATGATGTTTTGCACTATTTCAAACACATCTAAGTGTTCTTTCTTCAACATGAGAGGCTCAACATCCTTGTTTCTTAACCAATATCCCAACACTTACTATTTTTAGTAAGCCTTATTTTGAGAAGTCCATTTTAGTTACCAGTTGCTTAATTTGGCACTTTTGAGTTTCCTTGATGTGTAAGGGGAAATGGAAACTCTAAGAATGAATTGTTTGCAACACTTACTATTTATAGATAGTGAGGCTTAGGAAGACTTACTATTTTTAGAACTCAATCTTCCCTGTGTAAGAATGGAATGAGAGTGGTCTCAAAATTTTTGTTATTTCACAAGGATGTTTTACTCTAATTTTTAGAGGATTTCAATTTCGTAACTTCGTAGATATGAAGAATAAGATTTCAGGAAAATTTGTTAGGCCATTAAAAATTATTGTAGACCACCATTAGACGTAAGGTTGGATTCATTTTAAATGCATTTTTGAGAAGGATATGCTAATAAAATCTCATGGGGATCAGATAAGGGGTTTAAGAGATATGATTAACTTTACATTTTTAGCATATGAGGCCTGTGGCGTATTTTTAGCAGCATAATAGTAAGGGAGATATATTTTTGGATGAAAAATGCAGCTTTGAAACTTAAAAATGGTGAAGTGTTTTAACAATGAAGCCTTTTGATCTCACTTGCACACCTTAACTCCATCTTAACTCAAACATGATTAACCAAATTTGAATGAGGGTTGAAGTGGAGTTGCATCCTAAAAATAATACAATACAAATGGGATATAGGGGACACCAAAGTGTGAATCACACCATATTTGGACAAGTGTCACCTTGTGGTTTCATGTGAGTGAGATGCAGGGGCTAGAACTTAGCACTCGGGAGCTGAAATTGGGTTTTACATGTGTTTGCGGGATAGTTGAGAAAAGAGATCACAATTTTTTGTTCCTATTATCCCCATTACACCTTGGGGACAAGCCAAGGGGATATAACTAGTGAAAAAGTGTGATTGAGGGGTTAGCTATCATGAAAAAGTGGTTTATTTTTGTATTGTACTCACCTAAACACTGAAGTCACAAGTTTTAAGTGAAAAACATAAAATCCATAAGGCTAAAAATCATGTGTCTCCTTTTGAACTCAAGGAAAATATAAGGGGACACTCAGGGTGAAAAATTGTGAGCAATCCATTTTGACATGTTGATGTCACTCGCCGAGTGCATTTTAGGACACCAAGAGCACTTTTTCTGCCACGAGAGAATGAAAGAGTGTTTTGGAGTAAAAAATGATATGATTTGGGCTATAAATCACATTTTTATATCATCCCATTCATTTTTAGGAGCCAATTTAGCTTTTAATTTAATTTTGGCACCATTCACCCTTTCAACATGAGGGAGAATCAACAATGACTTGAGATATCACATAAAATATCGAAGAAATAGGAAAATATTTATGTTTCTATCATGTATACAATTATAATAAATTTCCATTGAGTATTTGATGAGCTTCCAAATCCTCCCAAAACTCCAAAATTCTTCCACACAAGTTTACTTTATCCATTAGAGCTTTCATTCCTTGTAGTCAAAATGACCCGGTTTCACTTAACTTATTCCTAAAATCAATTATTTCCACATAATTTTCTGAAATAGCTTGGGAAAATTAATTTCTCTCTCATAAAAATACAAAATGGTTTGAATATTTGATGTATGCTTCTAGAGGGTGTTCCTTGTTGTAATATGGCCAAAAATGAACCTTTCTAGGCCTCCAGGGGTAGTTGTTCTGCTTTGGATCTTAGTGAATTTATCAATCACATTAGGCATACATACCTACACATTAAATAAAATTGAAAATATCATTAGTAGTTTCCTCTTAGATGGAATGAGGGTGACACAAACCTAGAAGGGGTTATGTGAGCTGATAGGTTGGTCAGAGGAAGGGTTCACAGTGACCGGGAGAGGAAAATTTTAAGTGGGGGGCTTATTTGTGTAAGTAGTGAAAAAAATTAACAGAAGTGTGAAAGATAAACACATATGATAGAAAACCTTTCCTCCAAGCTCTTCCTTACAAACCTCAATGATAAGATTACTTTAAGTATTTGAACTTATAGAATCTTTTAGTTTTTGGATTGTGGATGCTATTGAATCAATCTCAAAATGTAGAAATGACAAGATTACAAGTAGATAGCCACGAGGGTGCAAATGGAAATTTTGGTAGAAGTTGGCTGTAATTACACAAAGCTTCCAAGGATGATTTACAAAGGATTGATGTATTTTTGTATAGTTGAGGGTGAGGCTATGAATATTGGATCAAGGTTTGAATGGGCTATAGGTTCATAATTATAATTTCTTGAAATAACGAGAGGATTTTGTTTGTGCAGTTGTAGCTTTGTAGGGGAAATGATTATTTTGATTTTGTGAGGGAATATGTTATACGTGCAAATTTTCTTCCCCACCATTATAGGGTTATATAAGTGGAGTGTTTTTGGGTTGAGAAAGTGGTCAAGCATAAGCCACACATGGAGGATGAAGACCAAGTTCAAAATGGCACATGTAACTATGAAGATAATATCTATAAGTCGAAGTATGTGCGAGAATGATGCGTACAAAAATGGGAAGTTAATACTAGTATAAAGTAGTGAGTGGGAGTGTACACATGGAAGAAAAGAAAATATTCTCAAACGTTTATGCAAAAAGGACATAAGAAACATGAGCTAACTAGAAATGTGGAAAGGAATAATAATAGAAAAAAATAGAGATGGCATATTCGCTAAGGCAAGACAAAAATAGAAGTATGGATGAGGCACATGTGGGACTCAGGATAAATATAGGTTATGCATGGACAGAGGAAGCTAAGTATAACATTGCGTGGAAAATAAATTAAGCTATTTATAGTGCGGGGATAGATTTAATTATAGCGCATGTAACTGGAGTGAAGAAGAGGCTATTTATAGCACATAATAGGCTACTTATGGAGAACCATAAAATTGTAGCTAATGATAGGAAAGCGCAAACATGTAGAATATATTTAGGAATGGTTTTTAATATATTAAAGCATGTAAGTAGTCAAGGAAAAGTTCCTAACACACACACACACATATGTAAGAAGTCTATGTATAGGATAGCGAGTGCATATGTATGCAAGTTTGTTTAAGAATATGTGTGCGTTGTTAAGTGTATGATTTGTATATTATTAGGAAGGCTAGTCATTTATTTTTAATAGATAATTTAGTATGGATTTCCAAGGTTTGTAGGGATGTACGTGGTGTAATTGGTATTGAAACTATGTTATTAATTGTATATATTGATGAATGAATGACCATTTCCCTTATTTTGTATGTTTTTCTCTGTTATGCTATGTCATTGCATCATATTTATTCTATGTTGCGTTGTGAAAGGAAAAGTACGTGATTTACATCTTGATAAGTAAAAGTGATAAGGGACTCACCAGGTTTCCCGCGCTTCGGGTGAACACTTAGAACTATGTCTAAGTGAGTTTCCAACATGCCCGACTATATTATTTTGATTTACTAGATTGGAATGTGAAATTCTAGTTCTATTTTCGAGATCTTCTTATTGAATGGTGTATCGATATGAAAAATGCATGTCAATTGACATGATGTGATTTTGAATAACCATAGAGGAGGATTTTAGTTTCGGAGTTGGCATAGGAGAAAAACTTTATTGCATTGCTTGGTCATCCTTGTTACTATGAAAATAATGAAGACCCGCATTTTAACAAATGTTATGTTTGTTTTAAGAGTACTGATTGAGTTGGTAGTGATCCCTATGGATGGAAAAAACGTTACACCATATATCAAGCCCATAAATGAATAATATCTTAACTAGATCTATCCACAAATGGTGCATGACTTGGAGTATGTATAGCCAATGATGAAAGAGATTCTTGAGTGGGGAGATGCATAATATATTAGCGACACTACCGGTGTTTCATGTGACAATTAGGATCATGATACATATGAAATGGTTGGTGTGTGAATGTCATGGAAGAGTCACACAAATGATAATGCCTCAAGTGGTTAGCGCTTATAGTAAGACCGCACTCATCGAAGTTCAATGGAAAATATAATCCAGAGACATTCTTACACACCATGAAAGATCGCTTTGTGTTATGAGGGAGAAAGGAGAAATATACTTGTATGTTAACTCAAGGGAACTCCATCACAATGGTTGGATATACATAGAGATAACTTTCTAAGATGGCATGAGATTAGGATTTCCTTCCTAAGCTCGATTTTGTGAAAAGTAACCTACCTTTGTAGATATCAAGTTATAATGGGGTATCTTCTCCCCTAGCTCATGTTCAAGGTTGTGAAAAGAATTGGCTTGAGGGACCTGATGCATTACCACTATCTCCATGGGTACATAATTTTTATTCCACATTACATGGGTGTGCACACTCATGGTACATACATGTTGAGTTAAAGCAGGAGACCATGTATTAAAAGGTAATGAATTCATGTATGATACATGTATTTGAGTACACTTCCACTAAACCCCTATGTGTACAACTTTGCAGTTGACGAAGCACATCATTATAGGAGACATCACGAAGGAGTACTAGATTATAACTACATTATAGGGTGAGACTCTTCCGACGAAGCACACAAACGTTTGTGACTGGATGGATTCTCGAGAAGAACCTCTTAGAGCACACTTGGAAGGAAAAAGATAAAGGAAAGATGGTTCACATGATTGATGATGAAGAGGTTGAGGATCTAAATGTTGAGCATATTGAGGGAGATAATGGGGTATTTTAAAGAGCAAATGAGAAAATGTGCACGTATCACCTGCCTTTAAAAATTAAGAAATCCAACATTGGAATAGAGGATGCACCTAAAGAAGAAATAATTCATGATTATTGGTCAATGTCTATAGTTGTGAAGATTATAGAAATACTACACTAATTTTAGGATCTATTTCTTGAGGATACCACAAGTTGAAAGGCATTTATCCTTCACTTGGGGAAATTAAGATCAAGTTAAAGGTACAAAAGAGGCATTATAGGATGAATCCCAACTTGTCCACCAATGTGAAAAATGAGATAGATAAGATGCTCAAAACATGTATCATTGAGCCGATAAAATAATTAGAGTGGATCAATCCAGTGTTCATAAACATCCAAAAATATGGAAGAATAAAAATATACGTGGACTATAAATGCCTCTTGTGTTATTGATCCTTTATCCACACCATTTACTAAAGATATCCTTGAAGGTGTGGCAAGGCATGAGATTTAATCATTTATATATATTTTCCGAGATACCATAAGGTATATATATGTTACACCAATAAGAAGCGTACATATGAGAAAAATGTTTAAGGTAGAAGGTTGGGTATGTGAAGAATACCTAGAGGTCCTAAAGAGGTTGTGCACATTGTTGAAGACTAGGACAATCGAGAGCACTCCTTTTTATCTAGGAAGGACTACCTGAGAAGAAAAGAAAGACCACAAGATAGAATTAAAAGCATAGGTTGGTGGATTTCCTAGTAGGAGCTAGATCTGGGAAGCAATGTGCTTCCTAGAAGGCTGTTAATCCATGTTTTAAAATAAATTAAATGTTGATAAGAACATGAAATAGAGGGTCTTACTGTAGTTGTATAATTTAGGTATCTCACACAAGCACAAGTAAATGGAATCTAATCTAAATAGTGAATATAAGATTAAATCAAAAGTAGTTGGTGGGTTGTTAAGGTCCGTAGGTGTAGCGAGAGGGTATTAGGAAGTCTGCATGATCTTTTGGGAGGTTTTGAGAGTTTTGGGTGAGTGAATGAGATTGATGGTCTAGGGAAAATGCCCGACACAGATACCAATGCCATGGGAAACACCGTCGATAAATGGTTATAGCCGAGATAGGTTGGCTAACCGATCACGATAGTAGGGAAAATTGGGCACCAAAGGTGAAAAGGGGTTGGTTTGGGCTTTCTGTGATTGCATAGAGTGTTGGGAAAGCTTAGATAGGGTGTTGGGATTTAGTGAAGGCTCAAAAAGGGTGAGAGAGGTGATTGGAAAGGAAGAGAGATTCAGGATAATAGGGTATTAGGTAGATGGGTGAAAGATGGTATTTGGGTGAGAAAGAATTAGTACAACAAAAAAAAATAAGAGATCTAAGACTAAAGCTAAGAAACTAACAACCTAGTTAAGAAACTTATATGAAGATCTGGAGCTTGGTAGATGGCGGTGGTTGGTGGGTGCATGTAGAAGAAATGGGTCCAAATCCAATGCCATGGAAATGAAGCATGTGTTCTTCTCCATATGAATGATCCAAGGCTACGGAGAAAGGGGTCAATTCATCGGTGAAGAACTTTGATACTCTAGTGTTGTTTTTAATCGTTGGGATGCTCAATCGAAAGTAGGGATGTGAATGAATAATAAAAACCAACTAAAGTAAGAACCTAGGAAAGAGTTTTAAATCCTTATTTAAAGAACCGATGTCAGTTCCTTGATTGGCATCGGTGAGGAATAACTAGTGCCGATTAGGGAGAAATTGTCAATTTTTCTCAAGATATAGTTTGTTTCTTCCTTTTTGGCATGGGTCAATATTGAAAAGGGGTTAGGAGTCTTGGTTCACATTTAAACATGTAGGAAATTGATGGAAGAGGGAGTTGGCAATAAATGTTAGGTTTAGAAGAAGTCTTAGTTAGTTAAGTGAAGTGATGACTCAATGTTAGGAGTGATGACCTAGTCTCATTTATTTAAATCCTCTTAGAATGGGTCCAAGGTGAGGTGGAGAGGTGAGGTGGAGGGGTGAGGTGGTAATTAATCTAATATTGATAATTATATTAATAATAATGTGTGAAAGGGGTCATGGTAAGGGGGTGTGTTAATTAAAAGGGGCTTAGAGGGTTACAACCCAATTTTGGGTGTCTAAAATTTCCCTTTTTGTCATGTATCTTTACTAATAAGCGATGGTGACAAAAACAAGAAGTAGGTTTGCCCCAGATAAGGGTGGAGGTGATCCCCCTCAAACTAGGAATTGATGTAGTGGAAGGTGGAATCGGTGATGGGTTTGATAAGGTGGTAGGTGATGAAAAATGGGTAAGGTGTAGGTGTAGGTGTAGGTATTGGTAATGGGTGTGATAAGGTGGAGGTAGTCAAATGCACACATGTGCTCAGAATGTAACAAGGCACAAGGTTGAAGAGCACACAAACTCTACATTGTCAAAGGTCGATATTTTATCCAAACAAGGGTGATGTGGTCTAGGTATCCAAGGTATAGGATGTGATCCTAGAAACACAATGGGGCTAGGTGTAGGAATGGGTATAGGTGTGTTCCAAAACACTAAAAGGTTTGGTCTGGTTGAGATAAACATCACGAAATAAGGAAAGGTAAGGTCGGTAGGTGAAACAAAACAGGTAGCATTATTACACAAAGTGGGTGAGTAAGCGAGTTCGATTGTCAAATAGGTGGGGTCGGTATGGCAAGGGTATCCAGGGTGATATAAACGTGCCCCTAAGTATCCTTAGGGAGTTGGCAAGGTGGTGAGGCTGATAGGTGGGTATGTAGGGATGTTTTAGGTTGTGGCAACAAAAAATGGGCATCCTACAGAAACATTAGGTCAAAGGAAACAGGTTGGGTTATTGGACGGGGTGACCGATGTCGGTTTAAGGATAGGAAAAGGATCACTTTCATGGATATTATCCATATATAGGTGCTAGATCGATTCCACCACCACGGGTGATATCTATGGATCAATAGAGTGAGATTGTGGCTAAGGCTAGGTATTATGAGGATCAGATTGCAGAACTTCATCTTGATTGCGGCTATGCTACCTAAAGAGCTGAGAAGGCATCTAATCGAGGTCAATATCACGGACCCATGGTTTTAGTAGTTTAGGAGCCACTTTTCTTATGGGCAAGTCCAATGGGAGGTCATAATGGTACTAGACAGAGGCTAGATGAGAGGACAAGAGAGAGTGGGAGAGTTTTTAGAGACTTATTTATATCTGTATATACAATGTATTGACATACAAATTTTCCACTATATAGATGATGTCACTTATATCTATTATGTTTGCTTTAATTTACATAGTATGGTTATTATGGAAACTAGTTGTAGGTATGGTTGATGTTATGATTTTTAAATTTCCAATGTATTGATATTATGGAAACTTAGATGTGTAGGCATGGTTTGGTTTAATTTCCAAGTTATTGATATTATGGAAACTAGATGTATAGGCATGGTTATGATGTATGGTTTGTTTGGTTTAATTTCCAAGTTATTGATATTATGGAAATTAGATGTGTAGGCATGGTTTGGTTTAATTTCCAAGTTATTGATATTATGGAAACTTATATGTGTAGGCATTGTTTGGTTTAATTTCCAAGTTATTGATATTATGGAAACTAGATGTATAAGCATGGTTAAGATGTATGTTTTAGTTGATTTAATTTCCAAGTTATTGATATTATGGAAATGTGAGAAAGATTAGGTAGTAGGGACAAATAGTGGCAAAACGGTGAAAGATGGTGGAAAAATGGTGGTTGAGCTAACCTTCGAAGACCCCATGTCTTGAAGTGCTGCCTACATAGCCCTTGCAAAAGGGGCCTTAGGATGATGTAGTTCTCCCATAGGATAGGGAAGAATAAGATTTTTGATAGGTAGGTTGGGTAAGGAAAATGGTCCTGGTAAGGCAAGGTAGAAAGTAGGCAAGGTCAAATGTTGAGCAGAAAGTAAAAGGGGAAACCGGTTAACTATGTGATTGGTATAGGTATGGTTTTAGTTTTGGTTTTATTTTGATTTTATGAGTATGTATAATGTTTTGGAAATGATGATTAATATGGGTGTGGGTGAAATGAGAATCAAACCAAGATATTCAATTACATTGGTCTTGTCATGCTGAATTAGAAACAAGTAGGAAAAGATGAACCAAAAAGAAGCAAAATGCTCTATAATTGGCAAGGACCATAATGGCCATATAGATAGACTTATGAACATAAGCCCATAGATACATTGTATGATTGATAGGTCTATAGTTGAAAGAAGTTGCATGATCACAAAGTTTCACACGTGTGTCATGCCCCTTAAGTACATAGGAGAAAGTAAAAAAAGTGTAGGGTGGAGTAATTTTCTTAGTGTAACCTTGTTACGGGACAACAAGCCCCTTCTGCAAGATACCCAAAACCAACATAGGAAAGTCCATGACCAAAAGTTTGTATTTTTCTTTTGCATTTTTTCATTTTTTTACATTCATAGACTGATCGATGCGGGAAGTCTATATTGGGATAAATAGTAGTGTCTCCTTGAGGTCTTCATAAAGCTGATCGATGTGGGAAGCTCCAAGATAATTTTTATTTTAACAAATATAGATTAGTCTTCATTTTGGATAGATTAATTACAACAAGTTGCTGGATTTTTATAGTTTTCCTTCGAGGGAGAAATCTACTTATAGTAGTAATCAAGAGGTACAGATGTTCATTTGAGTGACTCATTTATGTGTGATAACTTTGAATCAAGGAGTATAGTTTTTTTATCCCATTTTTTTGCATTATTTTGGACTTGTAGTCATGGAAAAGACTATAAAGGAGTATAGGTCTATTTTATGAAGGAAAAACCATAACATGACAAAGGTTAACTATGAAAGAGGGGTTTGAAGTGACGAATGACCATGGGATTCCATCTTGATAAGGATGAAAAGTATCCATGAGAATCATGCCATGAGTAGATTTTGGTACTCATATTCAAGATAAGGTTGAATGGCGATGGATAATCACACAATTTTGGTTTAGTCATTGGTCCTTAAAAAGAGGTAGTTAGAAGGAGAGGTTCATTCAAGGGATGAGCATATAAGAGACATAAAGTGATGTAGTACTTCATTAAACAATAGAATGAGTTGAATATGCAAGGCATTAAGAAGATCAGGTTTGGGTTTACCCTCAAGAGAAGATAAACGATAAGTTCCTGATCCATAAGTATGGGTTATAATATAAGGTCCAAGCCAATTAGGAGAAAACTTGCCACGTTTATTTTCTCCATTTTGGTTACATGTTGATTTTCCTTTAGGAAAAGATCACCAATATTGAATGTTCATTCTCAAACACATTTTTCATAGGCAGTGTATTAATGCTTTTGGTAGATTTTGAGGTGGCCTATAACATTTAGACGATGTTTTTCCAATAGCTCAAGTTGTGCCAAACGTTCTAAGTGAAACTCATCATCAGAGAGGATATATTTCAAACATGTACAAAGGGATGGAATTTGGATTTTAAGAGGTAAGACGACTTCTGTACCGTAGTCCAAAGAGAAAGGTGTGGCAGCAATAGAGGTATGAATGTTGGTACGATAAGCCCATAAGGCAAAAGGAATGTGCGTGTGCCAATCCTTACCAGATTCGTCAACCACTTTCATAAGAATTTTGTTAGAAGATTCAACTTGACCATTTGCTTGTGGGTAATATGGTGAAGAGAAACTAAGTTTAATACCAAATTTGTCACATAGATTTTTCATAGGGTTTTGTTTTTAATTTTTTTCCATTGTCAGTAATGAGGCGATGAGGAACAACAAAGCGAAAATGATATGGTGGTTGATAAATTCAATTATTTTCTTGGCTTTGGTAGAAATGAGAGGGATGGATTCCACCCATTTAGTGTAATATTTAGTTGCTGTGATGATCTAGTGATGACATTGTGAGGAATGAGGGTTAATCTCTCTAACGAGATCCAAACCCCATTGAGAAAAGGGCCAAAAGTATTTGGTGACTTATAAGGCATGACTAGGAGTATGATGAAGGTTAGTATGTTGTTAATACTTCACATAATGTTGGACGTAGTCACAACAATATTGGTTAAGGGTTAGCCTCTAGTACTCGAGTCAAAAGATACGCCTTGGAACAACGAGGGCACTAAAATGTCCCCCACAAATCGTGTCATGAATTTATTTGATGGTGTACGAGATTTCAGAATTGGTGAGGCACCACAGGAGGATACCATCAAAGCCACATTTGTAGAGAAGAACTCCCATTATGACGTAACTAGAGACACTTTTTAGGAAGGCTTTTTTATCCATTGTAAGTGAGATCCAGAGGTAGGATTGAAAGTGAGAGGTAGTCAACAAACTATTTATACCAAATGTTGCGTGGGTTAGTATCGATGTTTCCCACAAAATTAATGCCAAGAATAATATAAGAAGGTGACTGCAACCGTTGGATTGTGATGAGTATTTTTGAGTCCGAAGGTGAGGTGGATATTTGAGAAATAAGACAAACCATAGTATCTGCAATTTTATTAGTGGATCACGAGTGGCTTGAATGAGGCAAAGTGATCAAACATATTAAAAAATATATGGACATGATGCCTATACTTTCAAATTTCATCATTACGAAAAATGGTTCAAACCATTGACTTGGTTCAAAACCAATTGAGAGTCACCAAAGATGTTAATGACTTTAACATCTAGGGAAATGGCGATTGAAGACCTAACACAAGTGCTTCGTACTGGCTATATTATTGTGTGCAATCAAAATCTACTTTAAAGGTTAGTGGCATGGACTCACCATCAAGAGGAATGAGGATGACCCCGCACATCCCCCATGGTGACATTTAGATACATTAAAGAATAATTCCATTTGATAAACAATATCATCAAGGCAAAGGGTGGCGATATATTTGTCGGGGAAATTAAAATTTGAGGATTGATTTCTGGGAAGAGGAGTTTCGTGAATTGATCCATGATGGTTTTTCCTTTGATAGAATTTTTATGAATGAAATCCAACTCCAAGTCTACAAGAAGCATGAGCCAACAAATGGTGCATTGGTGTTGGTAAGGTTTGGCGTACATGTAATGAAGAGGGTTAGTGTATTGGTAATGACAAACATTTTTTGATTAAGAAGGTAGTGGAAAAGTTTGGTGGCCACGAAGACTAGGGATAAGAAAAGATTTACAGCATGAGTGTACTGATTTTTGTAGTTTATAACAGTATGAATTATGTAATAAACTACTTTTTCCCTATTCTTATCATCACGATGAGTGAGTATTACACCTAAGGAATGATTAGTAGCAAAAATGTAAAGGTAAAAAGTTTGATCATCTTTAGGAGGAATGAGCACAGGTGGCTGTAGAAGGTAGTTCTTCAACACTTCAAAGGCTTTGTGACACTCATCGTTCCAATGGAAAAAATCATCCTTTTTAAGCAGGTGATGAAATGGTTGGCATCGGTTTAAAAGTTGAGAAATGAAGCGTCAGATGTATTGTAATTTTCCTTGCAAGCTATGAAGCTACCGGAGATTAGTAGGTTGAGGCATGTCAAGAATCACTTTGATCTTAGTGAGATCAACTTCGATACCCCACAAAGAGATGATGAAACCAAGGAGCTTACTTGAGAGAAATGTAAAAATGAACTTCTTTGGTTGAAGGAGAACAAATTATTGGATAAGTTGGTCAAAGATAATTTTAAGAACGACAAGTTGTTCGGTGTGACACTTGGATTTACCAGGAAGGTTGTCAACATAGTCTTATAAAATGTCATGCATAATGTCATGGAAGATGTAAATCACAACACACTAATAGGTAACACCAGTGTTATTCAAGATGAAGGGCATGGCGTGTTTTTAAAAATTCCCTCAAGGGGCTATGAAGGTGGTTTTGTGTCGATCTTTTGGAGAGGCTAATATTTTTTTATAACTTGAAAACCCAACCATAAGAGATAACATCTCATGGCTGACTCTAAGATAAACTAGTTAGCCAATGTTTGGTAGAGGAAATTCATCTTTTGGAAAATCAAGGTTAAGGTCATGAAATTTAGTACAGATACGAAGTGCCATAGTCACTTTCATGACAAGGAAAATATTAGAGATCCATTATGGATAGTCAATGGGTAGGAAGAAGGAAACATAGAGAAGGTGCTGAAGTTATTATTTCACATGAAGAGCAATGCAAGGATACATTTAATGCAACTTTTGTTTCACTGGTTTGATGTCAGGGATAGTTATGATATTGTGAAGAATGATATTAGGGTTGATACCCAACATATCACTATAGGACCAAGAAAATACTTTTCTATGATCATGAATAAAAGAGGTGAAAGATTTTTATTTTGTGGAGTCTAGAGATTGGCCTATCTTTAGAATTTAGGGTTTGTCCTGAGTGTGAATGATGATTTCTATGGTAGATTCATTCAACATAGTTTTCATGTTAGAGGGTGATAAAATTTGAATATAAGAATCCTCCACACCTAAATAGGTCAAAATGGTGTCATCATCTTGACATTGAATGACATTTATAGAAGGTGTATCATCATCCAACATGTTAGGATAAAGAAGAGGAAGAAAAGGGAACCTATCCATCACGTTGATAGGTTAGAATTCCTAAGGATATGGTGTTCACAATAATTTTTTTGCGAGAATGGATTGTGGATCTAGGGACTCCATGGGAGAAGGTGGCGTGATATGTGAAGAAGGTGGGGAAGGATTTTCATCTTCTACGAGAGTGACTTAGGCCTTCTTAAGAAGAGGCTGGTTAGGAAATCCAAGAACATAACGGTCTTTGTGTTTCTTAGTGGTGCATGGTATGATGGTGTGGTGATCTTGTTCATAATGACCAAAACCTAAGCCTTTCAGGCGTAACAATGAAGAAAAGTGAGTGCGAAGTTTGAGTTTGTTGAGGTAGGATAAGTTGGATGAAAAAGGTTTGGTTTAGAAGGGATGTTTAATGGAATAAGAGGTAATGTCAAGCCCCCGGAGTTAGGTTGGTACGAATGTGGGGAGTACCATATGGTATGACGTCTCTATATGATGGTTGTAACATGGGTGTTGGTGTAGTTTTACATACTCTCAAGGAGTAAGGAATGTGTTAATACTGAGGAGGTGGTATTATTCGAGTGAAAGGTGTTGAAAAATGCCTACCAAGGGGTATGTGGTTGGTACTTGGGTAATAGGTATTGATGAGCTATTTGAATCTTAAGAAGATAGGGCATCAATAGAGGGTGAAATAATAGAGGGTCAATAGGTGGGATACATGAGGAAGATGAAGTAGAAGAAGTGGTAGATGTGGTAGGTGTGTTAGTTGCATTAATTGGAATTAAGAGATCATTTGGATGATAAAGCATATTACAAGTTTTGAAGGGGGAGGGATATTCTGAATGGTGTAAGTTTCTCCTTCATATTCAAATTTGAGGAAATGATGAAGGGTAGAAGGTACACAAGCCATGGTGTGAATCCAGGGACAACCTAGCAACATGTTATATTGGAAATCTCCTTTGAGAATGTAGAAGAGTTTGGGAATGGTTTTAGGACCCACACAAATATGGATGACAATGGTGCCAAGCGTGGTGGTCATGGCATCATTAAAAGATCAAAGCATGACGAGGTTGCTTGACATAAAAGTAGGCGGTATGCCCACTTTTTCATAGGCATGAGAATAGATGATGATGATGTTAGCGCCCCATCAATCATAATGCATTTAACACAAATATAATTAATGTAAGTGGAGATGAAAAGAGAGGGATCCAAATATTCAGGTTGTGAAGGGGATATATCTGATTTGGAGAAATTAATGGAAGCAATCTGATGAGGGGTAATGAGGGCAGAAATAGGTGAAGTGTCATTGGATGGAACCTCTATGCATTGCAGGACCTCAATGAGGGCATGAAGATGAGAATCAAATGTTTGAATCAAGTCAAATGAAGACATCTTCAATGGGGATTAGTGAAGTTGTTTGATCATTAAATAATGGGTAACCCTAGAAGAAGTAGGTGGTGCCGACTGGGGATGTTTATCTTAGGGGAGGTGTAGGTGAAATGGTAGGTTAAGGTAAACTAGAAGGGTTACCAACTTATTCCTTTCCTTTATCTTTCATGTGTTGTGACTGAGTGGATAAACACACCATGTTTATTTCAAAGATAGGAGGAGAAAAAGAGGGTTGTGGGGTGACAAACAAAGAAATAATGGAATCCTCCTCCAAAAGATAATATTATTTGAAGTGACCATCGAAATTACAAAGTTGAAGGATAATTTTTTTAAGAGTCTTACAACTCTCGACATCATGCCCTGATGAGCGATGATAAGCACAAATTTTTGTGTCATCAAAACCTACTGGTTTAGGTTTAAGAGGATCATAAGGATTGATAGGCAGAAGTGATATAACAGATGTCTCTAACATCCGAGCAAGGATATTAGAGTGAGATCCTACCAAAGGATCACAATGAGAAGTCAAGGTTGTCTTGGGAAAATGGGTAGGTGACCTTCGTGAGGAGGGCGAGGAGAGAGATCATGCTGGTACAACTACCTTTTTGGTAGGTAGTGAAGGTCAGGGTTTAGGTCGTCTTGTTGGGTAAAGGCAAATGAACAATGGGGTAGGATGAAGGAGAATTAGAAGGTGTAGGTATAGTAGTAAGCCAAGGTGAAAGTGGGGGTGTTGGAAAGAGTGAGGGTAAGGGTAGTGAAGAAGGTGTGGGTAAAACAAGAGGTGAAGGTGAGGGTATAGGTTTTTACACTTTAAGTTTTCCTTGGTAAAGGGGTAGGTTAACCAAGGTTGAAGGATGTGGGACTAATATTGATGACAGAGGTGAAGGTGAGTGAGAAGGTGTGGGAAATACTGGGGTGTGATCCCTAAAAGTTTGGGTCTTCCTTTTAGGTGTTGGAATATATTTTGTGATGGGTGGGGATGAAGTTGATAAGTCTAGCTTCATAGCAGGATGTGCTAGACTTGGTACCGTAAGACCCCTAAAGTGGTGTTAGGTTTTGGTTCAGAAAAAGGCATGAGTGGAAGAGGTGCTGATGATGGAGGGGCTAGAACTATGGGCTCAGGTGTAATAGGCTTAGTTGCTTTGAATACCGTGGGGTAAATGGTTGAGGTATCCAGGGATAACATCTACATTTTGGTGGAAACTGGGAGTCCAAGGAGCCCCGGAGGGTAGAGTAATCAATGCAATCCATGAGATCAACCAAACGAGAGAATGGTTTTAGTTTATATGAAGAGGATGACGCACACCAGTGCTAATCCCCATGATGAGCTCTAGGGTTTGTGAGACAGGGAAATTATTAGCCTCATATTTGGTAGGTAAGAGTGAGGTAAGAAGAGTAATGGAATTTTTGAGGTCCTTTGGCGAGGTATCACTAATAGGAAGAGTAGATATAATTGACTCCTTTATGGGTTGAGGATAAGGAAAAGTGGGTGATGTAGGCTCCTCTACATGTAGAGAGGATGATAATGTGGGTTCCTCTATAGGTAAAAGAACATGCTATGTGATGCACGCTAAAATAATCCACTTGATACCTAAGAAACAACCTAGGACTAGTTAGGAAAATTATGGAATAATTTTTTTTATTAGAAGTGTCTACAACTAGGTTGTAAGACAACAACTGTCAGTAACAGGTTCTAGAACAAGTTAAATCTAATAGAGCATACTTTTCTTTTATTAACCATTAGAAGAAGTCACAAGGTCCAAAAATTGGGGTTAGAAGTCTCAACTAGGTACAATGGGTAAATTATCACCATACCCACTCTCTAACAGACTTAGAGTTTCAACTTGATTTTTCTCACACATATTGGATTCAAAATTTCCCTAAATCATTTCCATTGGATAGGAAATTTTCTCACCTTTCGATGATATAAAGAAGTCCTCCTAACTCCTTGTAAAACTCCAGTTATGGACCGGTGAGCCTTGGGGTGAAAATTTGCCCAAAAGGGACACGTGTCGAGCGGAGACAAAAATCACTTTTTCAGGTTGGTGGGTCGCAGGGTAGTGTTTTAAAATTTTCCCTACGTGGGAGCAAGGTCCACATTTTTACCCGCGCCTCCACCGCATTACAGGGGACACATGGTGCTCAACAAGCCAAAGCGGGGAGAAATTGAGGGAAGGGAGGGGCGCAGAGATGTTTGGGAGATTTTGCCAAGGAGGGGAAAGGGGTAAAAAGCATGCGTAGGCCCGCACATCTATAAAGGGGATTTCACCAAGGTGAGGGTGGGAGTGCGGGGCCACGAAAGGAAAATTAAAATTTTTCCAAAACAAAATTTTTAAAAAACGATAAGGTTTGCAAGGGTTCTGCCCCTTCGCCATGCCACGTGGTAGTACTAGAAATGGAGCGGGATCTCGGGCCGAGGCGGAGGAAATTAGTAAAATTTTTCATTTTTTTTTTAAAGGGTTCCAAGGCAGAAAAATTGTGTTGCGCCTTCACTATTATCTCGTGAGGCCATGTGGTAGCTTTTGATTGGCTGCGGGGCGGCGGGGAAATTGTTAAAAGTTTTCCTAAATTTTTTTATTAAGTCCCAAGGGAAAATTTGGGGTCGCTGGGCTCACAGGAAAATTTTCCCAAATTTTCCCGCCAAGGAAGGAAAACTTCAGAGGGCCATAACTTTTTCTAGGAATCTCAAATTTGGGAAAACAATATCTTTCTGGAAAGCTCTCGATGCCCTCTTTGCATAGAAATCATAAATTTTAGATTTTGATAAAGTTTATGGGGTCAATTTCATGAAAAGTTCTGCAGGCTTTTAAAAGCCAACTGGTAAATTTTAACTTATAAAATTTTGTTCAATTTGATCTCCTCCTTCACTCAACATGCCAAACAGACATGGAGGATTATTCTAAGAAGGATTTAGGATGTTTTAGGAAGGTAAATTTGCTCAATTGATTCCAATTTGAATTTTTCCAATAATTGACAGAAACAAAATACTGCAAAATAACTATGAATCGGTTTGGGCCCGATTTTGCAATGTTTTGAATGATTTCCTTAAGTATTTTTTTCAAAATGAGTTCAATGATATTATATCATGCTAAATTTTAAGGTTTCAATGTTAATTATTATTTACAGGTTCGAACTATGCATTTTAAATAAATTATTTTTGCCAGTTTTAAATTTACAACACAAATCAAATCTTGAGGGATCTATTTAACAATTTCATCTCCTTTCTAGTCTAATACATTTAATTGTTTTAATCAAACCATTCAAGATCAAAATGCAATACTAAATTCAATTTTACACATTTCCAA
The DNA here is from genome assembly GCA_018340775.1 of Taxus wallichiana var. yunnanensis. NCBI lineage: Eukaryota > Viridiplantae > Streptophyta > Pinopsida > Cupressales > Taxaceae > Taxus > Taxus wallichiana. Next base: position 539,146,462 of record CM031240.1, read on the forward strand.
AAGATACAAAATATTGTATTATTCCCACATACATTTCTTCCTTTCAAACAGAGATTCCCAAAACATTGACATGATCAGATTTAATTTAACAATACAATTTGGAAAGAACATTTCATTCATTCATTGATTTCCAAAGACAATTTTTACAACTTCTTTCTTTATTTCCTTCCAAAATCATTTATTAATTACATAGCAGAATATTGCATTTTCTTTCACATTCTTTCAAAGCAAAATAGAGTCTATCTCTTTTCATTTCACTTTACAAATTTCATGTCTTTCTTTCAAAACCCAAAACAAAGTATATCTCTTTCACAATTTGAATTACAACTTTCATATCCAAATACAAACATCTTTCCTTCACAAAAAATATTACAATTTCATCCACTTCAAAGTGGGAAAGGTTACAAAATAATTTATTTCACAAGGGGATATCAAATTGTATTTTCCTCTGCTCTGAACAACAACATGCAAGTTCCCTTTTTCTTCCAATTTTATCACAACAAAAGTGGGGGAAAGGAAATGCTCTCCACCCAACCAAGACATCCAATGAAAGGAGAAGCCATCCTTCATCATTGGCCCTCGAGCCTCAACCACAATGCAATAAGAAATATATGTCAACCCATGGCAACAACAAAGCTTTCACAACACACAACATTTTTCTAAATGCACATTTTAAAATTGAAAACACAATCCAAACAAAACAGTAGTTTGTAACTACATTGAAAGACATTAAAACAAAACTAAGGATTCATCATGTAAGCCAAAGGAGAAATAACTATAGAGGAAGCTGCTTATGCCTCCCAATGGGAATTGGGAATTCACTTGTAACAAACCACCAATAAAATTCACCACACATATCCTTATTCCCCCACAATCCCTCCTTATGCCCCCACAATTTTTCCTTATGCCCCACAAAGTAAGAAATGCAAACTATTTCTTTTCATGGTGGATCCCAAACCCAAAATCCCTCCACAAAATCTTATGCCATTGACATTCCCTTATGCCCCCATATGAATTCCCCATAGCCTTCTCCTATGCCATTCCTATGGCAGTCCACCCAAACAACCCATAAACACACCAAAACATTCACCATTCATACATACACAAAAATAAATAATAGCATAAAAGAAGAACTAAGCTCCTACCTCTCCATGGTAGATTTGGTTCCAACAAAGACAAGTTTAAAATGTCAAAAACACAGTCCCAAAATCAGCATTCTCTAAGTCTATTAGAGAGTGGGTATGGTGATAATTTACCCATGTACCTAGTTGAGACTTCTAACCCCAATTTTTGGACCTTATGACCTCTTATAATGGTTAATAAAAGAAAAGTATGCTCTAATAGATTTAACTTGTTCCAACACTGTTAGTGACAATTTTGCTTTTTGCAACTTGGTTGTAGACATTTCTAATAAAAAAATTATTCCATAATTTTCCTAACTAATCTTAGATTGTTTCTTAGGTCTCAAGTGGGTTGTTTTAGTGGGCATCACATGTTAGGTGGGTTCCTCCATGGGTAAAGGAACATGTAAGGTGGGATCCTCTATGGGTGAAGGAATAGGTGAGGCAAGCTCCTCTGTGTGTAAAGTGGGAGGTAAGGTGGGTTCCTCTATGGGCAGGGGAGTTCATGTGAAGATTTTCTCAATAGTTGTTATAGGAGGAGACTGAATAGAAGGATCAGACATTGTATTGAATAACCACATGTATATTGGTTTCTTCTTTAGAAGTTTCACCAGCATGAGTTGATGAAGAGGCATGGTTAGGAAAAGGATTTCTGAAAGCGTCCAAGTTTACATTAGCTGACACGTTAGGGTTGTCGAGGATGAGATCACAACTATCTAACATTCCTTAGACAATGTTTTTGAAGGTTTTATAATTTCAGTCACTATATCCTCTTACAAGGTGGTAATTGCAAAAATCATTTTCTTTATACCAAGCTGGTGTGGGGCAAGAAGGATCAAAACTAGTATGTGGTTTGATAGGAGGAAGAGTGATGGCTCCTTCCTTCAAAAAATTTTCCAATACAAAAGAATATGGCTCTTCGATGGGAGTGTAACTCCTCTGTTCATATTTGTTTTGAAAGTTCGAAAGCAAAGCGAGAGATTGGCATGAGGTTTGGGTTGATTAGATGAATGCGAAGGAAAACCTTTAGAACCACCAAATTGGTAGATCCTTTAATTTTGGAATGGTTGTTAGGTGGTTTATAAGAAGACTCATTTTATTTGAAGGTGGTATTTTTGTTGTGTAATTTTTGTTTGTCTTTTTCGAGGGCACGGATCTCAAGATTTCGAGCGATAGTGAAATACTCATCAAATGTATGAAATGTTTAAATCTAAAGAGTTAGGGAAATGTATCCGGAACATGCCTTGGTAAAAAATATATGAGCTTAGGCAAGCGGGAGAGTGAAGGAGAGATGATTGATTAAGCCCTGCCACCACATGACAAAATCAATGATAGACTCATCGTCATATTGGAGAATAGAATATAAATCTATCATAAATACCTTCTTAGAGATATTGATTGAAAATTTATTAAGGTTCTGGGCCAATTGTTTGAAGGAAAAGACCAAGTTCTTGGGAAAATCACTGTACCAGTCTAAGGCGGGTCCCGACAGGGACATGGGAAATGTTTGAAGGAGTAAGGCATCGTCATGGCCTATCAAATAACAAGTGTGTATGAATGAATGCAAGTTTTGTTGGGGTCCTCCTTACTATTGAAGCGGTTGAATTTAGGTAGCTCTTATTGTGCGGGATAGGGGTGAATAGGTATGGAGGGATGGATGGGTTCGTTACAAATCTCATCATAGGTTAAGACGTTATAAGATTTGGAAATGAAGGCCTTGAGCGTCTGCATTTTTTCCATCATCATTTTAATGAAATCCGTGGTGGGGTTTGATTAAGGGATAAACCCTGAGGTATAAGGGGCCTGATAAGATGAATAGTTCATAAAAGGCATACTGGTATGTGGTGTGCCGAGTAAGAGAATTAAGATGTAGGTATGCAGGCAGTGGTAGAAGAGGAGGGAAAATACCCTAAATATGAAGTGGAGGTGATAGGATGTGTTTGAGGTAAGGTGTAAGTGGGATGAGCTTGTGGAAAGATCCTCATAGCGATGGGTGGATGGGTTTGCAGAATAGAAACCACCAAACTCTAAAATGAAGTGGAAGATGTTGAAGCAACTCGTGGCTACGTAGAAATAAGTACATAAGGTACTGCGATAATGAAATGCACCCTATAAGAGGGGTCATGGTTAAGGGTATGGCAGATGTTGGGGGATGAAAGATGTCAAAGGTGTAGAGGTCACTTGTGAAGTAGGCGGTTGTGAGATAGGGTTGGTCAACGCTAGAGTAGTTTGGGTAGCTACATTAGCATTCCTTGATATGGCAAGAGGTGGTAGAAATGGGGGCATGGAAGTGGGCATTCCATAAAGAGGCTGACCTGATGAGTTGTGGGTGGAAGAATTAGCAAGGTAATGTTGCAAGGACTTAGTGTTATGATCAAGTAATCTGGTGAATTCCTCATCATCCTCAGGTATGATCGCAATTGCATTAGGACCCATTGGAGATGAAATGGAAGGTGACAAGGGGGTATTAGGTAACGACATACAACTTGTGTGAAAAGTAATATCTCACACTTGTTGGTGAGTCTAAACCATATGAAAGGTGGAAAATAGGTACTTTGGGTTCTGTATAAGTGACATAAAATTAGAAATAAAATTTTGAAAGAGTTTGGTAGGTGAAAATAGGTTGTTATTTTTGACAGAAATTCAAAAACACATGACCGACATCTGGTCAATGAATGAATCGGTGCCGGTTAGATGAAAGGACGTATATCGATTATTGAACTAATGCCTTTGGTAGTTAGGTAATCGATGTCGACATTGTGAAAATGGAGAAATTTGAAATTTTTGAGTTAGATTTGATCAAAAGAAGCCAAGAAAGAGGCCGTGTATAGAAAATCTAATCTAACACACTTAAAGAACCAAAATTAACTGGTTGTGATGAATGAGTGTGAAAAATAAATAAAATTGATGAAGTACAAACTCACACCTCAAATAACATAAGAGAAGAAAGAAATTAACAAATCTAACAAGTAAAATCCATCTAACACACCGTCCTAGGATTACGATTTTAGTGTTTTGATGGATTAAGCCTTAAAAATGACTATGAATATATAGAAAAGAGTGGGTATAAGGTACTTAGAATTCAACTATGGATGGTTTCAAGAATTTTTTGGTGGGGGAATCCTCGATATACCTTTCAGTAAGTTAGGTCCGAGCTCGATATGAAAATATGGATAGAACACCGATCGGGGCCCACTATCAATGAGTGTTTAAATCATTGATAGTTTCTCCCTGGATTGGAGGAATGTTTAAGGAATGTGTTATTTGTTTGAGTTATTTGGGAAAGTGTGTGTAAGAGTGGACTATGCTTAATTAATCAATCATCAACTAGTTATGACCTCCATTGTATTTGATTGCTAATTAAACTATGTGAGTTAAATGCAAGAATACACAGGTGCAATGCAATAATTTTAAGCCCAAATCAAAAAATGGAGATTGGATGAGAGCAATAGTGAATAGGAAAAGAGTATGATTTTCACTAATGAAAAAAGAAAGAAAGAATGATTTGTTTTAATTTGCACCAAATGAAGTGAAAGAGAATGTTACCAAGTAAATATTTAGTGAATATTTTAGAAAAGAAACAATAAAAATGCAATCCTAAATGAATTTAAAGAACCCAAAAATGATGAGGGTCCCATCGAGCATGCCAAACTATTTCACCAATAAGAATCATATGTATGAGAAAAAAGTTTAAGGTAGAAGTTTGGGTACGTGAGGAATACTTGGAGGTCATGAAGAGGTTGTCCTTTGTTGAATACCGGGTTGATCGAGAGCACTCATTTTTGTCTGTGAAGGAATACGAGAAGTAAATCAAGACCATGAGATAGAATTAAACACATAGGTTGGTGGATTACCTAGTGGGAGCTAGATCCGAGAAGTGGGGTGCTTCCTAGAAGGCTATCAATCCACATTTTAAAACAATTTAAATGCTGATAAGAACATGAAATATAGTCCTACTATAGTTTTATAATTTAGGTAGCTCACACAAGAACAATAAATTGAATCCAATCTAAATAGTGAATATAAGATTAAATCTAAAGTGGGTGGTGGGTTGTTAAGGTCTGTAGGTGTAGTAGAGGGTATTAGGGAAGTCTAGGTGAATATTTGGGAGGTTTTGGGTGAGTGAATGAGATTCCCGATCTAGGGAAAATGCTATCCATAGAGACCAATGTCAATCAGGGAACTAACACCAGTAACTAGTTATAGCCGAGATCGGTTGGCTAATCGATCACGTTAGGGGAAATTGGGTGCCAAAGGTTAAAAGGGGTTGGTTTCAGCTCTCAGTGATTGATAGAGTGTTAGGAAAGATTAGGTAGGGTGTTGGTATTTAGGTGAAGGCTCGGAAGGGTGAGAGAGGTGATTACAAAGGTGAGAGATTCAATTTAGTAGGGTATCAGGTAGATGGGTGATGGATTGTATTCGGGTGAGAAACGAGTATTACAATATAAAACAATAAGAGATCTAAGATTAAAGATAAAAAACTAACAACCCAGTTAAGATACTTATATGAAGATTTGGATCTCGTAGTTGGAGGTGGTTTGTCGGTTCTCATAAGAAACGTGTTTGGAATAGTGTCATGACAATAAATCATGTGTTCTTCTCTGTATGAATGATTTGAGGCTGTGGAACAAGGGATTCTCTGGTGAAGAACTTGGATACTATGGTGATGTCTTTGATTGTTGGGATGCTCAATCGAATGCAAGGATGTAAATGAATAATCAAAACCAACCAAAGGAAGAACCTACGGAAAGAGTTGGAAATCCTTATTTAAATTAATCGATGTGGTTCCTCGACTAGTGCCAGTGAGGAATAACCGACGTCTGTGAGGGAGAAATAGTCATTTTTTCTCAAAATAGCTTGTTTCTTCCCTTTTTGGTGTGGGTCAAGATTGGAAATGGGTTAGGAGTCTTGGTTCACATTTAAACATGTGGGAAATTGATGGAAGAGGGAGTTGGCAATAAATTTTAGGTTTAGAAGAAGTCTTTGTTAGTTAAGTGAAGTGATGAATCAATGTTAGGAGTGATGACCTAGTCTCAGTTAGTTAAATGCCCTTGGAATGGGTCCAAGGTGAGGTGGAGAGGTGAGGTAGAGGGGTGAGGTGGTAATTAATCTAATATTGATAATTATATTAATAAAAATGTGTGAAAGGGGTCATGGTAAGGGGGTGTGTTAATTGAAAGGGGATTAGAGGGTTGCGACCCAATTTTGGGTGTCTACAAGTATAGCATTTGAGGAGAACCTAAGATGAAATTTGCAATAGAATGGGGATTCTTCATATATATAGCTATGTCTTTTGGACTGAATAATCCAACACTGTTTTTGTGCATCATTGTACACGTAATTAAGGATTTCATCCATAATTTCCTTAAAGTATATCCGAATGAATAAATTGCACATAGACTAGTTAAGGATCACTACAATTGTTTAAAACTAATGTTTGAAAGATGTAGAAAACTTAGTATATCCCTAAAAATTAAGAAATTTATTTTCACGATGCCATTCGGTATTGTGTTGGGACATATTATATGTAAGAAACGCCTTTTGGTAGACCAAAGAAAGATCACATTCATCCTAGGTTTGAAGGAGAAAACTAATCAAAGTGAGTTGTGTGAATTTCTTGGGCATATAGGTTATTATAGGAAATTCATCAAAGGAAATGCTAAAATAGTTTCACCACTAGAAGAATTGTTAAAGGAAAAATGAAAGTTCTATTAGGGGATGTGCAATGTGAAGGTGTTTGAGACATTAAAGGAAATACCGATTACCGTGCCTATACTATGGTTCCCTTCACAGAACTTTCCATTTCATCTCCGTGTAGATTATTTAGGTATAACATTTGGAGTTGTGTTAGAAAAACAAGGGGAAGGTAATGTGGATCATCCTTTTTATTTTTCAAGCGGGGAAGATGACACTGAATAAGTAGAAATATACAACTACAAAGCACAAGGAATTATCTATGGTGTATGTGATTCATAAATTTAGATAGTATTTTTTGGTGATACCATTTATATTATACATTGATCATATGACACTAAAGTAGCTAGTTAACAAGATAGTATTACAAGGGTGCATCTCGTAGATGAATTGTCTTATTCCAAGAGTTTGAATTTTTTGTTATAGTAAATCCAAGAAAGAGTAATTTGGGACCTGACCATATTTTACACATCAATTATAGAGAAGATGTGCAGAATATTGAGGACATTATGCCATATGCACAAATATTTAGATTGAAGCACTCACCATCATACTTAGAGGTTATAACGATATTATTACGTACATGTATTACACATGAAGGAATGTAGATAGTGGAGAAGAAGCATCTAGCTATTCACGCTACATCCTATCGGTTGGTAGGATGAGACCTATATCAATAGGTAGAGATGAAGTATTGTAGAGTACGTACTTAGAGCATAAGTGTGAGGTAATAATGGAATAAGCGTATGGTGGAATTGTGGGATACCATTACACTGGAGAAGCCACTATGCGCAAGATACTCCTTGCAGGACTTTGGTGGGAGAAATTTTATAAGGATATAAAATATTTTGTTAAAACTTGTGATCAATTTCAGAGAATGTGAAAACCATGGCAAGTATGATGAAATTCCATTGTGACCCATAACAAGAACATAACCATTCAAAAAATGGGCAATTGAATTTGTTGGTCCAATTACATCAATCGTAAGACGGACATGCACACGAGACATTATCACTTGTACAAATTATGTGACACTATGGGAAAATGCAAAACCCACCAAGGATTATACCACTATTATAGCCGATCACTTCATATGGGAGAATAGTTTTAGTCAAGTATGGCTATCCATTAATACTTACTAGTGATGGGGAACCGGTTTCTTGAATGAGAAAATTAGAATATTGTTAGCTAAATTTATGGTTGATTATCATAAGAATAATCCCTATCAATCATAGGAAAATAGTCTTGCATAAGCTTTCAATAAGATATTAGGTCACACATTGACCAAAAATTTTGATGTGGGAAGAAAATGTTAGGATGAGAAAGTAACAACTTTACTATGGGTGTACAAGACTGCCTATAAGTGGTAAAACAAGGAAATACCCTATCGGTTAGTGTTTGGTGTAGATGTAGTTTTTACTATAGAATTCAGTTACCCTCCCTACGTAGTAAAAACACAAGGCCTTATTAATAAATAAACAAAAGAAGAGTGCATTGATAGATTAATGCAGTTGGATGAAAGGCATGTAATTGTGCAATGGAGTCGAGAAAATAGAAAATTTACAACAAAAGGATTGACATGACAGGTATATCAAAAACAAGTCTTTTAAAGTTGGGAAAATGGGGCTTTTGTATGATTCAAATTTTGTGCACCACTAAGGAAGCTTAGAGTTAATTGGTTGGTACCCTTTAAACTAACCAATATTTTGGAATTTGGCGCATGGCGATTTTAGAAATTGGATGGAAATATGTTTCCTATTTAATTTAATGGAAGTAGGTTGAAGCCGTACTATAAATAAACTTCATTTATTTATGTAATAAGACCGTATTTCCAATTAGATTAGGTTTCCATATAGTTTTGTTTTTTTAAATTTGTAATAATTGTGTTCACGAAGAAAATTTGATTGATCTATTCTAGTATAATGCGAGAGGACCACACATGATTTTCTTGTGGGGTAGAGGGAAAAGGAATGTGAGGGAAAAATAATTGAAATGAATTACCTTGTGACAAAGTGTGTGTTATAGAGGAATTATTATTATGATTGGCTCGATAATGCATGAGTGCACATGGGTTGGTGGATTTTCTCATATAGAAACTTGGTGAAGATGGAGTAGCGAGAATAAGAATGTGAGGGAGGAAATGTAGAGGAAAACTACTTAGTACGTGATACAAAGGAAGAGTATGTGTGGTGCAGGAGGTAAGCATAAATGGGTTTTGCATCCTAAGAAGTAGTCACATGCCATAATGTTATGGAATTCCACACATGAGATAATGTTATGATGATCATGGAATGTCACACATGAGAGAAGCTTATGATGATCCCATATTTGGCGAAAAAGGTGGGAAAATGAAAAATGCACATTAAATTCAATATGAAGTGGTAGGTTAGTGCATTTAATGTGATCAAAAATTGGAAATCTATAAAAATGAGCAAGTGCGAGTTGTAATTCTCACCTTATGAATTGAAAATTTATGCATATTATAGATTTTTCTAATTAGTGCAACCAAAGTGTGAATCGGTGTGGATTGTGAACCGAGTAGTGATGAAGGTGACCAAGAAACTATTATCAGAACAAAATCCCCTTACGTTTGGAATAATAAAGTGGAAGTTATTGGAAGGTTTGGAGAAGATTTTGGAAGTTGTGAGATGGTTTAATGTAGTGTGATGTTGAGTAAGGAATAAATTCTAGATTTAGGAAATGCAAAGTAGTTTCAAGCGTTGAAACACAGAGGATTGATAAATTAAGACTTGTAAGTTTTTTAAAACCTAGGGTAAAAATTCATAGAATTTGTAGTAACAAGAATTTTAAACCAAGGAAGCAATGGTACCAAGGAAGAGGGTACCTAAGAACAAGAAGCCAATGGAGGAATTCCACCATGAATGGTACTAAAAAAAATTAAGTATGCGCAAGAATTGATAGTTGAGACGCCATGGACATATCAAATCTAGAAGTGAAAAATCAATGAGTATAACCACTACGTTCCAGGCATGAAGGTGATATAAAAAATGATGTCATAAAGGAGACATGTCATTTAACTACTGATCGGGTAAATTGTGTTAAATGAAAAAGTGTGCAAGACCTTGGTAGATGTCGGGGTCCTATAGTTGTTTGAATTACCATTTTTGGTAAGCCCACATGCCTATTCTAGTTATTAATGCCAATAGTCCATGATGGATATTTTTTTCGTTTGAAGAAGGATGTCCATCACCACACATTTATTAGATAAGTGATTGGGTTGTGTGATGGAAACACAAAAATTACCCTAGATATACGTGATGAGGCTGCAATGATGGAAGAGACAAAAATAAGCTATATTATCGGAGGAGGCTACATGTTCAGTGTTACCAACATTGTGGACCTTGGGATGAGAGTATCCACATGTTTGGTAAGTTACAAGTTAGGTGCCTTAGAGTGATGGTCCAAAGTAAACAAGAAATTATTACACATTGCACATAATATTGTATTAGGGACTAGAAAAACATCACTCAAGTACATCACTGAGAGAATCGTTGAAGAGGAAAATTAGCATGAAAAAGAGAAAATATTACATGGGGGTTAATATTTCTTCTCATAGTGTTTTGGGAGATATGAGTGCTGGATGGTCCACATGGGAGAGAACGGGAGCATCCCTTGGAACAAAAATCGTCATAAAGAAGATTTGAAAAGTATACTTGTGATGGAGTGGTCACAAATGCTTATAAGGTTTGCTTGGATACATGGTATAAGAGATTGCATGATGACTTCAAGGATTAATTTCACATGCCCATAGAGTTTCCAATAGAGTTAGGAGGGTAGGAAGATTTTGAGGTTGTGTAACATTTCATCCTTGGAAGGTTTTTGCTGTTAAATAGAGAAATGGGCCCTTGGTGGAAACTCCCATTTGTGTTCACTTCCAAATACTTCTAGAGTGCGATTAACAGGATCAAGGGTGTACAACCGCTTAAATTTAACATATATAAGGTAGATAATGACTACTAAATCATGTGGGAAACCTTTGGATATGAGACTAAGGAATCCTATGAGGAGATAATAGAATATGACATGATGGACCTTAATCCGATTGTGACATTGGTGGTAGGGAAGGATGCATTCTAGGTCTATATTTATTTGAATCCCAAGTTAAAGGATGGAAAGGTGGTTGAAGTGCATAGAACCAATCTTACACCACCCCATCAAGGAAAAAAACTATAAGAATACCAAAGCGTGGGAATGAGCCTACTCTAGAAGAAGAGGAATAAGAAGATGAAACAAAATGACAGTTTAATCATATTACAAAGAAAAAGATGCGGGCAAGAAGAAAAGATGCAAACACATCACACACTCCTCAAGTTTCTCCAACTATCCCAGTTAGAGAAACGTTAAGGTGTAGCCTCATAGAAGAGGAAGAAGAGAAGTTAAAGGAGCTTCATGAGGAAGAAATCATTTGAATAGGTGAAGGCATACAAAATAAAAGGGGATATTTGATGATAAACATTTTTGATGAAGAAGGAGATGATCAACATGAGTAGGAGTATTAAAAAAAGAGATTGTTTCATTATGAAGAGCACACACATGAAGAGGAAAATGAAGAAGAGTGTAAAAAGGAGCATGCATAGGAGAAAGAGACAGAACATGAGGAAGAACAAGAGGGATCATGACTTGGGGAGAGGAAGAACAAGAGGAAACTAGTTACGTGTGGTAAACACCATGTAAGTAATGCAAAATGGTAGGAATATGATGGAATACGAAGCAATGATCTTCTCCACCAAGGTCACTTCCTTTCCCAAGCTTGTCATACAAAGATTATACAACCAAACTTATTAGAGGTAGATTTTAAAGTTCCATGGATATTGAAAAAATATATTGTTGGGGTATGTTCAATAAAAATGAAGCCCATAATCACACACATAAAATGCTTTCCTTCACAATGTAAAACACACATTGAGGAGCCAAATTTTGAGGTAAAGACAGAGTCGGTCATTGAATTACATGGTAAGAAGAATCCATCAAAGGTATTTATAATTGTGGACTCGACTCAATTATTGGATGACTAGAAGTAAATGCCTTGAATAAAATAACTGCTAAAGTAGGGAGAAGGAATATAAAAAGGTATCTACATTGTGTGATACGTAGGAGGACCGAGAAGGATATTGAAAAGAAAAATAAGAAGTTGGCTATAGAGTTAAGAAACACTAGAGTGCAACTAAGTGCTATTAATAAAAAGGTGGTAGAACTAATTACGGACATTATGAGTTCTTATCCAGATGTGGTTTTGGATCTTGACATGAATAAAGACAGGAGATTAGTACCCTTAGAAAATGATTATTTTATTGATTGAGAAGGTAAATGAATGGCAAGGACCAAAAGCAGAGGAGTTAGCACACACGTAAATGAAGAGAAAGTTGCCAAAATAATAAACAAATCCAAGGAGATGGGCATTGAGATAAACGAGGTAATACAAAAGGATGAGAAAATATTTATAATATTCAAAGATGTTGTAGTCATAGATGCACACCTTGTAGAAGATGAAGAAAATTTGGGCGATTAGATGCCTCATTAGATATAGTGGACAAGGTACTTTTTGAGAAGATTTTGGAAGAGATACATGACCTAAAGAAGACAATAAAAGCTAAGGATGAGAGGATAGAGGAGAGACTATCGAGCTCCAGATAATGGTAATGAGGAGAATAAATATCATATAAGGGATGACTGTTGAATGAGACGTTATGATTAAGGAGATACATGAAAAGGCCGATGGTCTAACATTGGGAAAAGATGCCAAATATTATTTAATCAACACCGGGAAGGTCAAAGATTGTAATTAAAGAATGTCAATATTTGGAGCATTCCATTAGCCAAGAGTTCCCAAACTTCTCCAAATATAATGAGCCTAATTATGAGTGTGGGAAAAATAAATTATTTATTTCTTGATTCTTTTTGGGGATTTTCCTATTCTTTCAAACTGGATTCTTTCATTCTACTCCTTATTCATTAAGTTTTATTTTTAAGGATGGACAATATCCATAGTGTGGGGCAATGTTGGGTTGAGAAATTGGTTAAGTATAAGCCATACAGAAGATGAATACTACACATAGAAGGGTGTGTGTAACTATTAAGAGAATATCTATAAGTCATAAGGGTGCATCTTTGAGATATGAAAAAGAAAGGGAAGTTAATACAAATATATAAAGTAGTGCACAGGAAAAAAAGAGAATACACATAAAGGTTCCCGCATAAACTAAAAATGAAACAAGAGTTATCCAAAATGCGGAAAGGGATAAAAACAAAAACATAGATGTCGTATTCTCCAAGGAATATTGAAAATAGAAGTATGCATGAGGTACATGCAAGACTCAGGATAAATATAGGTTATCCATGGATGGAGGAAGCTAAGTATAACATGGCATGGAAAATAAAATAATCTATTTATAACATAGAAACAAATCTACTTATAGCACATGCAAATAGAGTAAAGTAGAGGCTATTTATAGCACATAACATACCACTTATGGAGAACTATAAGATGACACCTAATTATAGGAAAGAAAGAATGTAGACTATATTTAGGAATTGTTTATTAATATATTAAAGCATGTAAGTGGTGAAGGACAACCTATATATATGTAATATGTCTATGTAAAGGAGAACGGGTATATATGTATGTAAGTTTGTGTGAGAATTAGTGCGTCTTGCTAAGTGTCTCGAATCATATATTTGTAGGAAGGATATTCATGTGTTTATAATGTATAATTTACTATGGATCACCAAGGTTCATATGGATGCACGTTGTGTAATTGGTATTCAAACTCTTTTATTTATATATACATTGATGAATGAATGATCAATTTCCTTATTGTTATGTTTTGTATCATTGTTATCCTCTATCATTGCATCATATGTATTCTATGTTGTGTTGTGAAAGGCTAAGCACATAAAATGAGAAGGGGCACTGGTAGGTTACGCTTGCTTCAGTGAGTGCTTAGACCTATGACTAAGTGAGGTGCCAGCATGTATGAATATGTTGTGCTAATTTTCTAGACTGTAATGTGAAAAGTGGAGTGGAGTGTGAGTAGATAAATATGATTATTCAAATAACTAATTTATTTAGTTATAAATTGTGAGAGGATAATTAATTGTTTAATTAAATTATCTAAAGGGTATTAGGAATTAATTTAATTAATTCCAAGAGCATGATAGAATTAATTTAATAAATTCTAAAGGGTTATGATTAAATTATATAATTAATTTAATTAATTCTAATGGGATGGAAATAGGCTAGAAATAGGTATGTATTTTTAGGGTGTCTACATTTTCCCCTCTTTAAAGTGTTATTACAGTAATAGCATTTTAAAGATAGTAAACACATGCAAACTTAGTGAGCGGAAGGAAGTGAAACATTTGGATGCCCCAACGAGTAGAATGGTAAAATAAATTCCACTCGAGTGAGTGGATGTGACAACAAAGTGGTGGAAGGCTATTTGATCGGAATAAGAAAAGTATGTTGAAGGAGGATAAGAGGGGTTGTGCTTATATCATGAGACATATTTTGAGAGTGAAATTTAGAGAAACCTTATTTTTATATTGCACAATAGAGTTGTCATCATGATTATGAAGGAATCAAGATGTTTAACCCATTATGTGTGTAAAACAAAAACACATATAAAAAAGAAAAAAATCCAATATAAACCATAAAATTATGCACCATGACTATAAGGAAGCTGAGATGAATAAAAATACATGTAATTGGTGCAAAGTAAAATAAATAATGCAAATACAACTTTAAAAATAAGACAATTAGATATGCCCCTAATACATTCCACAATAATGATTAAGAATATGTGAATGCTCCCAAGCACCAAACTATGAAATGCATGGGATATGATCAGAATAAAGAGTGGAGTAATCTTATATGCTCCTTAGCATAATATTTTTGGACCCACATATAAAATTGATCTAAGATATGAAAAGGATTATTGCCCCTAAACAATAAACTTATGAATTGCAGGAGAGGGAATGAGAGCCATAATTACCCCAAGAAAGATATATCATGAAAAGGAAACAATTTATTATGATAGCCATAAAATTGGAACAATCACTAGGGTAGTAGATAAAAGTTTTATTTTATCAAGATTGTGTTGAGTTGTTGAAGTTTTGAAATTTTTGTAATTTTTTATTTGTTTTTTTTTTGTATGAATATGTGATTTTGTTGGATTTTAAAATTTTGTGAAAATTTTGATTAAAAAGAGGAAGCGTGTGTTTTGTACACCTAATTTTACCTAGTGAAGCATTAATTTTTCCTAGTAAGACAAAAATATTAGAGGAAAAATGCCCCCATGAGCGTCATGAAAAACACCAGAAAGTGTGTGAGAAAAGAGAGAAGAATCCATAGAGGAATGTGTAGAGTAAATATGAATAAATATTAGTGTTTTTGGTCATGAAGGCCAAAAATAGAATATTTATGGTTTTAGAAGGGTATAAATAGAGAGGTGGGATGGTTAATAAGCATTGCAACTCATTTGTGCTTATAAATTATTTTTACTATTTGATTGAGATTTGAGCTCGAGATTTTAGAGAGATGGCCCACCAAGTACAGAGGAAACATCATGTAGACTATGTTCGAGAGTTTGTGGGAAGGATGAGGGTCCTTCGGTAAGTAACTCAAAAAATTTAATTATTGAGGCATTTATGATTTTTAACGCTAGCACATACACTTGAGTATGCTAGTGTAGCACAAGGAATGCGCTAGCATTCAAGTGTATGCACTAGTATACAATTGAGAGCATCAAAGTTAAAGTGAGAATGCACTAGAATGTTGAACATGTTATCAAGTTAGTGAGAGTATGAGTGTTATAGTGAGTGTGCTCAAAGCATACAAATGGGTGTGCTAGCGTGAATGTGCTAGTGTAGAAGTGAATTCCTAACATAACAAAGGGTACACTAGCATAGTAGAGAGATGTGATAGCATCATAAAAAGTGATTTTAGGAGAAGTTTAGAAGGTTAGGATAGAGAAAAATTAATTTTAACTATGTTTTTGAATGATTTACAGGAGAGACCACAATCTTTAGATGTGCAGAGAGAATCATGAAAGACTACAAAATTTGAGAGGATATTTACACATAGTAAGTGGTGATAGTTGGTCACATTATTAGAGGTGCTTATGAGGGCTGAGCTACATTACATAACTACCATATATCATCTTGGATCAATGTCTACCGACTACGCTATCCGAGAGGTGGCATAGTGAGAGTCAGACATTTATATTACCAATTGGAGAGATGATAGTTACGTTGGAGGATGTGTATCATATACTATGAGTGTAAATACAAGGTAGCCTGGTGGAGTTTGATGGAGATGAAACATATATTCTTGGGCACATATGGTACCTCTTAAGGTTAGAGGACATACATAGAGAGGGGATGATAATGCACCTATATGAGTGTATGGATGAACAATATGGTAGCTCATCTACCTATATAATTGATGGCTCTTATCAAGGACTTTTTGCTACCCGACAAGAGTAGGAATTTTTTTAAGTTAGGATTGATTAAGGTAGTCATGTGATTGATGGAGGAAGATTTCTCTATATATAATTACATCTAATTGTACAGATACATTTCATTGAGGTATGTAGGAGGAGTGGAGTCGAGTCCAACACTCTACTATAGATATAGACATGGGATGATATTGTGATTAGGTGAACAATTAGAATTTTGAGATGCAGAAACCTAATGATCCCTAATCATTTAAATGGTAGACTAGTAGGTGTATGTCATAAGGTTCATATGGGGAACATTACTTTCTATTTGTGGGATTTTGATGATCTACATCTCCGTATGGTGACTTGGAGACCATATTGGTTATATAAGTGGGATAAAAATAGCATAAAAGTGTTCAAAATTGAGGTAGATCACTTTATCATTGGAATCCGTAGTCATATTATGGAGATATACATAGTTGATATGGTTAAAATAAGTGTGTGATTAGACAAAATATCCTAGGTGTTAATCAGTGGTACATGTGAGTGACATGAGGGACAATGGACTTTGGGTAGTAGGTTAGAGTGTAAGATGCCAAGAAGAGTTTTTTGTGTCATTCCACAAGCATGGGATGATTGTGTGTAGATTATAGATCCGAGCACCACTCTTAAGTACAATGCATCTTATGTAATGAAAATTCTTAAGTGGATTAATATTCCACAAGAAGCCATATACGTAGGTATAATGATAGTGGAGTGGTTGAGCAAAAGGAGAGAGGAAGGATAGAGGCATATTGGATCAAGCAGAGGCAAATGAAAATGTGCGAGCATAGGTGCAAGGCTAGGCTATATAGGGGATCCACAGTTCATGTGACATGAGGGCAAACAGTATATGTTACATAGATACCACAGGTTCACGTGGCACATGGGCCATAAATACAAGTATCATATGTAGCATAGGTGACAAACAAAAATTCACATGGGTTATGTTGCACACATATGGGCACAAGAATTACTAGGTCATGTAGCTTAGATACACGTATATATGCCACAACACATTCTAGCATAGATTTTAGTGTAGATGTTGATTATACTGAGATACATGTACTAGCTCGGAGTATATTTATAGATACCACCTTCACCACATAGAACACCTAGTGTTAGGTGTTCTAGTAGTAGAGGATGCTATGGAGGAGTAGGAGTATATGTACCACCATAGGTACCAAATCGAAGATTAATAGGTGGGAAATAAATTTCCACATTACAGGAGGAGAGGGATAGAGTTGTATTACATGGTGATTTTTCATTCATAACTATCCAGACCCTCTGAGAGATAGCTTGACCAGAGAGGTTCTTGAACAAGATGACCTAAGAAAATAGGTGTGACATTGGATTGGTAATCAAGATCAACTAAGCATTCGATTATGTATGGTGATGGAAGAGTGAGATGTTATATATCGTGTGGCGGTAGTGAGTAACATTGGCAATGTGTTACTTGAGCTTATTGCTAAATTAGCATAGGTTAGTTAGTATAGAGAATTATATGAAGCATGTAGTCCTTGAGGGTCAAAGGATCTGAATTATAGTCGGTGGTGAGGAAGTTGATCCAACATGTGACATAGAACATCAAGATCATTGAGATAAATGTACATGCCCCATCCTAGAGATAGGCCCGGTATTCTGGCCTAAGAGAGAGTCAAGGATGAGTCATTTTTGATGAGATATTATATGTATATTTTTTATATATGTATCGTGATGAAGGAAAATTTTTGTAGATTGATGCCCATGATGGCATACCGAGATGTATATAGAATTTTTGAGATACAGTGTACATGGACATTTTATTTTTTGATGTCTAAGATGTGGACATTTGACAATCCATATGATGATGAGATGTTTGATTACCATATGATGTAGTGGTTATATGATATGATGTCATGATTTTAGAATAGATGATGATTGTTATTTTGATTTATCATGTATAGATGATGATGTTACATGTATCTTAGCTTCCATTTTCAGTGCTTATATTTGATTTATGATGTATGATGATTGATTATGCGATGCCTATGCAATGATGGTAAACATGTGATAACAAAAAAGTACATGTAATTGACACAAATACAAATAAATTTTAACAAATATAACACACACAAACATACTAAGCGATTAAAACATACTATGGATTATTTAATAAACTAGGATGACAACACAATTTTAAAAATAAAAAAGTTAAACAAACCCAATATGAACAAAAATAAACTATACCAAGGTTATATATTAACTAAAGTGTTAATAATTCTTCTCCACCTGGTACTTTTTGTGTTTTGAACAAGGTTATATATTAACTAAGGATGTCTCTAGAATCGTAGGAAGTGTGACACAAGTGAACTAGTCTAATGGAAGAAAGGGATGAGTCACAAAGGAAAAGGGGAAAAAAGTGGTAAAGTATGGAAATAAAAATCTAACCAAGAGAACATGTAACACAAGGTGGGATGGAATGACACAAGAATGGAATAAGGTGAAAAGGAAAAGCAAGCAATTGTGCTAATATTCCCCCAACACTAAAGATACTCTTACGGGATTAATAATAGATTTTTAGATGAACCACATTCATGGGATCCTTAAGATATTTTCCATCATGTTTGGATAAGTTATCTAGCATTAATAATATATGGTCATAACCAATTAGGTTTTAACTTTCTCCTCTTATCACATTCTTTTGTAGTATTTTTTTGATTTCCTCAAGCACAAGATTGCCACTCTCAAACCTGTCTAGGTTTGATCTGTTTATTGTAACTATGACAAAGTCAATTTTTATATACCTTTAGATGGTCCAAGGCATGAATTATTTTCTCATCCAAGAGCTATAATTTTGTAAGGCATGTTTGGTGGTAATCCTACACATACACCAGGTGTTGTAAGGATATGTAGAGGGAAGGGAGCTACACTTCAATATGTAATATAACTTCATTTCCATATACTAGGGAGAAGAGAGTGGATCTAATTGTAGTGTGGAATGAGGTGTGATAGGGACAAAGGAGGGATAAAATTGCGTATGCCAATTGTAACCATGTTTTTTCTAATATTCTCCAATATTGATTTAATAATTTTATTGGATGCTTTAGACTAGCCATTACATTATGGGTAATATAGAGATTCAAATTTTAGGAGGATATATAATTTTTAGTGAGTACTTTGATATTCCATTTTTTAAAGTATGTCTCGTTGTCTATAATAATATAATTAAGGATCCCAAAGTGACAAATAATGTGGTTGAATTTTAAATTATCAATATTTGAAGCGAGTGATGCAGGTGAGAGACATGACCTCTATCCACTTGGTATAATATCCAGGTGCAATGATTATGAAAATGCATCCATTGAAGGATGTAGGTTTATTTTTCTTTGATAATTTTGAGAGTCATCTGGAAAAAGGCCAAGGTAAATTGATATATTGAAGGAATTATGATTGTGAATTAATTAGATTATTGTTTCATAAACATACTTGGAACTTCTTGGAAAATTTACACTCATGAGAATCCATAGTGGGCCAATAGTAACCCATGTGCAATATCATCTTATCTAGGATCATTCCACTTGTATGTGAACCAAAAATACCTAAATGTATTTCAACAAGTTTCTTATTCATTTCTTCCTTATTAAGAAACCTTAAGAGTGTCCAATCATATACTCTTCGGTAAAGGGTATCATAAAGGATGGTGTAGTGTGAAGCATATTATGCCAAGGATCTTTTATTTCTTGATTTCATGTTGGCAGGATATGTTTTGTCTTGGATAAACATGTAAATGTCATAATAGCAAGGTTTTCAGGACTAATTATTTCACACACCATGGTGGAATGTGGAAAATCGTATGTCGTCTTTAAGAATTGTTCCATGATAAACTCATTGTATGTTTGGTTTTAGCAAACTCTAGAGGATATGAATAGTTGTCATGGTATCTTCTACTTTATTCTATGTGCGAGGAACTTGTTGAAATTTCATAATATGAAAATATCCTTTAAGGCTATCAACCATAAATTTTTATGGAACAAGATTATAATATTTGACTTGATATTCTTTTTTACCTACTTGATGATTAATAGGGAGTCTCCAAAGACTGTCAACTCTTGGAGATGACAAGATATAACAAATACTATACCTTCTATTAGAGATTCATATTTTTTTATGTTATTGGTTCATGGAAAACCAAGGTGATAAGATTTAGGTATAACATCACCATATGGTATGTGTAATACTATGTAAGATTCTAATCCATGCATGTTACAAGATCCATCAAATAAAAATTTCTATAAGGGAGCTGCATCAATATACAACAAATCAATGGTAGTGAACACAATATGAAGGGGTTTAGAGGCTACCAAAGCTTGTTGATTGAGTATGAATAGAGTGAGGAGGCATAAGGATGCAAAAATATGAGGATAGAGTAATGTGTAAGGGGCATGTAAAATAGAGAAGAATAGGTCAGCGTGTCGGGATGCGTGCATGTAAGTAAAAGGCGAGACTTGGCCATTTTAGAGTCTTGGATAATAACGAGACAAAGAGGAGTAACTTGAAGTGCATGAAACCAATAAAAAAATTAAAGTAAGAATAGAAGAGACACATGTAAGAGGTATAATAATAGGATTAAAGCAGATAAAAGTAAGATGTATATTTAACTTAATCTATTATTAGGAAAAGTTAGAAAGAGTAAGCTATTTATTGTAAGCATGCCTATTATTAGGAAAGTGCATGTAGGTAGTGAAGGGCAAGTCCCACCAAGTATAAATATGTGTAATACATTCTTGTTTTGACTAGTGTGAATAGAGGTTAGGTTAGTTAGAATTAGAGTCTAATAGGTCTAGGGTTTTTGAGCCTAAACAAGAGTGTGCATGGTCCAGGGCACTTGATGTCATGGTTTGGAGTGTATTTAGATACTATACTATGTAATGGATTATTATAATGAAAAATTATGGATGGATTACCAAGGTCTCTATGTTTGAACATGGGTTAGTTAGTATTCAAATCTTGATAGTCATTACATATGAATGATTTCCTTATTATCTATGTCGCCATATTTTTATGATATGATGTATTATTTTGAATGAATGATTGTGATTATGAACATGTATGCTAACCTTTTGATAAAAAAACAAATGAGGGAATTGGTGATTGCGTGAGCTTCAAGTGAGATTCCATACTTCTCTAGATGAAGTTATAATGTGCATAACTATTATTGGTAATAAACAAGACTAAATTTTGATTCCATTGTCAAGACCTCTTTTGAGAATGTATACTAGGATGTTGCATATAAATGACATTTAAAAAGTCACTGGAAAATATTGAGAACTTGATTTATGATGACCAAGATATATTTACATAGATATATAACACTGGACCTGATTTTAATGGGTGAAAGTGGGTGGAGGATAATTCAAATGATTGCTTATATGAGACATTATTCAACGCATTATCACTAGAGTTATACTAGTGGTTGAAAGATTACGCATCGAATAAAGGTGCCTAGCCGGAAAGAAATCTTGGATGTAGGAAGACTATCGGGAACTCTCTAATTTGGATGAGTTATGGAATAAAGTTATGGATCATTGGTGGGAAGGTGTATTGCATAACTATACTTTGGAATAAAAATTTCTACACACTCTTTCCTAGAGGAAGAATAATTATGGTTTTGTGTGAGCTAAGAGGATATTATTTACACGTAATAACCTTAGCAATCAAGATTCTTATGGTTGAATTAAGAATGGAGAGATTACCTATGGAGAGCTAAGTCCCCACCAAACTCGGGGAAAGAGTAGGTTTTAGAAGGATGGCAACAAACCTGGTCGAATAAAAAAGAGGAAGAAATAAAACTCAAGTATTTATAGTGAGGCTTGAAAAATGGTTGTTGATGAGGCATTGAGGTAGAGAAGAATAATGATTGACAAAAGTGAAGAGAGCCCCATAGAGGAGGAGGGACTGATGTATCATGTCCTCTTGACATTGGGAAAGTTCATTAGAGAGACCCCTTGACTTCTAATGAGAATGAGTCTAAGGAGAGAATGAGAATCACGGGTGCACGTCGACCCAACCTATCTACCTAGACCTTGCGCGCAAGTGTTTGAATCCCTGAGGTAATTGTAAAAGAGAATCACGGTGAAGGAAAACAAGGTGGATTTTCATGTTGGGTAGAAGATATAAGTAGGCATATTTTAGTTAGTTCTCGGGAAGTGTGATAGATTAGGGTTATTCACATGGCCGCATAATAGGTTCCAGTGTTTAGGAAAATTAATTTTGGAGGTATATTTGTAGGAGCATCATCGGGAAAAAAACATTGACACGTAGACCATTGGAAGCAATCCAATAGGTGAACCTATAACACAAAAACTATGCATCTAGTTTAGCACAATAATTGGGACATGGGGAAGTTCATCCATTAGACCAAATGTTACAAAGCATGAGGCTCAAGAGGATCAAGATAACCTTTACATGTCGAAATTCGGTGGAGGATCGGGTTCTAGATTTGGCCCCACTCCAAGAAAAGGACCACAAATGTCTCCATTACAACCAAAACCTTAGAAACCACTATAATAAAAACCTCAAATTTTCTTTGAGATGTCTCTACACTTGTCGAGTACCAATGTTTGTAGGATGTGGTGAGCATGTACACAAGTGTGAGTTCTAAAGAGAGCTAAGGGAATTATACCCCTAATAGAAAGGAAAGTCAATTTTCTATCACACTTCAAGGAACACACAAGCTGGTATAGAAATTATGATCCACATTATAATGTGGAGGATTATGATGCGCTACACACTATCTTCTTGGTTAAGTTCCACATTCACGAGTTTGAGCAACAAAGTATTAACATGCTCAAGAAAATCAAGAAGGGCTTGTTAGAAAGTGTGAGACATTATGGTGCGTGGTTTAAAACACTATTGTCTAAGACATCTTATGATATTCTTCAGATCCAATATGCTCAGTGGTTTGTTGGAGGCTTGGTTACTCTGTTTTGAAGGGATTTATCACATAAGACATTTACTTATCCACGTGAGGATTTAGAAGCACCTATGTACGTTGAAGTTGTTGGGAGTGGAGATACTAGAGCGAGCCCTTTTCTTGAGGCATAAATAATAGCTATGGCTAAATAGTTGGAGAATCTATCTACCAATTGAAGAACATGAGACACACAATGGGTTATGGTGCACCGATTGCGATGTAGGAGGGAATATTAAGGAATGTTGTTCGTAGAGGAATGTACATGCATTGCTATAGCCTTGTGAGATTCATAACAAGAACTAGAATTTCCCCCTCTTTCATAAGGAAATGATGAAGAATGAATCAATGTACTGTAAGATTTGTGATTCACATACCCATGATAGAGATGAATTTCATTTGATTGATCCCATTCATGAGGCTTGTGAGACTGGATCATGACAAATAATGTGATAGGTAACTCTCGGGCACAAGAAGGCCAACCTAATGAAGGATGCAAAAATGGAGATGGTGGGTTCGAGGTGGATATAGGAACAAAGACCATGGTGGTAGAGGAAGGTTCACGTGTGGGACTTTCTATAATTTTGGGTCCCCAAATCATTACCAAGCATGAGTGCCCTAGGAATTAGGTATGTGCGTACTGTGGAAAAGTGCACAAGGTTGATGATTTCCTAGACCTTTATGAACATATGTGCAAATAAAAAAATAAGGACAAAGGTGCATGAATGATCAAGTTATAATACATGAAGAAGGAACAGTGGACATCTAAAAATATGGTGGATCCAAAGATTCATCCTTTCTTATTCACTACAAAAGAAGAAGCAACACATGCATGTGAGCCTCTTAAAGAAAAACTCTCATCATGAGGGAGGATATTATGCATGTTAAGTATCTAGATGCTACTCATCAGAAGGAGGTATATTAAGAAACATAGAGTAATAAGATTTTTTCAAGGAGAGATCAAGTTCTTAAAGGAATAGGTAGGTGAGAGGGAACACACAAAGAACATTAATATTTCAAAGAAGGATTCAGATGATTTGAAGGAGGTTTGTAGGATGATTTGATAAGATAACATCATCCCCTTACTTAGAGAATGGTTGCATGAGAGATTATCGTGTGCGGGAGTTGAGAGAGAGAATCATATCCTTCATACAAATTTGTCACCTGAAGACCATGAGTATGATAAATAAATTACCCTAGATGTAGTGATTGATGGTTGGTTAATGAGTATTATTCTAATTGGCACAAAGCGTAGAGGTCAATGTTCTAACTTTGAATGTGTATAAATATAAGGGTGACCACAATTACAACCATCCTCTAATCATTGTATGTGGAAAATAAGCAGGGGACATGCCCATTGGTTTATTTAAAAATGATTCCATTACCATTCAGTGGTGCAAAATTTATAGGTGATTTTGAGGTATTGAAGTGACTAAGGAAGAGAATTTCCCAAAACTACTTGGATGCCCTTGTGTACTACACAAATAATGAAGACTTACACTTCAAGAAAGTATTGATCAGTTTTGAGAACAAGGATGAGTGTGTTTTCATACCTCTAGATGATGTAAATTTTGTGCCTTACATTGAGCTTATGAATGAAGAAGAGATTAATAAGATATATGCACAAATGATGCATGAAATTGATAACGTGGAACCATCCAAGGAAGGCATAATTCAAAGTAGGAATATGTGTAATGTATCAAGTAACACTACCGATGTTTCTTGTGGAAATTGGGACCATGACACATATGAAATGGTAGGTCGTGAGGTTAAGGGAAGAGTCAAAAAGATGATTAGGCCATGCATGATCAGGTGTTTGGGAGAAACTCAATTACCTAGGTATACTAGAGAGGAAGGACCCAAATATTTCTTGTGTGCCATATATGATTATTGGAATAATGAAGGAGATAGAGGGAATATAATAGTTAACACCTTACGTGGAATAACAACACATTGGTGCATGATATACACAGATAATAATTTTGGATGGCGAGAGGTAAGGGTATAATTTTAAATAAGGTTTACTCATAATAATATACCATCTCTTATACACAAGTATGATGGAAAGACTCGTTCTTTAGTACATGTCCACAACTATGAGAGACAATGGGCACAAGGCTAGGAAGATTTACCACCATATTTTTAGGTCTATAAGTTCTATTAAACATTGAAGGGATGTGTGTGTGGGATTGGTATGTACATGATGAGATTAATAAAAATACTGTAAGTTGACATAACATGATAGAAGGTATTTCTTACACCTTTGATTACCTTTGCACTAAGTCACCTTTACATGAGGCTTTACAGATCATGAAGTGTATCACATTAAGAGATAACACAAAGGTAGGGAACTCATGGTTCACCTCTTGGAAGAGGTTTGGTTTGAGGCATACGAGGATGATGTAGATACAAAAGAGACTCTCTTAAGTCATGCATGAAATAAAATGAAAAAGGGAAGATGGTATACCTCATTGATGATGAATAAGTAAAGAACCTGGATATTAACCATACAAGGGCTGCATGTGAAGTGATGGATTATGTAGATGAAAAAGTGTGTGCGCATACCATATCTCCATGAAGAATAAAAAGGTGAATATTGGGACCGAGGATGTGCCTAAGGAGGCTATCATTAGAGACTATTTATCAAAAGTGAAGGTGGTAAAGATCATTGAGCTATTACGTGACTTCTAGGACCTATTTCCAAGAGGTTATCATGAGTTAAAGGGTGTACATGCCTCATTAGGAGAGATGAAGATTAAGCTAAAAGTAGGTTGTGTTCCATTCGATAGAGGCATTATAGGATGAATCTAAACTTGCGGTGTGAAGGTTAAGGAAGAAATTAAAAAAATTCTTAAGTATGGAATCATCAAACCAATTGAGGAATCTGTATGGGTTAGCCCCATGGTGATCAACATTAAGAAGGATGGCTAGATCTTGAGATATTTGTTGACTATAGAGAACTCAATGATTCATCATAGACCCTTTCCCTATGCCATTTATGAAATATATTATTGAAGGATTTGTGGGATGGGAAATCTATTTATTCACGAGATAGATTTTCAAGCTATCATTTGGTGTGCATTGTGCATGAGTATCGGGAAAATACCACCTTCACCATTGAATGGGGAACTTTTCCATATATTTTCATTCCTTTTGGGTTGAAGAATGTGTTAGTGGTATCATCACACATCATTGTCAATGTCTTTTAAGAATTTATTCATAAGTTTTTGTAGGTCTATTTAGATGATTGGATCATTTATGGATTAGTAAAATATCACTAAGATAATATAAGACCGATGCTTGAAATATGTAGGAAGTTAAACATATATCTAAACATTAAGAACTGTATCTTTTCTACACCATTTCATACTCTTCTTGGGCATATTATATACAAGGATGGATTGTTGGTATATCTAGCTAATATTACAGTCATTTTGGGGTTGGAAGAACCAACTGATGTAACCTAGAATTTAGTAGTACAAGCCTAATAATACCTTAGATGTGTTGGCACATCACTCATCCTAGACTGAGAGCTCACATGAAGCACGCAAAGGTACCAGGTCCCTCTTTAGGGTTGTTGTTGCAGGATGTTAGCATGATGAAGACTTAACACATGCAGTTCCATTGCTAACACATCATTCTATAGAGCATGTTAGATCTATCTCTAAGGGAGAAAAAAATTAAATATTAACCATGATGAGATCAAAACAACATACTAGATTCAGATACACACAGAACTAACACTTAGATTTAGCCAATATCCTCCATTATATTAAATGCAATAAGTATACAGAAGCTTCATTACAATAATAGTAGTATGCGCGTAACAAATTTAGCAACATATTCTCACTATATCTCCATGTATGCATATATATCTCTCTCTCTCTATACAATTTACTACATACTTATAAGGGTGGGGACTTTCCCTTCACCGCTTATCTATTCCCAAAATAGGTCACATGCTATTACTAGCCACGCGTTGTTACAAAAATAGCCACACAT
This sequence comes from Taxus wallichiana var. yunnanensis, assembly GCA_018340775.1. Lineage (NCBI taxonomy): Eukaryota > Viridiplantae > Streptophyta > Pinopsida > Cupressales > Taxaceae > Taxus > Taxus wallichiana. The sequence continues at coordinate 539,173,728 of CM031240.1, forward strand.
GCAAGTGCGCTAACAATAGACTACTCGTAGTTAACTTACATTAGCAGATCTATTTTTAGCTTGTTTCCATACAAAGTGATTCATATCTAATCCTCCAAAAATAGCCAATGTGTGACGTGCAAGTCTCCAATCAGTTTGAGTGCTCTGCATGCTATCTCCAAAAATAGATCCTTATCGTGAAAATGGCCAAGTCCTGAACTTTTTTGTTCCTCGCATGCAAGACTTCCCAATACATCTGCGCCTTTGAATGTGCTCTGCTCTCCCACACAAACCTTCTATATTTTCTTTACTAAGTGCTAGGGTTTGACTGATCAAAATTACCCCACACTAGTTGCATTGCCTCCTTGGTAATGGTTGTCTCTAAAACAAATCAAAGAATAGAATAATAGAAAGGATTTGGATGAATTCAAGAATGTTTTTAACCTACAGTTTCTTCTTCGCAACTTGACAAATTGATTCGGGATATTCCTCCTTAATCTCGAGAATCCAAGGTCTTCCACTCAATGAGTGCTTCCTCTACTTTTTTGGAATTTCCATAGCAGTGGACTCAGTTCATCCTTTGCAATCTCTCATTTCTCATTTTTAAGACCAACACAATGCTAGAAATTACAGCCATCCTTCCCTCTAGCAAATCCATCTTCGCACAATGAGTTTCCCAAGATCCTCTAGCCAATTTTGGGTGGTTCTTGGGCTACTACCATGGCCTCGCACTTTTGTTTAACCATTTTTAATCTTTTCTGCATGGCCCAATGTGTTGTCCTTCATCACCTTCTGGACCTCATTATTCTCCTCTAGGGTTTTTATGTTGATGAGCACTTCGGAGCCATATAGATGTTTAAGGCTTGAGTCTGCCTTCTTGATTCTTCCCACAATGCTTGCAATGAGTCCCTCATATGATGCAATCTTCCACATCACTGAAGCCTTTTCTCACTCTGCATCTTGCATTGGATCCTTTGTCACTAGCATGTGTAGAGGTTCATCTTCAAGCACTAAGTCCACTAATGTACTTGCATAGTGTATTGCCGAAGGAAATGTCTTTGGTACCTTTTGCTCTAATTGTGGCCTACCCCTTAATGACATTATCACCAATTTCCTCTACGATGTTGATAAATACATAGTTCTTCTTTTGTGCTAAGTCTCTTTCCTACATTAGGCATGCTATCTCCTCATTTTTAGTTTTGATCTCTTCCCTTAAAGCCCTAATTGTGGTAGCCTTTTCCATATTCCTCCTTGCCACCTCTGTTGAGACATTTACCAATGCATTTCTCACCTATTCATCTGACATAACAGTAGGCTTTACTGTTATGTGTCTAGCTTGAGGTGTCTTTTTCAACCTCCTCGACACGAATGAATCCTCACACACATCAAAATCCAGTTCATCCATGTGCATGTGCATCGACCATGATAATTGCTTCCTTGTGCACACTATTACCATATCTTCATCCATTAATTCCCAGCCATATAACTCCTTTTGTGTTAGCATGCTTTGGAAACGGGCACAAATAATTTTACCTCTGTCCTTAGCATAACTCATGGTTAGTGGAATGTGCTCCCCATTTGTTCTTCTTGACCTAGGCTGCTTAGGAACTTGAGCTTCGGGTTTGGAACTTGTGTTTCCATGTCCGAGTAGTCTTTGTGTTTGTCTCATCTATTCTCTTTTCTTCCTCTTCTCCTTCATTTCTTCATCTTGTTTTCCTTCTATGTTATATGGAGGTGTAGAAGAATTAGGCACACTTTCCTCTAACTCTTCCGCTTCCTCATTCAATTTTAGTTTCCTTCTCCTTTTCGTGGTTGTCTCCTTCTATGGAGAGAGTCTGGGTGATCTGTGCACTATTTGCGGAGTAGCACCTTGGGTCCTTGTTCTCCTAAACACTCTCTTAAATCAGTGCTCTCCTTAGTGCATCCAAGTCCTCATCATCCCCCTCTTGTGGCTGAGGTGGTGTATTTACATGCTCAGCTTCATCCTTATTCGTAGGATGTCTTCTACCTCTATGTTCCAAACCACCACTATCTTTGCGCTCATCCTCTACTTCAATTGGCTCTGTGGGCTTAGGCACTAGAATGTTCTCCATGGTATGCTTACTCTTTGATGGCCACGGGAGTGTGAACTCATTCTCCACATACTTTTATTCTCCAACTTGGTACTGCTTTGGTTTAATGCTCAATACATCTAAAATGAGCCTTTCAATATATGCACCCCATCCTGGATACACATATTTCTTCCTTAGTGTGTGGTAGTCACAATCTACCTTGTCCGCATTTAACGTTAGGTGTCACATGTCTGAGAAACTCGTGTGCATGACACTGTAAGTACCTTCTTTGTGAAGGCATATGGTAACTTACACCAAGGGATCCATGCTCCATCCCTCATGGAAAACCACACTATGCAAAAGTGCTGGTATACAATAAACTGAAATGCCTTTCCAACCACTAAAGGAAATTCCTTGGGGATGTGTCATTCTTCTTCAAAGGCCACATAGAGCCTATCATACCACTTCTCAGCCCTTTTCTTGACTAGTTTTTTCATGGATCCTTCACATAGGTATTTGTTGAACCACTCTGCTAGTGACTTATGCTCCATGGGATACTCCCATATCTTCTCTTTTGGTCCATTAGGTACTCCGATCTCCATGAACACCAGCAAAAATAGAACAGCTCCAAAGTTGATCTTTCCTCCTGTGCGCACTTCCTTGACTACCATATTTGAAATGTATCCCGAAATATTGTAGACTACCCCTTTGGACATCCTCCTCGCAACATGCAACCACATGGTGTTCACTTGTGACCACCTTTCCTAGTCATTTAGCTTCATAACAAGATGTGTGGCTGCTTGCACAACTGGATACTTCTTCAATTTATCTATGTCCATGCCACGTAGACCCTTTATGTACCCCAACTCCTTTATGGTCTCCAAGATTATGGCCTTGTCTATTAAATCATTCTTCAAATATTCTCATGTGCCCTTCAATCCTATTACCATGGAGATTAGAGCGATTGAAATTATGGCTCTACATCCTGCAAAGTAGAAAAAATATTTGTGTAATCTACTCATGAGCCACTGGTACAAGGGCTCATATTTTTTGAAGTAAGGGAGCTCATATAGCTGGTAAATTCCAATATTCTTCAAGAGATTCTTTCAACATCATTTTACATCGACATGTCTTCCATCGTGCGTTTATTCCTCTTCGTGTTCAAAGCAAGACATCGAGCTTCTTCTTATTCTACGTGGTACGGTGGTTATACTCACTCACCTTGCTTCTCCTTATGTGAGAATCCCACTCCTAGCATATGATGACCCCTTCTAGATCTTACATTTAAGAAAAATTACTTATGGGAGCCATCTCCTCTTCTTCTACGACCACCTTCTTCTTTCCCTTCACTCATGTTGCTTAGTGTGTAATGCCTCCTTTTATTATTAAAAAAATAAAATAAAATAATTAAAATTAAAATACCCGTGAAATCTTGGGGCGGTTAGGGCAAAAGGGGGCTCATTTTGGTTTTTGGTTGTTTTTTGTCTTTTGTTGAGTGTAGCCAAGCACCGCCACCATGGGAAGGGAGCTTCCAACCTGACCTGCACACTCACCAGGCGTGGAAGAAGGTGGTTGTTTCCTTCTAGTGGTCGCAGGGATTTTTGTTTTGTGCGAGACATTATTGAAGGGTGGGGAGGTAGTGCATGAAACCCAAGGAGAAGGCATTTCAGTCTCCTTTGAACAACATACTCCCAGCCTGTGCCAAAATAAGAGCTTTGAAACTGGGTGCAGACATCTGCCAAAGCATTATGGAGAAGGGATTTTTGTATGTTTTAGTTGCAAGTGCCCTGACAGATACATATGCAAAATGTGGAAGCATGTGAACTGTTTGACAATGCCTAAAAGAAATGTGCTTTATGGACTACAATGATTGTAGGATGTGTAAAAAAATGAGTTTGTTGAAAAGGCCTTGGAAACTTTCAAGCAAATGCAATTGGTACGTGTAAAGCCAGACTCCACAACCTTTTCCAGCATCCTCCCAGCCTCTGTCAAAATGGGAGCTTTAGAGCAGGCCTCGGACAACCGTCAAAGCATAATGGTAGAGGATTTTAGTTGTAAGTGTGCTAGTAGACAAGTATGCAAATTGCGGAAGCATACACAAGGCAAGTCAACTGTTTGAAAAAATGCCTCAAAGAGATGTGGTCTTATGGAACATACCCTGACCATGTAAGCTTCATTTTTGTTTAATTAGCATTTAGCCATGCAGGTTCAGTGCATGAGGGTTGTAAATACTTTGATGGCATGAGTGCCTCTTATAGAATCATGCCTAGAATTAATCATTATGTTTGCATGATTGACATTCTTGGCCATGCCGGTTATCTTGAGGAAACCCTATATTGTATCATCAACATGCCAATCCGGCCTGTGGTGGCTATGTGGATATGTTTTCTTGGTGTTTGATGAGCACATGAGAATGTGAAAAATGTGGAGGCATGCTTAAGGCATGTGAAGTGTTTGACAAAATGCCTTCAAAAATCATGGTCTCATGGTTGCAAGATTTGAGGCTATGCACAAAAGGAGGAAGATCTCATTCTATCCAAATAACAACAATAAGAAACCATTTGATCATGCTCAACAAGTCGAATCGAGAAGGTAGGAGAAATGTGATCAGAGTAGCGAGAATGGTTTCAAATCATGAATTCTGATTTTATGATAGACGTGTATGTAAAATGGTGGAGTTGTGGATGCTTGTGATCTGGTTGACGATGTGCCCAAGCAAGATACTGAACCAAATCCCGTAGTTTTGACTGACTTCATTCTCCAGGCATGGTTCATCTTCCCTTACCTCTCATAATTCTCATGTTTTAGTTATCTTTTACAAATTAATAGAATCTTAAAATATTAGGTTTTTAAGACAGTTAAATGTTTACATCAACTCATTGCAAAAGCAATGAAAGGTCGTGTTGTAGCTCACAAAATCAAAATAACTCTTCTGCATTAAACCAAAAACTCCCACCCTCATTACGAGGTGATGTAGAAAAATCCCTACCCAACTAGATCACTACAACATTATCTTATTGACCAGATGAAATTGAGTTTCCAGTAATAATGTTGACCTTCTCCATTTAAATAGTTAATTTTTTCATTTTTCGGAGACTCATTAAGTACCCTTTGAACTCGAAAACAAGATGTTAAGCTTTATTCATGTACCTCGTGATGTGAGGAGTCACCTTGACCTCTAGTTTGACCGTGAACGAACACATGTGACCTTTTTGACACTCTTATAGGATCCCCTGTTATCTTGGTTTACAACAAGTAAAAAGTCGTTAAATCTAGAAAGTTGGCTTTCATTTTGAATCGCCATTTGAAAGCTTGGATAGAGAAATTATCTCCCGTCTTTGCAAACCTCTAGTGTTTTACTAGAAAATTACATGGAACCTTCAATTTAGGGAAAAACACTTTTCTAGATAGTTTACCAATGGCATTTTGTAGGCCTCGGTCTTAGTTTGACAAGGTCAAACTGGACCAATTAGGACCGAGTGGCTTAGAAAACTTGTCACCGTTCAAATTTGTTTTTCGAGTTCTCGAGTTTCATCGACTGTTGAACTCTCCTTATATAGGAAAGTGGTAGGAAGTTTCTCGTTGCGTTCATCCATCGTCAATTTTGGATGTGGTTTTTGGAGCCCTTAAGCTAACTTTTGTTCATTTTGCAATTGGGTCAACTACGACTAAAGTGGCCCTGGAAAACTAGCCGCCAAACACAAACCGTTCGATTTTTCCTAATTCCGTCGGTTTCTATGAACTCTTGTTATATCTAGGGACACGTAGAAAGTTAATCATGGTGTGTTATTCTTTTTGGAAGATAACTTTTGGAAGCGGTTTCTTAGCCTCCGAGGCCATTTTGAATGTTTTTGTAGTTAGTAAGAAAATGTAAAAATAGAAAGTTCATGGGACCCTCGTCGGGTTGCCAAACCACCGTAAACTTTTGACACACATAAATAACTGTTTAAAACTCTATAGGGTAACTTGTGTGAAATAGAACTTTTGACAAAAGAGTGTTTTCTCTCTCTTCCCTTCTCTTTCTCTCTCATGGGTTATAAAATGAAGAAAATGAAATGTAATGTAATGAATACATGTCTCTAGACCTTTTATTTCGATTGCAAATTGTAATTATTATCATATGTAAATGGGAAACTAAAAAATGATAATTATGTTAGGTTAGGGTGGATGCCATGCTAGTGATTTATCGCTGATATCATGCTCACATGTTTTTACGAGGATGAAAGAATGATGACGTAAAGGCGTTGTGTAATTCATTAATTATCATTGTAATTTATATAGTTCATTTTAAATGAATAAATGTATTTGTAGTCTCATGTTTTAGAAGGTTATATTTGATAATTTGTTATATGTATGAGATGCTAGTTTAGGACATCTAGGAAATGTGCATTTAATCATTAGGTTTAATTTTGATTCATAGTACACCTATTAAAAAAAAAGGTTTGATATTTATATAAAGTAAATGAATTTGAAGTAATATCTTGTAGTGCATATTTGTATTCAATAAATGATTAATGGGTCATCTTGTGCATTCATACTTGGTAAATTAAAAAAAGATTTAATCGAAACACTCTACCCTCGTTCAATATCGGAGCATAACTTGTTTTCATGTGTGTTACTTTTACCCTAGAAGACATTGAAAACCGTAGAGTGAACTTAAACCCTACACTCGATGGAATCTCTAGCTTGAGTAAACAAGAGCCCAAGAATGGGTTTATCGTCTTAGTCAATATGGTTAGTGACATTGTCATAAACCTAGTAAATAGGAGTGATACAGTCAAACTCCATTAGGAGTAAGATGAACTAACTCTTCCTTCGTATCCTAGTGGATTACCTTGTTTTTCCGAAGATAGATTTAAAAGTAAATTTTCTTCATCGAATGAAATCCCTGTTGGATCAAACATGACATAAATGGAGATCGGGACATAGTTGTTCTTTGCCTTGCACTCTTGTTAATGAACCCCCTTGGCTCCACATAGCTAAATGTTTTACCTTGGTGTCTCTCAACATTACACCTTGGCCCCTTCTGAAGGTGGGTTAGCATAAACTTGTCCTCTCGCTTAAACCTCATTTATAGTTGAGGGGTAGACCCTTAGGTGAAGTTGGAATTAATCTAAAACTCAGTTGTTTTGGATGTTAACTTAGGGTTCATGTGAAGCATCAAGTCTCTTAATCATATTTGTTCTCCAAGAGGTTAGATAAACACTTTGTAACTCCTTTTACAAGACAATGCTAAAAATAAGGCCATAACATGATGACGTAGAAAATAAAGCATATGAGAGTAAAAAAATGAGAATTGAGGTTAGGGATACTGCCACTCTTGGAGACCTTATAACTCAATTAAATATCTTTATGTGTTTCAAAGAATATGTATTGCATTGTTGTGATCAAACTACGAGAAAACAAAAAAGATATATAAATAAAAAGGAAGTCATTAAGTCATTGATTTAGAATAACTATGGTAGGAAAATAACTTTTCCATGATCGAAGAATGTTTTGTGGTAAAAATCTATCTTGCAATTAAATCTTCGTTAAATCCTAATATCGCTATATGGACACCAAGTCTCATCCACTTGAGTTGTAAGAATAGAAATGTATATACTAAATATATGTTCGAGAAGAATATTCTAATATAAGAATGAGATAATAAGTATTTTGTACGCTTTTTAACTATGCCAAATAAGTATGCAAGTTATGGAAAATTTTGTAAAGAATAAGAAACCAACTTAAAAGGGGTGAACGGTAACTTAACCGTGGAATGTACTTAAGAATATGTAGTGGCCAATCAAGAAAATTATCCTTGTGAAATAATGTTCTTGGAGGTTAACCATAACTAAAATACAAATAAAGAAATGATGTGTTGTGGGTTCGCCATTCTTGAAGTCGTGTTCTTGTGGTTGGGTCATTGCTAGTAACCATTCATTGGGAAAAGTGTGGTATCGACATGCCTATGGTGTTTTCATGTGTCTATGTGAGTCGATGACTTATGTGTTTTGTCGTATGTGAGTCGAGTTTATGTACTTGAGTCCCTTTTGTGTTGTGTGTAGTGAGCAATGTAAGTCAAAAAAATAAAATTATCCGGTATTTTCTTTGTTGTAATTGTGTGTGTAAAATGTGGGCACTACTACAAACTCACTTTCTTAGTAAAATGCCATTTCTTCCTTACAATCCTTTCTAAATACTCACCTTGCACTTATTCCACAAAAAACCAACTAAATTGTTCCACAAAGGAAAATAAATAAGGAAACACATTAAGGGAATGTAGAATTGAAAACCTTAATCTAAATGGGCAAGTTGCTTTATTCAAACATGAAGAAGACTTATTTATAGTACCATACTCCTATTACAAGTAACTCGGGTAGTTGTGAAACTTCTAATGCGACAATGACACATATTTTGATAAGGAAAAGTGATAACATATGACCCAACCAATATACCTTAAGTTTTTGATGGTAAGCAAAAACTTAGAGTCATAGAGAAGCAATATTTAACCCAATCTCAAACTTCTAAGAGTATCCTTATGTTTCTATCATGCCAAGCTTTCTACTTGGCCTTTTCTTTCTTCTAACTCTAACGCGCAGATATGGCTTGTTGCTCATCAACTTAATTATCTTTTCAATTCATTTTTCTAAAGATTGATCATTAGTTAGACCTGAAGGCGTCGACAACTATGTGGAAATAATGTAACATAAATTCTATAGGAAGAATGGCATTTTGGCGTGAAACACTAAGTAAATGGTGTGGCTTTTTGACCTTTTATATTTTTCCGATATGCCCAAATTACCTAGAGACATTTATCATGAATAATCCTTTCTTCAACATCACAATTTTATAATTTGGCTTAAAATTTTGTTGAAAGCTTTGGAGTTCCATTTTACTGAGGATGATAGGGTGTAGTCTTATGGTGTGCAACCATGAACTCATCCAATAAAATTTTGATTTTTTCATTTAGAAAATGTGAGCCTCTATAGGGGCTTGTCAAACTTAAAGGGCATCCATACCTTGTAATAATATTTTCCCATAGAAACTAGGCTACTATAGGGTTTGTATAATCCTTTATATAGGGTTCTACACACCTTGTCGAGATAATTTGTGCAAGTTATGATGTAGCTAGGCACACTGGTGAAATGGGACCCACCCTATATAACCCATTTCTCAAATGGTTCTACTCTAATAGATCTGGAGGCATTTCATCTTGTTGACTGGTTTTCAAAATAAGATGTTACAATGATCACATGCCTTACAAATTTCCTTACAATATTTATAGAGGGTCTCCCACCATAATCCAAGCGATTAAAATCTTTCTAGAAGTGGCATCACTTAGTGGATTTTAATTCCACCATAAAGATTATTCCATAATATGCATGCACTCATGTTCCAATACATGGGAAGTTTGGAACAACGCAATGCCAACCTCATCTCGACCTTGGATATGTAAAAGTTGAGAACTTAGATTAACATGTAAGGTTTCATTTGCACTATAGTAAGTTGTTTCTTCTCTAAGGATTTAATTCCTTTTTGTGTGCATCCCTATTCATAGAAAGATAATAATGTCCTCTAGTTTTGATGGTGTGCATTATAACCTATATAAGTGCATCGGCATGGTATCCTCAATTACATGTGCTTCTTCTATGACTATATTCTTAATAGATGGTCCGGTCTAGAATTAATTTTTCCTAGTTTTACCACAACTTGTGAAATCAAGTTCTTTAAATAAGAGCAAATTGACATATGTGCCCTTGTAAAAAGGTTTATTTACCAAATACTTGGGAATGCCATGTGATCGTATAAAAAGAAGAATGGTGTAGGCTAGTAGGTATTTTAGAGGAATTTATGCAATTTGTAAAATCAGGGAAAAGGGAGGATTTTGCGCTCTGTAGTTGTGTAATTTTGCCCTAATTTTGATTTTTAGCAAAATAGATAGGATGCCATACCTTTTTCCAGAGTTAAGCCAACAAGATTTTGCTCAATGGCCATGCTCGAAGCATCAACATGTACATGAAATGGTTTTTCCCATTAAGGAAAATGTAGATGGAAAAATAAAGCGACCCCAACCACAAAATTAATAAAAACATGGGTAAGTTTCTCCTCAAAATTTCTCGAATGTGCCTCGTTGCTCTTTTGTTCTCCAATGAATTACCTTGGGATTTTTCATTAACTCTTATAATGGTGAGATAAAATTGGCATATCCTTTTATAAACTTTTTGAAATCTGTATGACCCAAAATTCCATGCAACTCACTTTGATTGAGCGATAAAAGCTCCCTTAGGCTCATTTTGAAACATTTGTTGGAATCCAATAAACCCTCCTGTAGATTATGTTTCTAAAAGTATCCCAAATGGTATAAAATGGGCACTTCTTTATGTTGTAAAGAGATACTCAACTATTACCCGTTCAAAAATTAAGTGTAGATTGTCATAGTGATCCTTAACTAATCCATACACCGTCTAATTGTCTAAATATACCTATAAGAAGTTGTGAAAAAATTCCCTTGAACACTTGGACAACTATGTGTGAAAATACAACGAGCACATTTTTCGGATTAAAAGGCATTACAGTATAGGTGAAGCTACCCCATTCAGTAGTAAACATAGTCTTTTCTTGATCCTCCTGGGCAATCTGAACTTGATGATACCTAGAGAACCCATCTGTAAAAAATAGATTTCACACACCTGTAACTCCTAGTCTTTGTTCGGTGAATGGTGTAGAAATGGATCGGTTACACATGCAACATTCAGCTCCCTATAGTCCATGCATATTCTAATCCGTCTCCATACTTCTTGATATTGATCACCATTAGACTAACCCATTTTGAATCATCAAGGGTAGTTTGATAAGAGGAACTTCAACATGTTATCAATTTCTTCTTTTCCTTTTTGCATAAATTGGGGTTCATCACTTAGGGAAATCTTTCAATTGGGTGTGCAATCACCCTCTTTAAGATTTATCTTCATCTCCACTAATGATTCATAACGCCTTTAAGAATCATGGTAACCCCCAAGGAAATAAGTCTTGGAAATCCCTTAGTAACTCTATGATTTTTTCCACTTCAGAGTTTGACCAATAGTCTCCAATTATGGCTTCCTTAGGCTCAATATCATTCCAATATTCACCCTCTTTGTCTTCATAGGTTCATGATAGGCGCACGTGGTCTTATCCACACTATCCAATACCTCACACCTCCCTGTTGAATGGTTTACATCCAAGTTATCTACTTCTTCATCATCACTAAGTAGACCATTTTTCCTTTCTCTTTCTCAAGGAAAACTCGTTGAAGTAATGTTTCTTCGGCCTCTAGTTCTTCATCAAGATGCTCTCCTAAGTTTTATTCATCTAATAAATCCTGAAGGATTTCTTCATCCTTGGCACTATCTCCCATAGTTAAGCACTTTATGACTTTCAATGCTTCTTTCAATTGAAGGCTTTGTAGAGAAGAAGTCAAATGTCTAGGCCATTCTTGTAATTAAATTCTACCAATTTCTAGTCTCTCTATGGAGTTCTACATACACATACCAAGCACACGCACAGAGAATTGTAAAGTGGAATAAAACTTGTGCACCCATAGTGAAGGTGGTAAAGCTTCTGCCCTTCTGTCCAGAGTCTCTCACACTTCTGAATGTGGTGTTGAATAGGATGATTACCATGATAAGTACTTATTTGAGTAGGTGCATTACTCTTAAAGAACCTAGTAGTAAGAGCAATCCTAATTTCATTCCATCCGACAATATTATCCTGTGGACCACCCACCAGTGTGTTGTTATCCCACATAGTGTATATGCTAGCATATTTCTTCTTTCCAGTGGGTCTATCCACTTTTCTTCCATGGCGCGTAGGAATACCATGGGATCCCCTTCTCTATGTAACAAGGTACCGAGTTGTTACCTATCCTCTTGACATAACGTGGTTTTGTGCCTCGAGGGAATATGCTCTTTACTTCGCGCCCTACCAACTCATAAGTGTTGTAAGACATATTATCACAAGTAACACTTGTAGTATCGTTAATAGAATGTGCATCCTCCCACTGAATTAGTCCTTCTTTGGTTGGTTTAATCATCTCTGGATCTCGGATGGACGCGTACATAAATCCTATTTAGATCTTCTTCACTTAAGGGCTCAACATAGGGTGTAGATTTTCCATCTATTAAAGGGATAATAACTCTTTCCTCTTTGTTTTCAAAACTGATATAACCCTTGTTGAACCGAAGATCAACATTATTTTCATAGCACCAAGGATGCCCCAATAGAGCTGGGAAGCTATTTGACTTTGCAAGCGCTAAAAATTCAAAGTCTCCAGTGAATTTGGCTCCTTGTATGGTAATGGATGCATCCTTCAAAACTCTGATGGGAGTGGCCTTAGTTTGATTAGCCATGAATAATACATTATAGGATGGTTTGCAATGGGTGTCTTCCCATTTATACCCATGCATCAAGGTAAGAACATTGACTTACGTGCTGTATCAATCAAGTATATTACTCAATAGCCATCCATCCACAACAACATTCAAAGGGATTTCCTTGTCATAATAAAGGCTATGAGGGAAGATTCACATGTAGGATCTGTCCTCTAGTCTCAATACTTTACACAGAGTGTTTCCTTTTAACCAACTCCCTAATAGTGGAATGATGTTTTCTGGCGCAAAATTTTACACACTTCCCTCAAGTCATCTATATCAATTTGGACCATCTTTGATGCTTTCTTTTGCTCCTTTAAGTACTATATCTCACCCTGAAGATTCCTTAGAACTTCCATGGTTTCCTGATAAACCTCCTTCTGATAGGTAGGATCTAGGTACCGTGCATGAATAACTTCTTCTTTAGTGATGGTAGGTTTCTATTGTAATACTTTTTTGGCACATGCTTTGCCTCAAGACAAGTCGTGATCTTCACTTGTAGTGCCCCTGATTCCTCCTCCAACTTAGGAATCCATTGATTTTCAATAGTGCATTGTATCCTAACCATCCCTACACCTTTATTTTCTTGTTTATGTTGCTTACTTAGATGCTCATATAAGTCCAGGCACTCCTCATAGCTATGGTTCTTTCCGTAGAAAGAACATGCAATATTCTGGGGGCATTCACACATATAGTGATAAGGATATCCACATGTATAACACATTTTGCAAGGAAAATCACCTCTTCCTCCACCATGGACTTGTTCTCTGTATCCACCGCGATATCCTCAACCTCTACCATAACCACCTTCAAAATACCCTTCATTCCGATCATAGTGCACTTGATTGTGATCCTGGTCTTGATGCTCATTCTTTTGCTTAGAGTTATCTTAAACTCTTGCCTTTTGTACACCAATATCTATAACATCGTGGATCTATTCAATCATTTGGTAGTCTTCTCTTTCATGAGTCATGAACCTATAGATTTTACAGTAGCTTGAAACGTTCTTCCTTATCATGCATTTTAATAATGGATAGTAGCTACCATCATGGTTTAAATGGCATATTTCATAATCCATCAACAACGAGCATACTATTATGTGAGGAAAACTATCCTTTGTGTGACCTTCTACTTCACAATCTGTGCACCAAATCCCTGTGCGCATCTCATGTGCTAAATTTGATAATAGTTTCTCCAACTGTTTTTCCATAGCTACTATTTTTGCTTCTAAAAATAGGATCACTTGATATCTATGCTTCCAACTTCCTCAGTGCACAAGGCTTCTTCAAGTGCTTCACGTGGATCAGTGTATGTATTATGTGATAATTCCCTTCTAAAAGGGGTAATCAAGCCCCCAACGAACCATTGTGTATGCCGAATTACATGTATGTCATAAGAAAGCTTTGATAACAACATTTTAAACCATGCATCATACTCTCTAACACTTTTAGTAGTGCCTTGCTTAATATCCTTGAGCACACTTATACTCTTCTGCTTAAATTTAGGGATATGAAACTTTGTAAGGAATGCATCCTTTAAAGCTGTTTAATCTACGCAAGTCTGATCAGGGTCAAACTTTCTATACCAACCATGTGCACACCCTTGTAATGTAATAGAAAATTAGCTTTCCCTATGCTCAGAAGCCATGATTCCTTTTGCACACCACAATATTTCACACATATGCACATGTTTAGTAGCATCTTCTATGCCCCTATACTTTGGAAGATGAAGAGACATCTCCATGTAAATATTTTGGGGTTGGTGCGAGACCTTTCCCACCTAATCCAAAACCTCCTATATTTCCCTGCCTTCAGAACCTCCAGATCTTCCTGAACCAGAGCTACCTATCCCTCATGATCATGAACCTATAGCTGGGGTTAAACTAGAAGATGTAATTCCCTGTGTCCCAATAGTAGAACTGAACTATACCCCAATAGTTTGTGAAGCATTACTACTCCTAGAAGTTAATCCAAAAATCGGTGCACTTGTATTTTGTGCTGATGATACACCCAAAAAGGTACTCCCATATAACAAATCCATTTGTGCTGCCATCATTGTGCTTCTTATAAGACTCGCTCCCACTCTCCCATTGCTTGAACTAGCTTGGTGACTACTTTTTATAACTAGATGTTGAAAAACCAAACGCAAGGGCAAGGTTACCAGGTGGATTTAGATGTGCACCCCTGCAGGCAGGTAGTCTTCTTTGTGTGCGCTACTACGTGAGGCCAAGGAGGGTTCCCTATCATATTTTCCCAAATGGGAAACTTCTTGAGGTTTGGTTTTCATGTCTTACGTGTGAATTTCAACTCCTTCCTGAACTATCTTTCTCCACAATGCCATTTTCTCTGCAACCTCCCACTGCTTCTCAATCTCCCTCTCGTGCGCCTCATTATACTTAAGCTTCCTTTCCTCTCTCTACCTTTTTACCTCTAGGCCGACCATCTTTCACCAAACCTACTCCTACCCCGTGCTGGTGAGGTTTAGTTAGCCATCGTTTAGTCTCAGATTTAAAGTTACCATCGGGATCTTGATTGCGGTGGAATGCCTTGTAGGTAAGTTCCCTTGGATATCATAAAAATGTAATTTAGCTACCTTTGAAGACGAATAACGTGAAATTGAGTATTCTAAAATATAAGCTGTTCAAAACACCATGGAACCACGTATCCATGGCTCAAGTCCAAATCAGATCATCATCATAAAGGGCTTGAAATTCTTCATGTGTCCAAACAAGTGCGCGATACCTCAATTTCACTTAGATGCATAAGTAATCAGCCACTTGTACAATTCTACTTGAAAAATAGCAAAGAAGCTCTCATATAAACTATCATACAGGTTTTGTTCCACCCATACACGTGCATTAAACTCAGATCTAGTGTTGAATCGCCATGCGTATTCTTCTTCTAGATCATGTATCCATTCTTCAACACTTGCTAAGGTCAAACGGTATGTCTTCATCGTGAACCATCCTGAAAATAACTGAAAAAGAGGTCCCGCAATAGAACCAATGATGCAGCCTATAATTCAGTAATATAAGCCCAATAAGACCTAGGACGCTACGGCACATCACTAAACCTAGGCGAGAGGTCACTGAAGCATGCAAAGGTACCAATCCCTCTTTAGGGTCATTGGTGCAAGATGTTAGCATGATGAATACTTAACACATGTAGTTCCATTACTAACACATCATTCTACAGAGCATGCCAGATCTATCTCTAAGGGAGAACAAAATTAAATATTAACCATGATGAGATCAAAACAACATACTAGATTCAGATACACATAGAACTAACACTTAGATTCAGCCAATATCGTCTATTATATTAAATGCAATAAGTATACAAAAGCTTCATTACAATAATAGTAGTATGCGCGTAACAGATTTAGCAACATATTCTCACTATATCTCCATGTATGCATATATATATATCTCTCTATACAGTTTACTACATACTTATAAGGGTGGGGAATTTCCCTTCACCACTTATCTATTCCCAAAATAGGTCACATGCTATTACTAACCACGTGTCGTTACAAAAATAGTCACACATGCAAGTGTGCTAACAATAGACTACTGGTAGTTAACTAATAGTAGTAGATCTATTTCCGGCCTATGTCCATGCAAAGTGCTTTGTATCTAATCCTCCAAAAATAGCCAATGTGTGATGCGTAAGTCTCCAATCAGTTTGAGTGCTCCACATGCTATCTCCAAAAATAGATCCTTGTCATGAAAATAGCTAAGTCCCAAACCTGTTTCTATTCCCTACACGCGAGCCTTCCCGATACATCCTCACCTTTGAATATGCTCGATCTCCTATGTAAACCTTATGTATTTTCTTTACTAAGTGCTAGGGTCTGACTGATCAACACCAACCAATCGGAGAGAAGTGTGAAGATTATTGGGGCATATTGGTTATCATAGGAAGTTCATCAAAGGTTATGAAAATATTTCTATGCCCCTAGAATAATTTCTCAAGGAAAAAGGAAAGTTTTACTAGGGTGACACACATTAGCAAACATTTGAAACCTTGAAGGAAAGAATGACTACTAAACTGTCTTTTGCTTTCATTCTTAGAAAAAAACCATTTCATGTACATGTTGAAGCCTTTGGCATAGCTATTGGTAGAGTCTTGACACAACCAAGAGAGGGAAATGTGGATCATCCTATATGTTTTACAAGTAGGAAGTTGACACCAACAAAGTAGAACTATACAAGGATAGAGAGGGAGGATTTATCCATGATGTACATGATACAAACATTTTGACAATACTTATCGGCCACACCATTTATATTTTATATAGATCATACCAATGAAGTACTTGGTCAAAAACCTATTTTGTAAGGGCATATCTGCCGGTGGATACTCCTTTTTCAATAATTTGATTTTACAGTCATAATAAATCCAAGAAAGAGCAATATGGGACTTGGTAATTTGTCATGGATCAATCTTGGAGAGGATGCAAAGAGTTTGAATATACTATGCCATATACACAATTGTCTAGAAAAAATCACATGCCAGTTGATTTGGAAGACATTACAATATTTTTGCACACTAGAATTGCACTAAAAGGAATGATTTTTTTGAAAATAAGTAACTTGCTATTTGTGTTGCGGCATATAAAATAATTGGAGGATACCTATATAAACTATGTAGAGATGACATATTATAGAGATGTGTTATGGAGCATGATCATGAAGCCATTATGGAGGAAGCACATGGAGGAATCACATGAATTTGCTTTGTAGGGGAAGCGATTGCACATAAGATCATATTAGCGAGGTCTATAGTGGGAGAAATTATACAAAGATACCAAGGATTTTGTAAAAGTATGTGATTAGTGCCGGATAAGCTGGAAAGTTTGGGAATAGATATGAGATGTCATTGTGACCCATAACAAGCATGGACCCTTTTGAAAAATGGGCTATTGATTTTGTAGTACCTATTGCACCACTGCACGGGACATGTGCACACTAAATTATCACATGTACTAACTATATGATGAGGTGGGAAGAGTATATGCCTATAAAATATTGCACAAAAAAAAATACAACAAGGTTCCTTTGGGAGAATATTATAAGCGAGGTATAGGTGTCCATTGAGTCTAACAAGTGATCAAGGAACTCATTTCTTGAATGATACCATTAGGATTTTATTGGTAGAGTTTATGGTGGCACACCATAAGACTAATCCTTATCACCCTCAGGAAAATAACATTGTTGAAGCTTTAAAAAAATATTGCGGAAAACACTAATGAAGATATGTGATGTTGGAACAAGGGATTGGAATGACTAGGTAGTAGTCATACTATGGTAATAAAGTAAGCTATAAACTTGAGTTAAACAAGGCCACACCCTTTCAGTTGGTTTTTGGCACAAAGGCTATACTACATGTGGAATTTAAGTTACCATCCATGTGTATTGCACACATAGGTAGATTAGATGATGATCAAGATGTGGATGCGTGTATTAAAAAATTGATCCAATTGGATGAGCGATGCATTGGAGTACGAAAATAAAAAAGCATGATAGAAAGATTGACATGACATGCACATCAAGAACACGTATTTTGTAGTTGGAAAGATGGTAATTCTATATGAATTTAAGTTTGTGAGCCATCCGGGGGAAGTTAAAAGTCCACTGGGTGGGACCCTTTGTAGTGACCAAGATACTAGATTTAGGCTCATGTCAATTTCTAGTGTTGAATGACACCATATTTCCCGATTACTTCATGGGATTAGGATGAATCCTTACTATAAATAAGTTTCCATTATGTTTTTAATAAGAAATTATTTCCATTTATATTAGATCCCCCTTTCATGTTTTGTTTTGCTTGTTTTGTTGTAATAAGTGTAGTCACATGCAAGAGTTGATTACTACTTATTGGTTTGATGCATAGAGGACCACACATAATTTGAATGTGGAGTGGAAACATGTGTAACTACATAAACATAAGACCGTGATGCTAATTATTAGAATGGAGTTAGATTAGTGGTGTGTGGGAATATTCCAAAATAAATGTGCTTGATAGATATAGATTACTATGCACGAAAGAAAAAGGAAAGTGTTGCAAGTGTTTAGGAAATATGGTGCTTGCATGGAATTGCTCAAATTGGGAAACCACATGAGAAAGAGATCACATAGTGTAACACAAGGGAGGAAGAAGTAGGATGGACTAATTTGAATTTAGTGCAAAGGAAGATGGGTTATGGCATAAAAATTGTGCACAAGAATGTCTTCAATTTGATGAAGTAGTGGTGCGCTAGAAGGCTACGACTATCATGCATTGAAGAATGTAGGAGAAAGTATGGGATAAAGGTGAAAGTGTATTTAAAGCTACATTACACTAGTAGGTGAGGAACAATTAATGTGACAAAAAATTAGAAATATATAAAAGGAGTGCGAGCAAGTTCATTCTTACCTGACCTTATAAAGAGATCGAGCTATTGAAGAACGAAGAAGAAGCGCGAGGAAAAAAAAACCAGAGTGTAAAAATTGAATCAAGGTGAAAAATTAAACCAAAGAGCGAGACATGAAGGTGAAATATTTGTGGGTAGAAGTGGGAATGATATGAAACAGTGATTGGAAACACTAGTTAGCATTAAGGGCTTGAGCTATGGTTTATGAAAGCTTAAGTGCACATGGTTTAAATTAGGATGTGTGGTCGTGGAAGGATTAGCTAGGGAACACCATATTTTGAACTAGAACACGATTTGAAGAAAGGAGGGTAGACAATTGAAGTATTGGTGTAGGAAGTTGAGGTGAATCATTTAGCATCTAGGGCACAAATTCACATTAAGGGTAAAGTATTGAAGTTGAGAAGTTAACAAAATGGAACCAAAGAAATCAAGCTATTACTACTCGGTCACCCAAGGAAAAAAGGAAAGGGTAAAGGAAAGAAAATCATGATCGAGGACGTGCGGAGAGTGGTTCTTCGAGATATAATTTCTTGGAGAGGTAATAGTAGTATAGCATGATGAGTCTCTCGACTCACCAAGTGCAAGATAAGTAACTACAACCATCTCTCAAAGGCTCATAAGGGAGAAATCACCAAGGATGTATTGAAAAATTAGACGAAAAGGATGGAAGTAAGCCAATTGGTATATGATGATACAATCAAGAAGGACTTGGAGAGCACATGAGTACTAAAGCTATATGAACTACCCTTATTCATTAATTATAAGAGAATGTAATAGTGGCTAATGTTGTGCGTCCACGATGAATTATTTTACTTCACGGGAAGAAAGATATGTATCACCACACAATTGATTAAGTGAGTAATAGGTTTGTACACTCAAATTTTAATATTAGGCAAGACCTTGAGGATTATGAGGTAGTAGAGGCCACTACCAATGTGCTCAACTACCGGATGAGAATTCATGCCATAAATGTTATAGGAATTAGTGATCTAGGCATGAGGGTCATGGCGCACTTTGTTAGCTGCAAAATAGGTGCATACGAAAGGTGGGTCATAAGTAAACAAGAAGTGGCTACATGTATCACATAAGATGACACAAAATACTATGAATAAATTGGGCTATACATTGTTGATGGGTTTGTAGATGAAACTAGAATCTAGGTCGAGAAGGGTGAGATAATAACCTAGGTATTTTGGGAGATTGGGGTCTTGCGGATGGACCCAAGGATAAAATATGGGTCTACCCACCCAAAAACAAGTTACCTATGCAGAGGTTTATAGTTTTCACATGTGAAGGTGTCATTACTATCTAAATAAGTTACATCTAGACATGTGGTATAAGTGAATGCATGAAGAATTCGAAAATGAATGGCACTTGATGAGGGAATTTCACCCATTACTTGAAGGAAAGGCATGGTTTGTGGTTTAAAAACACTTCAACTTGAGTAGATTTAAATTAATTGATGGATATTACAACCCAAGGTGAAAGCTACCATTTTCCTTCATGATGAATTATTTTCAAAGTGTGTTTAATAGGATAAAGGAGGCACACAAATTAAATTTTGTTGAAAATAGTGTGGACTCGATTACCACACTTTGTGTGAGACCTTTGTCTACCTTGAAAATTCTACATACATATAAATCATGGAATCGATAAAATGAAC
Source organism: Taxus wallichiana var. yunnanensis (assembly GCA_018340775.1). NCBI lineage: Eukaryota > Viridiplantae > Streptophyta > Pinopsida > Cupressales > Taxaceae > Taxus > Taxus wallichiana. The sequence goes on from CM031240.1 coordinate 539,194,226, forward strand.
ATAAATCCTATAACCATGGTGGTGGGAGAACAAGTTGTCAAATTATTGATCTACCTTAGGCAAAAGTTAAAGGATGGGAGGTATATGAATGAGTGCGGCCTTCATCTCCCAGAACCCCTAAGGAAGAAATAAATTATGGGAATAAAGAGAGAACACAAGGATACTCCCCCTCTAGGAATAAATGAGGAAGAAAAAGGGGATGATGAGGAATATCCTTCCCTAGATTAGAGCACAAAGGAAGAATAAACGATAAGATCATATGGAGATAAGACAAGGCATGAGCACTTCTAAAGAGACCAAGAAGTCACCAAAGAAAACAAGTTTGAATAAGAAGACCCCCGGTGAAGAAGAATCCAAGGGTGGTTTTGAGTGATGAGGAGACAAAGGACTTGGGAAGTCGGATGAAGAGGAGGTGCTGAAGAAATTTATGATAATGCATAACTTAGATGATGAGGAGGAGGAACATGATGCACATAAAGATGAAATCCCAAGGAAAGATGAAGAAGAAAGGGGCACATGTGGACCAACAATTTCAAACAACTTGGAGGATATGAAGGGAATGAAGAAGAGCGTGAGGCAAGGTGCAAAAATGAAGAGGAAGATAAAGATAAGGATACCATGGTCGGGGAAGACATAGGAACATGAGAGGCTAGTGGTAAAATTCATTCTATTGTGCAGGAGGTGCCAAAGGGACTTTGAGGGAAAGGAAGAAGGTGAAGGAAGCTCCCCTAGAACCCTCACTTGCAATATTTTGATGATCTTGTGAAGATCCTTAGGGCACTATACCAAAGCTCAATGGCCATAGAAGACCTATTCCATTGGTAATTATTTAATAATAATGAAGCCCTCGACACTCTAGAAAAATTCTCTCTGGGATTATTAGTTACACATAAAGAGTTGTAGTTTGAAATAAATGCATAATCATTATTTAAGACACGACTAAAGTCTACACCAAGAGAAGCCTTTCAAGTGGTCGACACCGAGATGTTCACCAAAAAACAAGCATGTAATGCACTAAATACAATAGCATCAAAATTCGGGGTGAGAATAATTATTAGGATGATGTGATCAAGAGGATGTGTGAGGAAGCATGGGAAAAGACCTAAAGATTGAGGAGGTTAATCAGAACTAAGAGAAGAAAAGTGAACACACAAAACATATAAGAAGGTAGAGTGTATTGTAAATGCAATCACTACCACACACCCATAATTGGTTAAGAACACCAAGGCCGAGTACCCGTCAATGCTACACTATTGGGGAATTTGCACAAATTATTATGAACAAAAATAGGATGCGAAAAGGGACAATAGATGAGGAGATCACCTTGTAGAAGAATAACGATAGAGAACATATGGGGATACACCTTGCGCAGATGAGGCACTAGTGGAAGAGGCCAAGGAGGCTACGTGTAGGGAATAGTTTTTTCAATGACAACTATCAAGATTTTGATTAGGTTTTGGGAATGCTTTACGCCAATGAAGAGGCATAGTTAAAGTGAATACATGCCTAAATGAAAAAATAGTGGTGAGTGGGAAAAGGTAAGGCCGAAGTGGAGCAAGAAAAGAGACTTGATTACAAATTTTAAGGTTTTGCTCAGGATAGACTTAAAGAGCTCTTCCCTTTGTTCACATGCAAGATGGATGTTCTAGGTGATGTGGCCTTAGGACTTGATAAAATGATCATGAAGCTCAAGGGAAATATCAATGAGTTAATCCCCAAAGAAGTGCATGTCATTGACAATGTTATGCCAATAAAAGAAATAAAGTATTTTGAAGGTTGAAAGGAGTTAGAGAATATTTTGGATAATAATTTCTAGGATCCTTCCACCTAAAAAGTCTTGAGTAATGATAGAGGTGTGGGTTATATAAGCTAATTCTATTAATTCTTTGGGTGCAATACCATATTAATATTTTGATTTTTATTCATTCATTTCATTTCTGGAGACATTCTTTGATTCATTATTGTTGAGGACAAATAATATTCCTATTGTGGGATAATGTTGATCAAGAAAATTGACAATATTCTAATAGAGCATATAGGCACATGTGAAAGGGTGTGCATGTAGGATGAGAAATTATCACACAAGGGGAGCACACAATAGATAAGAAATGATCACCATGCGGTGTTGCATACATGTAAGAAAAAACTGAGACTTTTCCATTTTTGAGCCTTGGCTAATAATAGAAGAAAGAAGAGTAACTTTAGGCACACACAAAAGATATAAAGCACATGAAACTAAGAATAGAAGAAGAGCATGGAATAGGTCTAATAATGTTAGAATTTTAAGATTCTAATAAATACAGATTTAATTAACTTACATAGTACATAATGTTATAATAAATATTTAAATAAAGATTACATTATAATATAAGTAAATAAAGAAATACTTATAGGAAATAAATAACACGGGTGACACAAAAGTATTAATAGTGGAAAACCCCAATATGGTAAAAACCACTTTGAAAATAACCTTTTACTTCGAGAGAACTTATTTTACATCTAGTAAGATCACCTCTTCCTTTGAAACCCTATTTACAAGGGTAAAAACAAATCACTTGATTTGCATGCCTTTCATATATTTCTGAAGATATCAAATGAGGTTCTTAAAGTCCTTTTTCTATAAGGTGATCGGGTATGTCTCTTGACCCACCTTTTCAACCTAAAATGGTTGACACATACACCTAGGTTTATAATATTTAATATTAGAAATATAATCATTTCATGATATTAAATATTTAACCTAAAGTATATACCTAGGTTAGCATATTTAATAATAGAAATAGAAATATTTCATATTATTAAATATTAACCTATATATTAGTGATGTACCCATATACATTAGGGGTTGGCCAAACCACTTAATCATTATGTTCCAACACTCCCCCTTAATGTTAAGTGGGATAACATAACATATACTAATAGATTACTTGACCGTGGTACACTACATGATTTACAATCCTTAATCCATAAAGGTTTTAGGCTAGCATATCAGTTGAAGGAATTATAACACCTTCATCATACTCAATTTACCTTTTGGTATAAAAGGATTTGGAATCCCAAAGATCATCCCATGATCGGTGGCTAAGTATGATTTGTGAGTTTTACATGTTCTCATAAAAGGTTATTAAACCCAAGCATATATGAGCCTTTTACTGACCAATGACCTCCTTAACAATATGATTGTCTTTGGATGTTTACCAAGTAAACTCAATAAAACTAAAGATTTTACTAAAGACCGCCTTTAAGATCTTTCTACACTTCTTTCTAAAAAAGAAGTTGAGGAGGTATACATGCCGAAGGTCTTTTTACACTTGCCCGAAGGTCTTTTTTTACATTTTCCCGAAGGTATTTTACATATTCGAAGGTATTTTTATAAAAACCAAGTTCTATTAGGAGGTGACATTGTCATGCACACTCCCCATCAATGGCAACTTAGATGATCCAAGCTTTTCATGAAAGTGATAAAACTTTGCAGCACTCGGGGACTTTGTTAAGATGTCAATGACCTACTCTTTAGTTAATATGAACTTGAGATTTATGTCATTACTTAGCACCTTTTCATGGGTGAAGCGTATATGTATCTCAATGTTCTTCGTCATTTGATGTTGAACCAGATTCTTAATTAAGAGTAATACAACTCTAGCCACCACATAGAAGATGAATACTTCCTTTAAATTCCATGTGTATCTCTACCAACAACCACTGTAACTAGATGACTTCTTTACTTCTTCCATTGTACTTACCTTCCTTAGTAGAAAAAATGGAAAGCGTTGATTGCATTTTTTTTTCCAATTAATGGTTCCTACACAAAAAAACTTGAACACATATCCAATGTATTTTATAACACAATATCGGTATGGTTAAGAATCACAAAATCCATATGAGATAGCATTTTCATTCTTAGTATAATGCGACCCATAATTGATTGTTCCTTTAATATATCTAAAAATATTTTTTTCAAGATCCTAATGATCTCTAAAAAAGGCTCTTGCATAAACCTTGAAGTAATTCCTAATGTATAGGAAATATCCGATCGATTATAGTTAAATAAATCAAACGATCAACTAATAATGTATATAAAATAGGATCAACCTTTTTCATATGTAGATTTAGGGTCAATATTTATTGTAACTTTCATTGAAGTAGAAAATGACTTATAATCAATCATAAGAAATTTTTTCAATACAATGGTTGCATATTGTGTTTTGAAAAATAACAATAGAATGAAATATAGTCATACAAAGAATATGATGTGAGAGACCTAAATCATTCATTTCAAAGTATTGCTTTAATTTCTCTTTAATCCTATGAATTAAATCAGAATTTTCACCAATCATAAGCAAATCATCAACATATATACATATAATGATAATATGCGAGCCTTATTGCTTAATGACTATATCATTTTTAGAAGAAAATTAACAAAACCTAAAAGTTTAAAGAAGGAAACAATTTTTACATACCAAGATCTAAGAGCTTGTTTTAAAACATGCAAGGATTTTTCAACTTACAAACATAGTTTTCTTTACTAGTTTCTTCAAATCCTTTAGGTTGAAACATATAAAGTTATTATTTTAAATCGAAATTTAAAAAATATTTTTCTTATCTATTTGGTGGATTTCCCACTCAAATTGAGTGACAATTGCAAATAATACCATAACAATACTTATTTTAGCTACAAGGGAAAATGTCTCAACATAATCAATACTAGGTTTCTGATTGAAACCTCTAGCAACAAGTCTAGCTTTATGTTTGTTAATATCACCACCAACATTATACTTTACTTTTTATATCCACCTAGACCCTATAATGATTCGTGGCTCAGGTCCATACAAGGTAATTAATGCATGGTACATATGATGGCTTCTAGTCATTTTCCTAAGGTTAATAAGATTTGAAATTTCTAACATAGATTGAGCCCAATTTAATTTCTTATCTAGGAAGATAAGAGTTTCAGAAACATCTATAGCATCAAAATATCATCATGATCATTTACTAAATCATAAACAAAACCATCATTTAGAAGCATTTGATGAAGTAACTTCAAGAGAAGAAGACAACACATGTAAACCTTTTACTAGATTATAGATCTATACATTTCATATAAGCTTTGATAATTAACATGTTCTAACCTTTCATGCCATAGTTTTGAATTATTCAAACTCGATATATAAAACAAGATGCGAGAAGAGAAATCATAAAAATATATAAACCATTTCTTTGAATTCCTTCAGCGATTATACTCTCATTACTATCCTTGATATACTAAATATCCTTTATGCATGGATTCTAGTTGTGTCCATACCTCTATCAGATGTTTGATATTACCAATATGTAGAAGGTACTCATCATTCACATTGCACAAAATCATAGAAAGATCCTCTTGCATTCATTGTAAGAATAAATTCATGTTATCTACAATTGTTTGATGACGGTGGGAGCAATCTTAGATCCGAAACAATCATCGAGTTTCTTTGCCATAAATTCTATTTTGACCCAAATGTTGTAGTTGGTTTCATTTAGGATCCGTGTTTTGTCAAGACAAAAATAGTTGGATGTCATTGTTTTCCTAAACTTGTAAAACACACTCCATTATAATATACAATGTACCATAGAGTTAGATACATCTTTATGGATAATAAAAATAACATTTTAAATAGAATCAGATCTAAATTTTATATATCTAAAGAAACTATTTGATGATAACTAATTATGTCATTACAATGCATACTAATTAACCTCCCATGATTAAAATAATAACCCACAATATAAAAGTCTCTGCATTATACCCCATATTTATATAAAAAATATTTCCTACCATATAGAAGTGAAGAAGAGACCCCTAAGAATGCATAACATCAAATTTTTGAAAAACATAAATATAGATAGATTCGATCACTTAAATTTGACATCTAAATGACTATCATAATGACTTATTTTTGGGTCTAATCGTGATGGTCATTTGGCTGTTAATTTTAACATAATGAAAGTTTCCTAGAACCTACGAGATTAAATTTAATGTCTAAATGACCGTCATATTGTCTTATGTTTGGTCTACCGTGACGGTCATTTGACCGTTAAATTTAATGAAGCCAAAACTTGTGTATTTCAGAATGTAAAATTCTAGTTTTTTTTTTTGGTATAATATTAGGGAGGTTATATTTTAATACATTATAATAACCTATTAAAATTTATAATGTAAAAATATATACACTTTTAAAAAAATGTATATAATTTATAGAATGTAAATAAAAAACAACATATAGTTCATAAAAAATTATAAACTATAGTATATTGTTTTTATATAAAAAACACATAACCCTTATTAAAGGGGTTTAAAGGACATAGACCAGGTTAAAAGAATTTTACCAGGTGCAAGTAGATTTATGAGAGTATAGATTAACCTGCATATTTATAGAGGGGACAAGTAATTTCACCCAACCAATGAAATAAATAGAAATCCCTATTTTCACGAACCTTTTCTCCTCCTTTCATTTACTCTTAATTTTATCTCGCAAACATTTAAAACTATGGAAATATTACAAAATATTTTATATAATTCTTGCAAGCTAAAAACTTTAAAACTTTTATGTGGCTATGACTACCAATATTTTAATAAATATTTACCACCCTTCACGTGGGCCACCAATAAAATAGCCCCCTTTTTAATTCTCCATTTATACTTGAGATATTATCTCATTTTATTATCCACTCCCACTCTTATATAAAATAAAACACGTAAATAGGTTTATTTATATTTTTTATAAACTATAAGATATAAATGAATGGGGCCGCTCCATTACATGGATAATATAAATGGTTAGGGACACATGTTAGGTTTTATTTAATAAGTATTTAGATTTAAAAAGTAATTCCTTCATGGCTAAGCAATAAAAATGTCCCCTTTACTAAAAAAATAAGCACTTAGGTTTTTTTAAAACATATATAAACTAAATCTAATAAAATTTATATTTTAAGCGGTTTAAATTAACTATATATATAAAATATGATTCAAACTTAGGTTTTTTTTTTGAAAACTATATATGCTTTGATACCATGTTAGAATTTGAGGACTCTAATAAATACGAATTTAATCAACTTACATATTACATAATATTATAATAAATATTTAAATAAATATTACATTATAACATAAATAAATAGAAATACTTACAGAAATAAATAACATAGGTGACACAATATTTATATTGGAAAACCCCAATAGGGTAAAAACAACTTTGAAAATAACATTTTACTTGAGAGAACTTATTTTACATCCAAGTAATATCACCTCCTCCTTTGAAACCCTATTTACCAAGGGTAAAACCAAATCACTTGATTTGCACACCTTTCATATATTTCCCGAAAATCAAATGAGGACCTAAAGTCCTTTTTATATAAGGTGATCGGTATATCTCTCGACCCACCTTTTCAACCTAAAATAGTTGACACATACACCTAGGTTTATAATATTTAATATTAGAAATATAATCATTTCATGATATTAAATATTTAACCTAAAGTATATACATAGGTTAGCATATTTAATAATAACAATATAAATAATTCATATTATTAAATATTAACCTATATATTAGTGATGTACTCATATACATTAAGGGTTGGCGGACCACTTAATCATTATGTTCTAACAAATAATAGGATTAAAGAAGATAAAAACATGATGTGTATTTAGATTAATCTATTATTAGGACAAGTTGGAAAGAACATGCAAACTATTGTAAACACACCTATTATTAGGAAAGTGCATGTAGGTGGTGAAGGGAAAGTCCCCACTAAGTATAAATATGGGTAATGTATTGTTGTTTTTTTGAAGCAAAATGGAATGAGAGGGGGGTGAATCAGTCCTTTAAACACATGTAAACAATTTCTAATTATCTTTTATACACCATTAACATTCAATCATGCATTAATGTGATCTTAACAATAAACAACAACCATCCATAAGAGCACAAAAATGAGAGAGTGTAAAATAACATATGATTTAAGTGGAAAATCCTCAAGGAGAAGAAAAACCACTGAATTTTTTTATGATATTACTCACAAAAAAGACTCAAATGAATATTACACATCACAAGAGTTTTCTTTAGTGAGTAACTAATCGCACAAGGAGCACCAAACCCTAAACCCTTTTTGATGTCACTCATAACAAGAGACTTAAATGAATATGATTCATCACACAAGTTTTTGATAATAATATCACTGAAGATATGTTACAAAAACTTGGCTGATGGTGATCACAAAATTTATCTCCAAACTCTTTTAAACCCTACTCAAACACACCTCCTTCCAACTCACTCAAAATTACACTATCACGACTTGATTGATCTTCAAACGTTTGCACACATAATCTCTAAATCCCCTAATAATTTTTCATAATTCCTCAAATCTGATTTTATTCCTTCATACATGTTTCACACTCACACTTGGGTTGCACTTTTTCCCTCTTACTTAGCTAGTTAAAATTTGAACCAAACATTTACTTTATACCCTTCTCGATTGAAAAACATAAGGTAAGTTAGTCCTACACAAGGATATGGACCAATACAACATGAAAATGTAAAGTTAAATTCATAAAAATTCATGATGGACCCATGTTGGTGGGTTATGCTCAAACACACCAAACAAGCCCAAAAATGGCTAAAAACCCCATCACCTCGATTCATTAAAGACCATTCAAAAAATCACCATGATTAGTCAAGCTTCCGAATTCCTAACAAATTTCAAATATGGAATAAAAATGTCATATATGGTCACACATTATCTCTCAACAATTAAACTATTTATAAATCTATCAAGAAGGCTCATATCCTTCACAAAACAATTATTTCCAGAACCTATGTTCACCTATGGGCCTCAAGATCAACCAATAATATGTCAAATATGACATGTAAAAACTCATCGAAATCCCTTAACATGTAGATAAAATCCACACTTTCAGAGATTTGGAAAAATGCATACATACAAACCACACTCACTTTCCTCTTAACCAAAATGAAGTACCCAGAAAGTGATTTTATAAACTCAACTAGTTTACACGCTTTATACGCAACTTCCAATACCTACAAAATAATTTAATAGAGATAAAATTCCTCCTCATTCACTCTTTAATGGATATCAATGATCAAACAATACAAAACAAGAGATTCTACCTCCATCTTCTAGCGAGTAATCCTATCCTAAAAATAACCAATCTTTGTCTTCACAAATTGAGTTAATCCACATATCAAAACTCACAATAAAGAGAAAAAAATTATACCATTGAAAATCCCTCTTAATATAATTTCTATAACATCTTACATTTCCTTTCAACTCTTAGTGGAAGGCCTTCAATGAAGTCAATATCCTAAAGCTGCTCCAAAAATGTCTCAAAATTGGCTAAAGACCAGTCTTCGAGAAATAGGGAACACTTTTCCCTCTATGAACTCAAACATGATATGAAACTATCATAGACATATATTAAACTCCTAGGCTAAAAATAGTGTTAATTTATTTCATACCTCCTTTGGAAAACTTTTCCTCAAGTTGAACTTCAAAGACTTTCCTATTTGAGTGGGGTACAAAAATCATAACATGCTCTACCATAACTTTATAGAAATATGGAGGAGTCATATATAACCTCCAATAATCATATTGGCAATAATAATCAATTCTGGTCACTTATCATGAAGATCTCTCCTCTTTGCTTTTGACCTAGGGTTTCGAACTCATAAAAAAGTAGTTTACCTTCTTAACATTCCTTCATAAAAATGTGACAATAAAATAAACTCATAATATCTATGAAATTATCTTATCTCAATGGAAAAATATACATGAATTCCATAAGGTCCTATGTAAATCAAATAATCCAAAATGAGCATTAGAAGTTACAATTTTAGCTAGAAATCATCCTTTCTTGGATCTTGTTTCACCTAAAACATCATAACTTGTAAATTTATCTTTAGAATGACTTGATTTTTTTATCACACCTCTGGTACAGCCATTTGAAGCATCTCTAATCATCAATTTATCTCAAGAAGGTCTTTATCTTCATATCCCATCTCATTTACATGACTAGCCCTTAGGGTTTTGTATGGTTTAATCCAAGACCAAATGCACCAACACTAAAACCAAACGATGAAACCTCTCCGAAAAATACCTCTACATGATGATAAAAACCTAACATACCTCCACGAGTAATCTCTAGACACACACACACACACACACACACACACACACACACACACACACACACACACACACACACACACACTGTAAGTTCCTATTATGCGTACTTAGGCTTCCAATGATTAGGCCTAGTGTGCACCATGACCAAGTAGAAAAACCTCATAAATATGCTTGTTAGCTCTCTAAAAGGAAATTAAAAACTTGAGACAATATGTCTCATACCTCAAAATGCCTCCATGATTTCAAATAGACCTATATCTAAACCTCACGCCTCATTTGGTCTTCAAGTGTGTAGACTAGGTCTAGATGTGCACGTGCAAATGATCCTTCCACATGTACTTGCACTCTAAAACACATGTCAGTGTTTTAACATTCTATCCATTCATCTACCATGATCATCAAGTCATTGTTATCACCTAAAAATAATACCCTCGATATGTCATGTGTGTGTGCATGAGCTATCGATGTTTTTTTGAAACATGAAATTATCTCAAGGTGTGGGACCATGAAGCTGAGATAATTATCCAAAGAAGGTTGGTTCCTCTTCCTAAAATAATGCTAAAACTACTCCTAATGTTGTAAATAAACTTATCTAATCCTATCCTATGATTCCAAGGGACCGGGGAGAGAAAGGAGAAAACATGAAAGTAAAGAAATCCTATACTAAGGAGGTGATAACACCAAGATATAGGTGATTGGGAAACTCTCTAATGAATGAAAATGAGAAGAAATGGATATGAAGAGGGCATCTATAACAAAACATTCTATAAACACACATTTACAACATCATTTCCATTAAACACATCCATTTAGAGCTTGTAAGAAATTATAAAATGCACAAAATACCTTCAGCTGTAATGTAGAGGCAAGAGAATGTAAATAAACACAAGCAAGGGTTGAAGATTAGCCACAAAACTTGATTTTATTGCTTCATAGAATTACACAGTCCATTACAATGAAATATAGAGGCATGAATTTCCTATAAAATACCTAGAATGGAGGCTTGAAGCTCACATCAACCTATAAAAGAATGGAGGAGCAACTAGAGAATGTTCAACCACCTTTTTATGAGCTCTCCATTTTATATATATACAAGAAAGAAAAGAGAGAAGGAGATGGAAAATCCCAAAATATGGGCTTCACCCACCAAAAAAAGGCATTAAATGATTGCAAATCATCATGGGGACCTCTACAAATCCATCCCTTCATTATACCATAGCTTGCTAGAGAAGAAAAATGCCCATGCTTCTATTAATGTCTCCTTTACCCACATGGAAGTGTTCATTCAAAATACGGGATATTTTTTTGTATTTTTGGTCCAATAACACCGCCTACTTTTCATTTTTAATGTTCTCATGATGAAGTGATCAGAATTCTGAATCCAATGAGTATAATTTTTCAATTTGGTTGAGTATGGAGAAAGTTATAATGATTCATGTATCCGAGTCTCTTTTTGGGTTCATTTTACCAATAACTCGGGATTCTACATTAATGTTGGCTCAAGATTTATGCGGCGGTGATGATCTGTCAATGAGTTGGCCATCCATGTAGCTCGGCAAGCTACTTCTATAAATTTCAAAACCACTCACCTCTTTATGTATCACATTGTGACTTGACGAACTCTCACCTCCTGTGATCATCAACCCAACATCGGGATTGCCTTATAGCTCCCCATCTACATTGCATTAGACCGATGATCGACTCGTCATGTGGCTTGACAAGCTACCTCTAATTGCCTCCTACTTCATTGTCTTCATTTTAGCAATTTTTGTCCAAAGCAGGGAAATCATTTCCCTGTGAAAATTGTTCCTTCTAGGATTCTCGGGCCCATAACCCCAATGTGGCCGCATCATGTTCTCCAAGCTGTTATGACTCCGGCCTTGCATTGTGGCTCCCGATACCTTGTGGGGTACTTGTCCCCCAACACCCCATTCTAAGTGGGTCAGGTGGGCCCAAAATTACTGACATGACTATAATGTATTACGATCGCCGTGTAATGCAAATACATTGGGTTGTCGGAAACAAAAGTCCCCACAACGTATGTTCCTCTTGGACCCACAAAATCGATGCAACCGCACACCAAAGTCCGAGTTTGTTAATCTCCCAACATCTAACTAACTAGCTTGGTGAGCTATTATTTGACTTTTATGTGCTTTCCAGGTGACTTGATCGCCTTTCCCAAAGCTTCAACTTGGTGAGCTACCTTCTAACTTGACCGAGTAGCTCGCCAATTTTTCCATTTTCTTGGATTTTTTACTGTTCGCTTTTATTTTTTAGGACTTTTTACGGGGAGAAGATGCATACAAACCCCAATAAATATTCCAATCATGAAATTGGCCCATTTTTAGTTCTTTTATATCAAGACCTAGAAGAAGCCTTTCTAGATCCATACTATGCCTCGTTGTCCATCTTTGCGGGATGAAAAAAATGGATAAAAATTTAGTGACTCAACTGTTAGGAATTAATACTATCTAATGCGAGAATAATTCCTTGGAATCACAATAAGAAGTATGAATAGAATTATAGAAATGAAAAATGCACAACATGAAGACAATATTTAACGTGGTTCACCCAATGTGGGCTACATCCACCAAGAACACTTGCTTAGATTTTATTACAAGCCAACAGTCTTCATAATTACAATAATCAGATCTTGTTTGGAGTGCGCTCAACAAGCCATCCCGAATTCACACTTGAATTCACACACACTATTCACCTTCACAAAACACACTCATATAAATCCTATTGTATTTCCATCTATTTAAGTACATCAATAGGTATCCAAAGAGGCGGTTTTACAAAACAAGGGTACGAAAAATCATGGGCCCAAAAACAGCCCATAATGGTTACCCATTACCCATGGGTTAATAAACCACCCATGAAAATTTACTTCGGGGCTTCACCCCGAGTTCCCATCGGGGCTTCACCCCCAAACCTTGACCCACTCACCAGTGAGTGGGATCACCATAAAAATATCCGAGTGTAACACATGGAAGGTGTACTAAACTCTAACATGAAAATAGGCTCCACAAACATACTATCCATACTATACTGTTGTCCATCTTTGCCGGGATGACAAAAATGGATAAAAATTTAGTGACTCAGCGGTGTTACCTACCTACCAAAAGTAAAGTTATCATTGTCCTTATCGCATCCATTAGGAAGCAATTCCTTTTTAATAACCCAAAACTGATCTCGAAATTGAACTTTACATCCCGAACCCTCTTGAAGCATTGTTTGGCCCTAAAACCAACTTAAAGCTTTCTGAAATTAACCATCTCACATTATGAAAATATTCAGAAGGAATTTTTAAGTGAGTGGAAAATTGTGAATTTTAAATTCACTTATTTTCTCTAAAAATATTGAATGAAACTAAATCTTCCACCCTTGGATCTTCCTGGAACACTATCAAGGAAGGAATGATAAAATGCAAGGTGTTGAGGAGAAAATATTTGACATACTTCAAGATGACCCCTGAAACTGATTTTATGATCAAAGAGGAGGCACTAGAAGTCCACAATGCAACTGATATGAAGAGACAAGAAAATCAAGACCAAAACTATCTCTAAATCTGATTTCTAGTTACTCTACATTTGAAAATCCTTGAAGATGGTAACTTTTCCGTAACACTTTGAATTTATTCCCATGACACCTCATCTAGAATCATGTTGAAATACGTGTAACAAGTCCATCTAGAATCAATAGAACCTATGCAAAGAACTAAGGGAAAGGAAATATACTCTATCAACAAAAAATGTGCCAAAGCACTTGGAGGAATTAGAAACCTAAGATAATATGTACAAATATGAAACTTTACATCAATAACAATGCTTTAGGTAGATTCCATTGACTGAAAATCGTAGTTCTTCTCCATCTAGATTTGAGAGTTGGAAATATTTTTTTACATCCTGAGATTATATAAAGACCACTCCATATAGCATTAAAATTTCAATGTTTACCTAGTTTAACATCTCGCATCTCACTTTAGGATCAAGTCTCCCTCTTGAAAGGTTCTAGATTTGGATCTCTTATTAAAATACCTCTTGATCATAGGTTGATATTTTTCCATGACTTGCAATGCTTTGTCTCTCATCTCCTCTAACTCCATGAGTCTACGATATCTAACTTCCATGGATTCAAACTCATATAACTCCAACTTCTTGAGAAGCTCCAATGATGGTAATTTGAGAGATATGGGCAGCCTATATTCCATAGACTATCTTATAGGGAGATCTTCCAGTTAACCTCTTGGGTGTAATTATATCAGAAAACAAGGCTCCTTTCAGTTTGGTGTGCCACATCCTCTTATTCTCATTCAAATTCGTTCTTATGATCCTCGAGAGATTATTGTTTATGGACTCAACTTGACCATTACCCTAGGGGTAATATTTAGAGGAAGTTCTTAGATATATCCCATTATTGACATCACATCCAAATATTTTTGTGCCAAGGAATGCTAGAGCATTGTTGGAAATGATGGTAGATGGGACACCAAACCTAGTTACAATTCCTTCATAGAAATCCAAAGTATACTTAGACTCATTTGCTTCTTTGAGAGCCACTTTGCTTGATCCACTTAGTGAAATATTCAGATTGTTATGAGAATCCACTTATGGCCTTAGATTGAATTTGGATTGATGAACCCAATGAAATCTAATCCCCACTATATGAATGGTTGATCAAATGAGATTGGGTAAAGTGGGAGTGTTGTTAGCTTTTCTTTACTTGTGAAAAATACACATTTATTGCACTTATTAATCCATTCATAGTAATCATCTCTGAATATTATAGGGAAATAATAACCATCCTTCATGATTTTGAGGGTTGTTACTCATGGATCAAAGTGACTCCAAATTCTCCATCATGGAACTCATGCAACACTTTCTCAATTTGATTAGTTTCAACGTTCCTCAAGATAACTGCGTTCAAATCTTTCTTGAACAAGATACCGTCAATAAGAGCATATGGAATGGAATAGAGTATGAAATATCTCCTTTTGGATTTTCTTAATCTTGGATGGAATTGACTTGTTAGAAGGAAATGCACTAAATATTGATTCCAACAAGGAGTGGGTATAACATCAACTACTTGTTCTTGATTGTCCTGGAGCACTAGAATAACCCCTTATTCATCCTTTGATTCTGCATATTGATTTGAATCCAAATTCTCACACAATCCTTTACCTTGGACTAACTTAGTTACCTTGATTTATATGTCATATTCCATGACATGGGTAATCCAACAAACTCTTTTCTCATTTAAATCCTTGTTTAGAAGGAAATATTTCACTCTAGCATGATCAACTAATTAAGTGAATTTTGTTTTTTTTTGAGATCAAGTGTCTAAACTTGTTTAATATTTTTATCATAGCAAGGAAATGATTCTCAATGAATGAGTACCTCACCTCATAATCCTCCAGGATCTGACTAAAGAATGGAACTGGATGCTCATATCCTTCCTTTTTTAGTTGTACCAAAGGTTACTGAGATATTGTGTTTGAACCACCAAAAGCACCTGCATTGAAGTATTTTCAGAAGTTAGGTTGATAAGAGTAGGAGCTTATGATATTTATATATTAATATCCTCAAAACAGTCCTTTCCCTCACCTATCCACTTATATTCCATGCTCTTCTTCAACATCATTGTCGAAGGATTAACAATATTAACAAAATCATGCACAAACCTTCGAAAAATTGATTCTCCCTAAGAATATTTGAAGAGATTTCCCATGACTTGGAAATGAAAATGCTAGAATGTCTTCAAATCTCTCTAGATAAATAGTTAATCCTTCTTTAAAAACAATGTGACCTAGGAGCTTACCTTCATGAGCCAAGAATATGTATTTCTTTAGATTCAGAGACACTCCAAACTTCTGCATCTCTCAAACACTTTCCTGAGATGGGAAAGATGATCAGTTGTGTTCTTGGAAAATATTGTAATGTCATCAAGGTAAAAAGAACCATTTTAATAATAAAACTCCCTTGAATTCCATGCTCATGGCTCTCCAAAATATATATGTGGCATTCGATGAGACAAATGGAATTTTCTTGTAAGCATATGTGCCCCATTTTTTGTTGTTAAAGTTGTCTTGAAATGGTCCTCCTCTCTCACCACTATCTCGGTTATAACCCAAGCATCCATCTAGAAGTGAAAACCTCTTTGAACCAAATATTACTTGTAGAATCTGCTCCATTAATGGGAGTGGGTAGTGATCCTTGAGGGAAGCTCTATTTAAATATCTAAAATCCACACACAACATGATTTCCCATTTATTTTCCAATAGGGTACAAGGTTTGCAACCCAGGATGAGTGTTTGATAGGGAAAATGATGCTTTCCTCAATCAACTTGTTTAATTCCTTCTTCATAAGAGGCTTAATGTGAGGATTCACTAGTCTTTACTTCTTCCTAATGGGTTTAACTTCTAGATCTAGTTAATAGTATGTTGTGCTAAACTTGGATCAAAGCCTCTTAAATATTCATAAATCCATGATTATATATCAAGAAAATCTTTCCAAAGTTGTACAAAATCATGCTTTTCTTGTTGAGTACTTACCTTGCCAATTTGGAGAAATTTACCTTCTCTAACTGAAATGGGATCTGAATCTTCTCCTTTGACCATGATGTTTTCTTTCTCTTTTTTGAATTGGTCATTGGGATTGAAGATTGATTCTAGAGTTACTAGACCTTTAGGTATCTTGTTTTTTCTGAGTTGGACCACTTGATCTCATACTGCTTCTCTAATTTGTCCTAGTTTCTTGAGGAGAACTCAACCTCTTCTTGAAGGAAATTGATGATTTTTGGTCACTTTCAAACACTTTCCAACTTGTGTTATTTTTTGGAATAGCTGGTCTCACTACCACCTTGATATGAGGCTATGCTTTATCCTTCTTGATATCCTCAACAATGTCAAACATTGCCCCAATTGTTGTAATCTTGTTTTTAGCTTCATTCTATTTCCTTGGTATGGAATTGATGTTAAATGCTTCAAAATATTCTATGAGATCTCATAACCTATTTTTATAGCTCTTGAGAATATCATTCTTGGAAACATTTAGCCCTCTAACTTGATTCACAATGAGCTCACTTTCCTAAAAACTTGCAAGTTCTTGATATTTCTCATCCTTGCCTAATGTAGACCATGGATAAGGACTCAAAATTTGTTTTATTATTAGAAAAAATGAATTGAAATATGAAAGAAGAGTAGTGTTTTATACCATTGGGATACATGAGCACTACTCCTCCTCTTGCACCTTTTCTTATCCTTCAACCATCAAAGAACATTTTCTATAATTCATTCTTATCTTCATCATCTAGTTTGGTGACACTAGGAAGAGGTGCATATTCTTCATGTAGATAGTAGATACCCAATTCAATATCCTCCATTTCTTTATGGGGATCATATGCATTCGTCTTATTTTCCCATTCATCAAGTGTCAAATCTGAAATGCCTCCAATTTTAGTATCTATTTCCTAAGTTCTTGGGTATCTTCTTGGTTAAATATGGTGAAATTTTCATTGATTTGACTTGGAACATAAGGCTCAATATGGTATGTGACAATTGGATTTGACATGATAGTAGCCTTGGATCCATATATTTTCCTAAAGAGCATGTGAGACAAATCAAGTGACAAATCACCTCCAATCTTAGCAGTGAAGTCCCTTTACAAACATAGAGAAAAGAGTGGGGGTAGGTCAATCACATATATATCTTGTGGTAATGTGAAATTTGGGCGTGCATGCAACATAAGACTAAAATATTTGATGATTCCAATGGTTCCCATTTTTGTCCCATATAATTACACCAATCCTTTTGAGACAGGTTCATACTTAAGACCCAACTGATCTACAATTTTATTTGGTATCATTAAGCTAATTTCCCCGAGTCAATCATGAAGTTGTGTACCAAGCTATTCCCAATGATCAAGGATACATAAAATGGGGGAGGTTTCATGTTTTTACTTATTTGACCTCCCTCTCTTGTTGCATTGCATTGGTGAGAAATGTTTCCTTATCTTTGGATGACTCGTTTGAAATGGGTAATCTAGCCATGACTGCATGTAATAAATATCTCTGTCTCAAAATTTCCAATGAATCCCACATAGAGATACTTATGTTTGTTTTCTTCATTTGATCAATGATATTAAATGGATATATATTGATTTTTTTCCATTCTTTATTTGACAACACTTTCTCCTATGCATGAGATGATAAAACACGTCCTTTAGGATGAATTTGTGAATTTGGGACTATGTTTGAGCTACCAACTCCTTGAGGTATAAGAGAGGATTGAGAAGGACTTGTATCGATGAGTTCCCTTATTTTATATTTATTTTCTTGGATCTGTGTTTTCTGCTACACCCTGAGAAGAGGTTGATTCATCCCACATAAATCCTCTGTTTGTCAATTCATGAGTGAAGTGTCACTTTGAGGAGCCTCTTGGGTACTTGTTTGCTTTGATTATCTTATTATTCAGGTTATTTTTTGGGAAGCATAAACATTTGTTACCATTAATCTTGGTTCAGGAATCATTGAAGCATGATGCTTAGTTATGTGGTTGACCACAAGGGAAACACCACTCATAATCTTGTGTAAGATTATTTTGGATAGGAACCATAGCTTTAGATGAAGAGATTGTATTTGGATTATAAGGTTGAAATTTCCTAGTAGGGAGGAAGTTGGCTTTGATTTAAATTTGTAACTTGAACATGAGGTCTATTGGGTTGATATAGGGGTTTATTTGGTTGGTATTAAGGATGGTAAGATTTGAAACATTGAGCTTGCTGCATTTTAATTGTCAACAACTCATTCCCTAGATTTTGCAATCATTTCATGACATCTTGGAGCTCAAATGAGGTGCTTGAAGAGGTAGAAGCTTCACTAGAATGTTAATTTATACAAGTAGGGATGGGAGCTAACTCAGGTGTTTAGATAGAACTAGGATTTCATATCTCTAGATAAATAGGCATAGGTGGCCTAGGGGAAAGTCTACCAACTTGAATTAAGCAATTCTGATCTCTAACAACTAGTGCATAGGCTCTTAGCAATGTTGTACCTCCCATAGATTGTACCATAACAATAATATAAGAATTAAGAGCTTTTAAGAAATAAATAAATACACCTTCACCAGTTAGTATTATAAGAACCAAAATTCCATCCCACATTCTCTGAAATCTGAAGTTAAAATATGTAATTTGTTCATTTAGAGCCCTTTTGATGGTGGTCAATTACTCTATCAAAGTTGTGCAAGAGTTGTGCATTCCAATTTTTAATTGATATTTCTATCAGGGATTTGAACTACTGTAAATCCTTCCCTTTGAAAGAGGAAGCTAGAAGTTTCACAACTACATCCATGTCAAAATTTTTATGGATTACACATACATTTACAATGTCATAGATATGATCTAGCTGGAGTAGTGTGGTTCTCTCTAATAAAGAATGGAATACTTTTCAAGGCTTCCATTGGAATAGGATTTTTTGCATTAAGGGAAAGTGTACTGCTACCATAGGTGAAATTGACAAATCCTAGATTCATTTGTTGTGCAGTCATTACAATGGGTCTAAGAAATCTATTATATTGCATGAATGGCCCAAGGTGGAGGTGTTGAAAGAGTTCTCTTTGGTGGAGATAGTGATATTTGAACTTGTTTTCCCCTTCTTCCCCTTCATGGTGATAGCTATAGGTACTTAAATACTCATTCTCTCATTCTTGACCTTGTTTGGATCCTTATCATGGACTGAGACACCTATATTGTTGAAACCAATGGATATTAGTGTTGTGGAGTCATCATCTGTGTTTCTGCAAAGCCTCCAAAGGATATAATTTCACCAAGATACACATCCAAACTTATGAAACTCAAAGTATTGAATTCTATGTCCCACCGGGAATGCCAAAAATATGATCACCTTAAAACAAAATCCCTCGATTGTCATGTGTGTGTGCATGAGCTATTAGTGTTTTTGGGAAACATGAAATTGTCTTAAGTTGAGGGACCATGAAATTGATATAATTATCCGAGAGAAGGATGGTTCCTCTTCCTAAAATAATGCTACAACTACTCCTAATGCTGTAAATACACTTATCTAATCTTATTCTATGATTCTAAGGAACCAGGGAGAGAGGAGAAAGCATGAAATAAAGAAATCCCGCACTAAAGAGGTGATAAAATTAAGAGAAGGGTGATTGCGACACTCTCTAATGAATGAAAATAAGAAGAAATGGAGATAGAGAGGGTGTGTATAACACAACAATCTACAAACACACATTTACAACATCATTTCCATTAAACTAAACAATTTAGAGCTTGCAAGAAATAATAAAATGTAAAAAATACCTTCAACTGCAATGTAGAGGCAAGAGAATGCAATGAAACAAAACAAGCAAGGTTGAAGATTAGCCACAAAACTTGATTTCATTGCTTCATAGAATTACACAATCCATTATAATGAAATAAAAAGGAATGAATTTCTTGCAAAAATACCCAGAATGGAGGCTTAAATCTCACAACAACTTGTAAAGGAATGCAAGATCAACTAGATAATGTTCAACCACCTTAAAAATGAGCTCTCCATTTTACATATATAGAAGAAATAAAAGAGAGAAGGAGATGGAAAACCCCAAAATATGGGCTTCACCCACCAAAAAAGTCACTAAATGACTAAAAATCATCATGGGACCTCTGCGAATCCATCCTTTCATGGTACCATAGCTTGTTGGAGAATAAAATTCCCATACTTCGATTAATGTATCCTTTACCCACATGGAAGTGTTCATTTAAAATAAAGGGGAGTTTTTTTGTATTTTTGGTCCATCAACTCCACTTACATTCCACTTTTTACATGCTCATGATGAAGGTCTCATAATTATGAATCCAATGAGTAAAATTTTGTTTAATTTGGTTGAGTATGGAGAAAGCTATGATGATTCATGTTTGGGTCTATTTTTGGGTTCATTTTACCAATAGCTTGGGCTTCTACATTAATGTTGGCTTAGGATTTATGTAGTAGTGTTGACATGTCGATGAGTTGGCCATCCACGTAGCTCGGTGAGATACTTGTACGCCCTGACACCTCTCACCTCTTTGTGGATCGCATCGTGACTTGATGACATCCTTTTTCCTATGATCATCACCTTGAAATTAGGATTTCCTTATAGCTCCCCGTATGTATTGCATCAAACCTGGCAAAGGAATTGCTCGTGTGGCTCGGCTGAGCCACCTCCATTGAATCCTACTTCTTGTATTTATTACGGTGATTCCCAACCCCATGGGAACTCACATCCGCACGAAATTTTTTTCCTTCCGAGATACTTTATCCCATAACCACTAATGTGGCCACATCACATTCTTGAGCCCCTTATGACTCTTGGCCTCACACTATGGTTCGCAATACCTTGTGGGGAACTTATCCCCTCGACGCCCTGTTCGGATTAGGTCACGTGGGCCCAAAAGTGATGACATTCCCGTAATGTATTGTACTTGCCGTGTAATGCAGAGACATAAAGTTGGTGGGGAAATTACGTCCCCGCAACTCATGTTACTTCTGGACCCCACGGGCCCTCAAAATATGATGCGACCACACACCAAAGGCTAAGTTTGCTAACCTCCCCATGACCCATCGACTATCTTGGCGAGTTATTTCTTGAATTTTCTGCTCTCAACGGTGACTCATCCACCTTGCCCAAAATAACTTACCTGAAGCTTCAACTTAGCAAGCTATCTCCTAACTCACCCGAGTAACTCGTTGAGTTTTTTTTTTATATCCTTTTCCAATTTTTCCATTTTCTTGTATTTTTTACTAACTCGCTTGGATTTTTTAGGATTTTTTACAGGGGAGAAGATGCATATAGACCCCGATAAATATTCTAATCACAAAATTGGCCCATTTTTAGCTCTTTCACATTAAGACCCGAAGAAGCCTTTTCAGATCCATAATTTCCATGTTTCCCATCTTTTCCGGGAGGGAAAAATGGATAAAAATCACCATGTAACTCAATTCACTAAGCTCCATCACCAAGGCTAGCTATGTCACTTGATTAGGCTTACTAAACTAAGCCAATGTAATTGAATCCACACATGTCATCATGAAACCACCTAAGTATCCATATCATCATCCTACTAAGCACCTCTAGCATACTTCCATCATCTTATTTGTCATCAGGATGGGATTTTACATCGGTGAAAACTCACAAACTCACACATACTAATAATTTTGAGTATTGCAAATAGGGTAGGTTTGGTTGGAATCAAATTCCAATAGTTATAGTGTTTTGGAGCCTGTTGAAGAGCACACATTGTCTAGTGTACTTATGTAAAGGTCTCATGGCGTATTCATATTGAAAATATCTATGTAATGGATTATTATAATGAACAATTGTGGATGGATTACCAAGGTTTCTATGTATAAACATGGGTTAATTAGTATTCGATTTTGATAGTCATTACATATGAATGATTTCCTTATTATAGGTGTTTCCATATCTTTATGATATGATGTATAATTTTGAATGAATGATTATGAATATGAACATGCATGATAACATATTGATAAGTAAATCAAATGAGGGACCTGGTGGTTGTGTGCGCTTCAAGTGAGCTTATAGAATTTTCTCAATGAAGTGCCAATGCACATAGATATTACTGGTAATAAACAAGAATATAAAGATTTCCTTTTTATGGAAATTTGAGTGATGAATTCAATGTAAAACTCACTTAGGAGCAGATTTGACTAGACATCCATCCTATAATGATATGTCTTGATAGAAGATATTTTAGTGGATCTACTTTGGTGATAAGTTTTCTAGTATGATTGATTAAATAGTGTCAAAACTTTTTAAAAGTGAATGCTACTAAAAAACACACTTTGTCAACCTATGATTATTTGATCTCCTTAGTTATAAGGGTTTGAATTAAAAATTCTATTGTGTGCTCTTGTTCCTTATTGTTTTGTTGTGTAAGAAATTTCCCGATGGTATGTGTTGTCTCACACACACACACACACACACACACACACACACACACACACACACACACACACACACACACACACACACACACACACACACACACACACACACCATTGAATTAGCTTAGGTAGGTGGCATCAATACTAGTGGAGTTGATAGGAATTATTTCAACTTGGTGAAAGAATCTTGGCATTCTCGCATCCATTTAAACTAGACATCATTTTTGAATATTTGGTTGAAATGGGGATACTTATCTGCTAGTTGCGATATGAACCATCGATAGACTTAATCCTCCATTATAATCCTTATTGCTGATGAAGTTTCTATGGTGGAGGTATTTCCATTATTGCCTTGACTTTTGCGGGTTCAAATTCAATTCCTCTTCATGAGACAATAAATCCTAGGAGTTTCCCTAAAGTGATACCAAAGTAAAATTTCTCCAAATTAAAATGAACACTATATTCTCTTAACATTTTAAATATACACCACAATAAAACTAGATGTTCTATTCTAGTTTTAGATTTAGAAAAATATCATCAACATAGTCCTCTCTGTGATGTCATGGAAAATAACTATCGTTGCTCTCGGTAAGTTACACACGCATTCTTGAGGTATAAAGGCATCACCTTATAAGAAAAGGTTCCCCCATGGGGTCATACATGTTGCCTTATGTTTGTATTCATCAGCAATGTGAATAAGTTTTTATCCTAAAAATCCATCCATTAAGGATAATATCTCATGGCCGCTATAGAATTGACAATCATGTCGATATTGGGAAGGGGAAATTCATCATTAAGATACGATTTGTTGATATCCCAAAAATTGGTAAAAATTAAGATTCCATGTTTATTCTTGGAAATGGGTACCATATTCAAGATCCATTAATAATAGTCTATTTACCTTATAAATCTAGCTTCTAGAAACTTTTGAAGTCTTTCTTTAACTAACAAATGCTAACTTAGGATGTATTTTCCGTAATTTATTCTTAGAATGCATTTGCATCCAAATGAACCACCATATTTTGTATAACTATAGAAGGACCCAAACCTATAATATCCTTATAGGACTATGTGAATACATCCTAAAATTTTAAGAGTGTTGTGAAGTCGCATTTCTAATTCTAATAATCTTTCTCCGAGATGTAATATTTTGGGATTATTGTCCATTCCAATATTGATGGTGATAGTTTCTTCTACCAAAAATTTTAGATGTATCTTTATCTTGGAATGATGTTGAAGGATTTTTAGGTCATGTAATTTATTGGGAACCGAGTCTCTCTCTCTCTGGCACCTTAGAAAGGTTTTCACTAGGAATTGCATCCTTTTCTTTTTTATTTATTTTTCACTTTTCCAAATTTTTCTTCTCACATAGTTCCTCGGTGAGGTTTTAACTATGCAAGATTATATTTTTGTTTCCATTTTTATTTTATTTTTTGACTTATGGTGGAGTGAAGCACTAAAGTTCCTTGTCAAATTAAGTAGTAGCATTGAGTTTTATATCTAATCCCTTCTTATGGTATGACATGGGAATATGGTTCGATTCCCGAGGAATTCTGGGATGGCCTCATCATTCGAAAGAGGTCCATATAGATGTGAAATTATTAGTCCTTATTTATGATAAATGGGAAATGATATTAAGGGTGTGAATGGGAAGGTTTTGAGGCTCACGGAGGTTTCAACTAGGTCTTCAAAGAGGTTATGTGTTGAACCGGTCTCAACTTCAAAGTGATTATCTTCTTCACTAGTTGTTACATCAAATATTATAGGCCTTTTCTCAAAAGTTTCGTAACCTAATTTGTGAAGGTATAGGTTTGTTTAAAACATTAATAGTTTAAGGAAACTTTTTTTGTAAGTCGAGTTTTTAACTTTCTAATTCACGTGCTTCATCATCATTTGGGATTTGGCATAGTCTGTTATTTCATAGCACTCAACCATGTGATCTTCATATATCCAAGATCCATCGGAATCTTGAACGTGTTCATCCTTCAAGAATCTATATCACCTCCAAGGAGTGTTACCAAGGTGATAAACTATAGCTTCTTTCAAGTGAGTGGAATTGGGTCATCCATAAGTGCATGGGGAAAGTGGAAGTTTTATGATGTGGAAATAATTTTCTAGAGTATATTCACTAAGACCTTGATGAGAAAATTGGGATCAATAAGTGAATAGGTTATAGATGGTTATGATCTAGATGTAGATTCTTGGGATCAAAACAAAATCTTAGACTCAATTCATTTATCGGTGAAAAGGATTACACGAGGCTCGGTGGATCTGTCTCAGAAGGAAAATAATTAACATGGTTATATCTAGCCTCCAAAAGTTTGCAATACTCAAAAGGTTTAGAATTAGCAAGCAAGGTAAACTATTTACTGTTATGTGGAAATTTAATGCATTGGTGGAAAGTAGAGGGCATGAATTACATCACATGTATCCATGGTCAACCTAAGAGGACATTGTATGAGGCCTTGATATTAACAATGTGGTAGATTTTTTTAAGCATTCATAGGCCCACTTGTATAAGTAAGGTGAACATTTCATAGGACTATTGTTCACTATTATCATAACCATGAATGGTTATAAAATTAGCTCTTAGACTAGCTTCCATGTGACCAAAACATCTAAACATTTTCATAGAGAAGATGTTTAATGCTGCTCCATTATCAATTAGAACTATTTTGACCTTGTGGTTAATAATATATGATTCGATATACAAATATTTATTATGAGGACCAAATGATAGTATGTATGTGGTTGGTGAAAGATTGGAATTTTAGAATTAGCATTTCTAAACATTAAATTTTTTAGGAACACACGCCTCATGGAGGGCATGAGTTATAATATCATGAAATTTATGTGATGATTTCATTAACACAATGAGGGAGATATGAGTAGGTGTTGCTGATAACTATTTAACTAGGTCATAAGGAGTGGAAGTGGATGTTTTGGGGTTACAATTTGGGTTTGGGTTACTTTGAACCATGGGATTTACTACTTGAGGCTCAATGGATGAAGTGGATGGTTGGTTTGCTGCATGCAACAAAATATCTTTTGTTATGTGGCCATCATATAGTTACGAGTTTTGAATTATATTGTATCAAAATTAGGAGGTATTTATTCAACAAATGAAATTATTGAGTTGAAATCAACGTTTCTTGAAGATTTTTCCCATTTGATAGCTTTTTTATTTGTAACATGCTTGGGGAATGGGTCAGAAAACACTTTTAGATTATCATTGGGTGTTTTATTTGGTCTTTGGGTCTTTCAACACTATATCTTCATTATCAATGAGGTCCTCGGATGTAATGAAAAATTCATACACATATATCTATTGGATGACCATCAACACAATGAAAATCATAATATGTATTAGATTTATATAAAGTAAGCTTAGGCTACCCTTCAACAAAAAGTTTCGTGATAGGTACGTGACAATACACATCAAAATCGTGCATGGTGCCACATTGTCAAAATAATAAAAATCCTCAATGATGATAATTTCATTTCTAGATTTAATGGTGTATCCAAGTCCAAGTTTCTCACTTGCGAGAATGTTTTTATAGCTTAGTTTACCTTGCTTATCTATTTCCTATCTTTTCCCGCTTTCCTAGTTACTTTTCATCCTTTTCGTTAGAATTTTTCCTTAAGGTACATAAATTCTATGATAGTTATGTAACAAATCATGGTGGTTGTGTAAGCGCCACTATGTGCTAACTAGAGGTTCCATGCACTTTTATTTGGGACTTAAACAACGTGTCTTGTATGTGTGTTTCTTACTTCCAAGTTGTTTTATCACATGATTCTTGACCAAATCAGCTTCCTTTGAGCTTGTTAGATGTGTATAGACTTATTCTCCTTTACTTACTATTCTTAGCAAATTAACTTCCCATTCTCATGGTGATTTGGAACTTCTTTGTTGTTAAGTGTTTAGCACCATTTCCTTCCAAATTTATATAAAACCAATATTTTTCCTGAAGCATTGGTTGGAGTATTTTGAATTCGAATTACACTTTACTCCTCTGGAATCTTGTCAAGAAGTACACAAGAAAAAAATATTTTTTCCTTATTACTCTCTTACCGCATTACTACCGTGATCGCATGCAACACAACTAGATCCAACACTTCTCCATATTCTTCTTGCACACAAAAACACATCTCCCGAACACTTTTGGATACTTCATTAGAAAAGAAGCCGAGGAGATCAACAAAAGCACAACCAACATTGGAAACAATCTTAGTTGTACATTTCCAAGTTTGAGGTGTACTTAAATTCCTAGAAGCTTTTTTATTAATTGGATTTCATTTCATAATTAGTCAAAATATTGTTATAAGGGAAGTATAATTTGCGTATTAGTTTTATTTCCCGTAGTTAATTTCCATTGAGTATTTCTTCTCACTCATCTGTGGATTTTTTTGGGAAGGATTCAGAGGAAGTTCTTGTGCATAGATTCTTTTACTTCTTCACTATCAAAATACCTGTAGCTTTCTTTTATTCATTTAGTTAGATTGTACCTACATATGGAAAAAATTCTCTTGACAAATTCCTCATTGCCTATCACTGTGGATTTGTAAGGGAAGTGAGTTTGAAGAAGATTTTGTGTCTGTGCATTTGTTTGAGTTTCTTCATATTTAAAAAGCTTATGTAGAATTTAGTATTTTTCTTGGGAAGTCTCACGTAATAAATTAGTTCTGAGAAGATCTTAATTCTTCCTGTGAATACGAGGTAGAATAAGAGGAAATTAGATCCATAATTACAAATTAGGAAAATCCTCTATTTTAATTAGATTAGATTTAATTCATTCTGAAATAGGAAATATCCACATCCAACTATTTCATTGTTTAGTTTATTTTATTTTAGAGTAGAAGTAGTTCCTATTTAATTACAAGAAAATTGTATTGTTTGTGTAGCTTTCATTTATTTAATTCCAAAAACCATAAAATCCTCAAAAACATAGATTAGAATAATTAGATTTATTTATTTGTCTTATTTCCTTTCATATAAAAATCTCTGGAAAATACAAAAAAAAAAGAATTAGATTAAATTCATTGTTTCAATTGGTTAGTTTTCATTGTTTTAATTAATTAGCTTATTTTCTTTAAATTAATTAGTTGCATGTAGATTTAATTAAATTAAAGGAGAGTAATCAATTTTTTAAATTTAAATTTGCTTGCATTATTTTTTTAATTTAGGAACATAGATTTAATTAGACGGAATTAACGTAAGCTTCATACATTGCCTTAGAGGCTTAGGTTACTTGAACTTGACCTTAGTTCCTTTCGGTTTCTTTGCATGCTTTGTTTATTTCCTTATATTCTTTTTTTACATGTCCACATGACCATCCAAGGCCCTAGAAAACCTAGACAAAGAGTGTGTGATCCAAGAGTACCACAACCAAATATTGTTACACAATTTCTTGATTTTGATTAGGGCCTTAGGAAACTCATATTCCAAACCACCCTAGTTCCACCCAACATTATTTCACATTTGATAGCCTTGAATGAAGAAGTGTATAACACTAATGTGTTCTGGCATAATCATCCTGGTAGAGAATAGATCCCACAATCCATAGTTTCATCCTTTCCATACGTATTCTCTTACATTTTCATGATCCTTTCTAGAGATCAATATGCGAGAGACAATGGATGTTTCCCACATGTTCCACAACCAATTCGAGGAATATTTGGAGATTCCAACATTGATCGAAACCTTTGTGCAACCATTATCCTTGACCATTCCATCTCACCTGAACAAGTTAGAAAAACATTTATTTCCCTTAAGGAGCAAATTCCCCTCATGTCCATTGAGGATATCCGTTTTCCTTAATTTTTCTCATATCCAAATCCCATGTATTATTGCTATTCCTATTTATCCATTCCATAGCCATTTTATCCATTTCATTTCGATTATCTTGACACAACCTCGATAGATCGAAAGCGACCTAGAGTCACGTGTTGATTCTTAGGCATACAAAATATGTGAACTTGTTATCTCAGTTTTGAGTTTACGCCAAAACTATCAGATAACCCTACAAAATTTTTAAGCTGGTTTTGCAAAATTTCCTTTATGAGAGAAAATCAGGTTTTCAGGGTTTCACAAATAGGATAACATGTGTTTTGAATGTTTCATGTCTGGTGTTCCCCGAAACCCAAAACCCGCATCGACTAAGGCGAGTCGGGTTTGTGGAACTTCCGAACATCGGAGCATGTCTTCGTCTAAGCATCATGCTTTATGTCAATTGTTTCCCGCAACCCGAAACCTGAATTGCCTAAGTCCTTCATGTCAGGTTTTCGGAACTTTGAAGCATCTAAGCATCATGCTTTATGTCGATTGTTTTCCGCAACCCGAAACCCGAATTGCTCTAAACACCTTCGTGTCGGCTTTTCGGACCTCCCGAGCATGCTGACATGGCATTAATGCCGAGTTGTCGAGTGAGTTGGCACGTGCCAGCCGAAGTGTATTAATTGCAATTTTTCTTATATATATGCGGATTTCCACGTCATTTTTATCAGACGTATTTTTACCTCGTGGATTTTTTCACGCATGCTTCTCCAACCTCGAAATCCAAAACTCACCTGTGCCTGATTGAATTACCCATTTTCAATCTTTCCTTGCTCTGGTTGAAGGTATCTCTCTCTCCATTCTTTGTTCATGGTTTTTATGGATTGATTATGTGAGGAATTCTTCCCATTTTTATCAGGTTTGTGGAGTTTTTTTCTTTTTCCTTTTTGGGTTGTTTTCTAAAACCGGGTTTATGTTTTAGGGTTTATCTCTTTGGAATTATCATTTTGTGTTATTTCCGAAATGTTGTTGGAATTAAAATATGTTTGGTATATGAATGGTAAAGAAAGAACTTGCATGTTTTAAATTCAACAAAAACCCTGTTCCCTCTTCTCGGGTTTTGAAGGGTGTTGTGCAGTATCAAAAACCCGCAGTATATCAGAAGATTTGGCATGTCGAGATTTCTCAAGTTTCTGACATCTTCAAAGTGTCAGGATTTCTCAAGTTTCCGACATCCTCAGTGTGTCGATTTCTCAAGTTTCCGACATCCTCAGTGTGTCGGGCTTTCTCAAATCTCCGACATCCTCAGCGCATCGGGTTTTCTGGACTCCTCGACATCCTCCTCAGTGTGTTGGGTTTTTCTCAAAGTGTGCAACATCTCCCAATCTCCAAACCTCTCTTCCTTGAAATCTCTCATGTCGACCACTCGGTCCATTGCAAGAAAAGACTGAGAAGTCGGGAAGGATGAAATACAAGTTCAGAAAGGTGGAGTCTCCATCATATATCGATTGCAATTATGACATCCGAGATACAGAGCTCAGAAATATAGATATTGAGGATTTCTGGAGTAGGGTAAGGAGTTCCTCCCAAACTCCATGGATGAAATCGATAGCCGATAGCGGTTTACCTCTTGCAGCGGGTTTTCCCATGTCTGCTCAGTGCCCTGAATTCATCTTAGCCTGCGCTTCTAGTTATGACTCTGCTTCTCGTTCTGTGAGAAATTAGGTAGGAGAAGTTGTGATCAAATTAGATGGAGGTTACTTTGATGACCTCCTCAAACTGCCCAATTTTGAAGAATATGGAGAGTTAGATATCAAGTCAGCTCAGAAAGCTTGGGATAATGATCAGGAAGATTGTATCAAGCATGTAAATAAGAAGTTCCTGATCAAAGCCAAACCGGTTGTCTCCAGATTCCCAAGACTTATCCCCAGGAGTGATTTCATTCAGGAAATCAATGACATCATCACTCTGTTGAGTCGGGTTTTGGTTTACCCAAATCAAATGTTTTCCAAGGGTGGATGTATCAATTCATGATCACCATCAAGAAGAATCAGCAAGGGATTGATTGGGGCACTCTCATTAGTAATGAGATAGATTCCCAAATGACAACAGTTTTGTCCATAGGGAAGTTTATATGTCTTCATATGTCACCTATGCAGCGGCCAGATGAGGAACTATCCCGGGTTGGATATCAAGGGAAACAGGATGGTGAACTAGGTTTATCAGTACTTCCCTCAACTGACAAGAAAAGGGTCTCAGGACCAATTCAGAAGGGTAAATGATGCCTTCTTTTATGAAAACATCTGCAGGTTAAACCCTGAATTGAGGAAGACAAGAGTCTCAGATGAGGCCTGGGCTGAAGTTTCCAAATGGGGTTGTGTCTTCTTGCAATTCAAGAAGTTCACATATCTTCGGGTAGTCATGTACTCAGGGGATCCTTTCCATCTGCCCCGATATCTAGGGGATAAACTGATCTTGATGGAATTGGTTAGGCAATTGTTGGATTTCCATAAGTTCCAACAAAGTAAACATAAGGCTACTGTATCTTTCCCAATTTCTATTGGAAGATACACTTGTTCGACAGTGGTGAAAGCTAAAAATGTTATCCATGAGCTTCAGGACAAGTTGAAGAAGCATATGAAGCCCCGAGATGGGTTTGACATTTGAGGAGTCCTCAGGGCGTATGGAACCTTGACCGCATTGAGACTCAAGCATAGAAGACATCTAGATTGATCTCTGCGTGATGAGGTTATGTCAGTAGAAAGGATCATAACAGATTGACACTTGTTGAGATTCAAACACTTGAGCTTGCTGACTTACCAGAAGGTACTAGTGATAATGAAAGTGTTCTGGATCTTTCCTATGATGGACTAAATGAAGATCAATATGTTTTCCCACCTATTGATTGGTCAATCAGTGAAAAAGCCTCCATTACAGATAGGTCGGCTCTGATTCTTGCACGCACCAAAGCATGGCTCTCCTCTTGGGGAATGAGTTTTAAAGATGATAAGTTTTCAAAGTTGGCTGCTTCAGAGGTGGGGCCCTCCAAAAAGGAAAAGGACAAAAAATCTTCTAAGGGGCCTATAAAGGTCAAGTTTGTCAAAAAGAGGAAAGAAAGAGAAATCTCTTCAATTATTTCTCCAGTTGAAATGGTGGATGTGCCAGAATCACCAACACCACCAGAAATAGGAGAAATTACTTTGGAAGAAGAAGGAAGCCAGCCTCTGGTTTCATCATTTGTTGATTGCCCAACTTAAGATACCTTATTTCTTGCATCCCAGGCTTTGGAGTCTGAATCTGTGCCTCCCCCTCACAACCACTCCTACCTCCTCATTCTCCATCAAATTCTTCAATCATGGCCAATATTTTCTCTGGAATCTCACCCCTCTCTGCTGGGACCCAAGTGATCACCAACACGCCCCCTCCTGTGCCTCTTTTTATCAAATCTACTACCACATTTTGTAACTATTTCCCCTCCACTAGTAGAATCTTCTCCCGAGAGTATGATACCAGCTTCTACAACAAAGTGGCAACTTCCTCCGATACGCCACAATGGCTACTCGAGTAAACTCCGAGGAAGAGGAAGGTGATTATACCCATACCAGCCTTTGATTTCAGCTCACTCAAGGCTTCTACTGCTAAATCAACCAAGAAACCTAAAACAGTTTCAAGGGTTTTGGTGGACGCTTCAGGGGATAAGTTCATAGAGCTTGCCATTCCTGTGACTGAAAAAACTAAAGAGGACATAACAGCCTCTGATTATTAGATAACCAGGGTGGCTCTAGGAAGAGTGACAGCAGAAGGGGCGCAACAAGATGCATGGGATGCCACAAATGTGCTGTGCCAGAAGTTGAAAGAAACAAAAGACAATAGAGATGAGCTTAAAGGAAAAGTGGAGTAGTTGACTGAGGTTTTGCTTAAACTCTCAAAACCCTTGAATCCATACCATCTTCTTCTATCCCTGTCGGATTCGATTTCTCATCAGTGCCTACAATTGAGAAGATTGCTAAAAAGGAAGGGTGGTCGATGAATGGATCCAAAGGCTGCTCCAATAGGGGAAGGAAGTGATTCAAGACATTGTGAAAGTTCATCAATCTTTGGGGGACATGCGAAGGATGGAGAGAAGATGGATGATGATTTCTCTCAAGAAATTGGACATCTTGATTTGAATTTTGAAGCTCTCTAGGTATTAAAGCAAATACCATCACATCTCTTGGTAGAAGAAGGCATCATCCCACATATGGATAAGCATTTCCAGTTGACCAAAGCCATCAGGTTCAGAGTAAAGATTCTCAACGAAGCTTATGTAAGTTGAGAGAATCAAGGGATAAATTGATTGATGGAAAAAGTGATCTAGAAGAAGAGTTGCTGAAGATTTGTCCAAAGGTGTCAGTTGGAAACTCAGGTATCCTATCAGCAGATGATCTTTTCAAACAAGTCCAAGAGTCTGTTCAGCATGAACCAACGCACGGATTTGGTATTGAGATCATTGATTGGTTTGTAAGAATTGAACATTCTTTGGAGGCCTTGAGAAAGCTCAGCAAAAGATTGAAAAAGCTTCCTAGAAGTGCTAGTGATACCCATGAAACCTACGAAATTTTGAATGATCATTCCACTGCGCCTGATGAAAACGAAATGCAAGGCATAATTTGAAAGTTCCAAGAATTTTGGCTTACTTTGACTAAGTAATATGGATGGTGTTACTTTATGGAAACCAAACAAGTTCCTTTGATTGGTCAAATCAAAGATGCACAGATTCGCATTCGTTGCTTTCCTAAAAGAGAGTGAAAATGACCATTCTAGTTCTTTGATATCCCTACTACACCATCTTGTATCCTCTTGGGTAGAGGTTTTGTAAAGACATTGGAGGAGAGATTAATATGGATTGGACCAAAGCCAAGATTATCATTTTGTGTTATTTCCCAAAATGTTGTTGGAATTAAAATATGTTTGGTATATGAATGGTAAAGAAAGAACTTGCATGTTTTAAATTCAACAAAAACCCTGTTCCCTCTTCTCGGGTTTTGAAGGGTGCTGTGCAGTATCAAAAACCCGCAGTATATCAGAAGATTTGGCATGTCGGGCTTTCTCAAGTTTCCAACATCTTCAAAGTGCCGGGTTTTCTCAAGTTTCCGACATCCTCAGTGTGTCGGGCTTTCTCAAGTTTCTGACATCCTCAGGGTGTCGGGGCTTTCTCAAATCTCTGACATCCTCAGCGCATCAAGTTTTCTGGACTCCTCGACATCCTCCTCAGTGTGTCAAGGTTTTCTCAGTGTGCAACATCTCTTGATCTCCGAACCTCTCTTCCTTCGAAATCCCTCATGTCGGACCCTGGTCCATCACAAGAAAAGACTGAGAAGTCAGGAAGGATGAAATACAAGTTCAGAAAGGTGGAGTCTCCATCATATATCGATTGCAATTATGACATCCGAGATACAGAGCTCGGAAATATAGATATTGAGGATTTCTGGAGTAGGGTAAGGAGTTCCTCCCAAACTCCATGGATGAAATCGATAGCCGATAGCGGTTTACCTCTTGTAGTGGGTTTTCCCATGTCCGCTCAGTGCCCTGAATTCATCTTAGCCTGCGCTTCTAGTTATGACTCTGCTTCTCATTCTGTGAGAAATCAGGCAGGAGAAGTTGTGATCAAATTGGACGGAGGTTACTTTGATGACCTCCTCAAACTACCCAATTTTGAAGAATATGGAGAGTTAGATATCAAGTCAGCTCAGAAAGCTTGGGATAACGATCAGGAAGATTGTATCAAGCATGTAAATAAGAAGTTCCTGATCAAAGCCAAACCGGCTGTCTCCAGATTCCCAAGACTTATCCCCAGGAGTGATTTCATTCAGGAAATCAATGACATCATCACTTTGTTGAGTTAGGTTTTTGTTTACCCAAATCAAATGTTTTCCAAGGGTGGATGTATCAATTCATGATCACCATTAAGAAGAATCAAAGCAAGGGATTGATTGGGGCACTCTCATTAGTAATGAGATAGATTCCCAAATGACAATGATCTTGTCCATTGTGGAAGTTTATATGTCTTCATATGTCACCTATGCAGCGCTGTGATGAGGAACTATCCGGGTTGGATATCAAGGGAAATAGGATGGTGAACCAGGTTTATCAGCACTTCCTCAATCGACAAGAAAAGGGTCTCAGGACCAATTCAGAAGGGTAAATGACGCCTTCTTTTATGAAAACATCTCGCAGGTTAAACCCTGAATTGAGGAAGACAAGAGTCTCGAGATGAGGCTCGGGATGAAGTTTCCAAATGGGGTTGTTTCTTCTTGAAATTCAAGAAGTTCACATATCTTTGGGTAGTCATGCAACCGGGGATCCTTTCCATCTGCCCCGATATCCAGGGGATAAACTGATCTTGATGGAATTGGTTAGGCAATTGTTGGATTTCCACAAGTGCCAACAAAGTAAACATAACGCTGCTATATCTTTCCCAATTTCTATTGGAAGATACACTTGTTCGACAATGGTGAAAGCTAAAAATGTTATCCATGAGCTTCAGGACAAGTTGAAGAAGCATATGAATCCCCGAGACAGGTTTGACATTCGAGGAGTCCTCAGGGTGTATGGAACCCTGCACCTGCATAGACCAAGCATATAAGACATCTGGATTGATCTGCGTGATGAGGTTGCTGTTCGTAGAAATGATAATAGCAGATTGACACTTGCTGAGATTCAAACACTTGATATTACCGACTTACCATAAGGTACTAGTGATAATGAAAGTGTTCGGATCTTTCCTATGATGGACTAAATGAAGATCAATATGTTTTCCCACCTATTGATTGGTCAATCAGTGAAAAAGCTTCCATTACAGATAGGTCGGCTCTGATTCTTGCACGCACCAAAGCATGGCTCTCCTCTTAGGGAATGAGTTTTAAAGATGATAAGTTTTCAAAGTTGGCTGCTGTTGTATATATCTTTACCCCTGTAGATATAGACAAGCAGGAGAATGGAGAAATCAAAGAAGCTCACATCCCAAGGCGCACAGAATGGGCGCACGACACGGAGTGTCGACAGAGGAAATGGTGCACCCAAGGCACACAGAATGGGCACACGACATGGAGTGTCGATAGAGGAAATGGTGCACCCTAGGTGCATAGAAGAGGATGACGACACACACATGAATGCGCCCTTGGCGCACCTTCAGGAGGTGCATAATTTGAGCGTTGACAGTTGCGAGACACGGCGCAGATATTCAGATGGCCATAACTTTTGACTGGGAGCTCGGATTCATGCAAGGTTGGACTTTTGGAAAGATTATGAGGTCCTCTATCCAACTATGACTAGATATATTTAATTGGGTGAGAAAAAATTCTTAAAAATGCAAAATACAGTTCGCCACTTTTGGGTTCATGGGGTTCTCACCTACCACCATAATGAGATGAGTTAAGTGCATTCTGGAGGTGGTTGGGGCAGATTTCAAATTCCTCTCTCTTTTCTCTCTCATTCTTCCTATAAATTGTAAGGAGGGGATTCTTTCTAAAGGTTGGACATTCTTGTTTTGCCCCTCCCTTCTTCTCTTTGGCAGGTGAACTTGTGGAGAAAAAACCTCCCATTTGAAACTGTAATGCAACCTTGCCTCTTGGCATTTTGCAGTGTGTTGTATCAATCTTTGGAGAAAATTAATGCATGACTGTGGATGATTCTCAACCCTCTCTGTGTTCATTTGCGTCCTCCTGATCTTTCACTGTGAACCTGGCTATCTGTGCATGATCTTGCATTGCATTTTAATGATCTGTGTTTACTGGCAAGACATATGTTCTTCATTCCTCGGTGCATCACCTCTGTTAGTTTAGGTTTTATTTTATGCATTTTCTTACCCTGTCTCCTTGGCAAGTTAGATTAGGTTTTTAGTAAACCCTCTGCATTTTCTACGTGTGCATCTGAACAGAGGAATAGGAACCGGCCTTCATCCGGAGAGCTTTTCCGATTTCGCAAGGTCCCACACCTGGAAAAAGCTCCATGTTATGCAATCATACTGAGAGTCTCAACCCATCGTGTTCAGCAGACATCTGGAAGTGCTGTGATTCATCATCAACAGCTGCTTTAGAGGTGGGGCCCTCCAAAAAGGAAAAGGACAAGAAATCTTCTAAGGGGCCTATAAAGGTCAAGTTTGTCAAAAAGAGGAAAGAAAGAGAAATCTCTTCAATTATTTCTCCAGTCGAAACGGTGGATGTGCCGGGATCACCAACACCACCAGAAATAGGAGAAATTACTTTGGAAGAAGAAGGAAGCTAGCCTCTGGTTTCATCATTTGTTGATTGCCCAACTGAAGAGACCTTATCTCTTACATCCTAGGCTTTGGAGTCTGAATCTGTGCCCCCCCCTCACAACCACTCCTACCTCCTCATTCTCCATCAACTTATTCAATCATGGCCAGTATTTTCTCTAGAATCTCACCCCTCTCTGCTGGGACCCAAGTGATCACCAACACGCCCCCTCCTGTGCCTCTTTTTATCAGATCTACTACCACATTGGTAACTATTCCCCCTCCACTAGTAGAATCTTCTCCCCTTGAGAGTATGATACCAGCTTCTACAACAAAGTGGAAACTTCCTCTGATACGCCGCAATGGCTACTCAAGAAAACTCCGAGGAAGAGGAAGGTGATTGTACCCATACCAACCTTTGATTTCAGCTCACTCAAGGCTTCTACTGCTAAATCAGCCAAGAAACCTAAAACAGTTTCAAGGGTTTTGGTGGATGCTTCAGGGGATAAGTTCACAGAGATCACCACTCCCGCGACTGACAAAACTAAAGAGGACATAACAGCCTCTGATTATCAGATAACTAGGGTGGCTCTAGGAAGAGTGATAACAGAAGGGGTGCAACAAGATGCACGGGATGCCACAAACGTGCTTTGTGCAGAAGTTGAAAGAAACAAAAGATAACAGAGATGAGCTTAAAGGAAAAGTGGAGCAGTTGATTGAGGTTTTTCTTAAACTCTCAAAACCCCTTGAATCCATACCATCTTCTTCTGTCCCTGTCGGATTCGATTTCTCATCAGTGCCTACAATTGAGAAGATTGCTAAAAAAGGAAGGGTGGTCGATGAATGGATCCAAAGGCTGCTCCAATAGGGGAAGGAAGTGATTCAAGACGTTGTGAAAGTTCATCAATCTTTGGGGGACATGCAGAAGGATGGAGAGAAGATGGACGATGATTTCTCTCAAGAAATTGGACATCTTGATTTGACTTTTGAAGCTCTCCAGGTATTAAAGCAAATACCATCACATCTCTTGGTAGAAGAAGGCATCATCCCACATACGGATAAGCATTTCCAGCTGACCAAAGCCATCAGGTTCAGAGTAAATATTCTCAATGAAGCCTGTGGTAAGTTGAGAGAATCAAGGGATAAATTGATTGATGGAAAAAGTGATCTAGAAGAAGAGTTGCTGAAGATTTGTCCAAAGGTGTCAGTTGGAAACTCAGGTATCCTATCAGCAGATGATCTTTTCAAACAAGTCCAAGAGTCTGTTCAGCATGAACCAACGCACGGATTTGGTATTGAGATCATTGATCGGTTTGTAAGAATTGAACATTCTTTGGAGGCCTTGAGAAAGCTCAGCAAAGATTGAAAAAGCTTCCCGGAAATGCCAGTGATACCCATGAAACCTACGAAATTTTGAATGATCATTCCACTACGCCTGATGAAAACGAAATGCAAGGCATAATTCGAAAGTTCCAAGAATTTCGGAACAAACAGTCTCAGCTGGAGGAAGAGAAAGATGAGGGAGTGAAAGATGATGATTCAGATTAAGTCTTGATGTTTCATGTCATTTCAATCTTGAAATCGACATGTCTTTTTCATTTCTGTTTCATCACATAGGAAGCAAATTTTGACTTGGTCTCCTGCGCGAGAGTCAAGCAAAATAGAACTCTTTTTAAAGAACACTATTTTCTAGGATTTATCCTATTTTCTCTCGTTTCCTTTTATTATAAATAAGGGATGCTTATGCATTCCAAAGGGTCGAGATTTTTGGAATATTCGGAGCTATTGGAAAGAAGAAAAACTTTGTGTTTTCTTTTAATCATTTTGAAGAATAGGAGTTGATATTATTTTGCAAACTTTGTGTTGTGGGATATATCTTTCTTAAGACATTGTTCTTACGTTCATGATCTTAAGCTATTCTTTGCGTAGCATCTTAGTGTTTCTAATCATTTCAGACATTATATTTATGATCTAAAGCCCGTATGATTATTTCGTGCTCTGTGTTTACTCGAAAGAAAATACGTTTCTCTCATTTCCTTTCCATTGTTCTTCTTTCATTGTAATAGTTTCCGACCCAGTTCATTTACGAAAGCAATACCTTTGAATCGTGTGGATGTGGATTTCAGGATTTTATCCCAACCCCAATGGTTAGATTAGTGTGAATACTGTATATATTGTTTTTGCTGTGTTTTAGATTAGTAATAAGCAGGCAGCCTCACCTGTCTTTGAGGAGGGATTTAATCCCATATACTGTGGTTGAACCTCATATTTTGGATTGACAAAATATCCAACCAACAGAACTTGACATGAAGAACTTGTTCCTTTTCATTCCTTCCTTTCTTTATTTTCTTTCATTCATCCTTTTCTCCCATTATTCTGTGGGTGTTTATACATCCCCTAAATATGTCGGGTTAGGAATATGATAGGCCCATTTTGGGTCTCGAGGCTTATTATAATCAGATGAGTATGCAATAATCACCTTCTTTGTCAGGGTGGGATGATAATTACTCGTAAAATATCTTATCTCCTCACACGCCCCCTCCTCAAGGGTTTAATACCAGTTCATCGGTTAAGATTGAGGAGATAGATCAACCCAACCACAATGCACAACCGAGTTCTCCAACTCAAATAACATGACATTTATGGGAGAAAAAAGGTTCTATCTACGGGTCTTATCTAGGCCTCAAATTAGTATACAAATTGATTCTTTCCCTTCTTATCTATCTACAGATGATGAGTTCATAGAAAAACTCACCCAAAGCAATGAGATTATTAATGATATAGATCAATCATTGGATAGGATGTAAGGGTATACCGATATTCTCCTTCAAAACAATGTTGCTACCCCTCCTCCTACAATAGAATGTCTAAAGAGGGGTGGCCTACTAAGGATAAATTTATAGTAGGATATCACGTGCCTTTTCCCCTAATAAAGATCAACACACACCTACGACAAATGAAACTTAATTGGGTGATGTGATTTCAACATTGGTCGAAAGAATTAGCGAATTAGAACTTTCCCAACCTTCACATTCTATACCATTCACAGGGCAAGGAAAAATTACCAACCACATTTAGAACTAATGTTTCTCTGTACCATCACCTTCTCAGTCTACATGGTAGTTCTTATCCCTTGAGATCTCCTTACTAGAATGGGAACACTAGGCATGCCCCCTCATTCTTCATAGATATCCATCACAAGGGACAATAATAAGTGTGTTCTCGAATGCCATTCTAACTCGACAATACAACATTACCTTGTTTTATGCCTACTAATCCATATCCAAATAATGTTGCCCTATACCTCCATATGTATTCAACATTACCACAAGGGGATATGTTTTCTTATCTTGGTCTATACATTTGGCAACAAGGGGTTTCTTATGCCCCAACTAATGCCTATGTTGTGCCGTACCAAGATTCTATTCTACCTCCGCCCCACCAAGGGTCATCAATGGTTGAATTGTATGCATTAGGGACATACTCTAGAATACTTGAAAGAGCCTCTGGATTTCACTATCCATGGTGTCATTCTCCCACAACCATTTCTAAACCTCCAAAATTTCAAGGGGAGGGAGACCCAAATACCCACACCAAGGCATATGTGACTACCATTAGAGAGCTACTCCTTTGGGATGGGGTTGTAGAAACGATATTCCCCAC
This sequence comes from Taxus wallichiana var. yunnanensis, assembly GCA_018340775.1. Taxonomy (NCBI): domain Eukaryota; kingdom Viridiplantae; phylum Streptophyta; class Pinopsida; order Cupressales; family Taxaceae; genus Taxus; species Taxus wallichiana. The sequence continues at coordinate 539,235,050 of CM031240.1, forward strand.
GAACCTTGAAGGGATTGTGATCGAATGGTACTATGTGATCCCATAATCATCCATTCATTCATTTAAACAACTCATATCAGAATTCATAAAGTATTTTGACATAAAAAAATGTTGAGAATAAGAATAAGAGAATTCTTACATATTAAATAAGAGCATAACGAGTATGGTACCCACTTCATTCATAGGTGGTAGAAATTCCTCTACTCCTTTACCATTCTCCAAACATGGATAAAATGAATATTTGTGATCTATTCCTCCACTCCATCAATCAAGAAACTAAGGAGGAGGTACAAAAGTTCCCTTTTAGGAGCTATGATGAAGTCTTAGAGGGTCCTCTCCACATTGACCAAGTGGTGATTGACAACAGACAAAATACTTATGGTCCAAATGGGAAATTGGTCACTCTCTCAAGGCAATTAAAATTACCCAAATGTTTCGAACAATAAAAATCAAGGAACCAAAGTCATCAATCAAAACCATGGTGCTATGATGGATGGTGTAACTAATCAACCTATAAATCTAAACATTGTTAGCAATAACAATGCAAATAATGGTAATAACAATGAAAATACAAAAACCAAAGGAGAAACAACTTCACTCCTTCTGTTAATGTAGTTGAATTTATCCACCCTCCCCTTCCTCCTCAATAGGTCCAGGATCATGGCCCAATTAAATACCAAATCCAATATCCAACCAAGTTTCAAAATCAAGTATTAGAACCAATGCTAAAGGCCTTCAAAATTCAACTATAATAACCAACAGTAGAATAAGAAAAAGAATTATGGGCTGTAGAAAAATCAAAATCAAAGACCTTGTGACTACGATCCCAACTTATACTATGGTTTCCATAAGGTTATAGGACACAATGCAAGGACATGTAAGGAATGTAATAAATTCATACAATGGCTTCGGAAGACCAGATATAACTCTTTATTGAGATGTTCTTGGATAATCCCATGGCACCTACATAAAATACTCACATGGGGAATGTTCCTCCATAGAATGCTACTCTCGGGATCTATAAATACCCCTTTCAAAAACAATTGAAATGGGAATATTAACCCTTATGGCACCAAAAAGGGGGATCCCATAAGGAAAAATGATCACAAAGACTCTACGTCTGTAGATCCATGAGTAGATCCTCCTTTGGAAAACCAAAATCATCCTAAGGTCATGGGCTTGGTTGAGTTAGAAAGTGAAATGGAATTCCATGTGATGACTCGTACACATGATTATTCTTCGCAACCTCTCCCCATTTATTCCTCAATGTCAAATTATATTTCAGTATCTCCTAAGCCAGTAGGATCCTATGATTTGATCACATATCTAACTAATAACTTTTCCCACATTTCCTATTTGGATTTGTTAAAGAATTCCCTTCTGCATAAATTTGCTTTGTTAGAAGCACTAGGTTTTGACCACCTAATCCCTGTCAACCTCCTCTAGAGGACAAAATAAATCACATACACTTTGATGTCTATTCCCCATGGCATCTTAAGAGAGATTCCATATTTGTGTTTGATATCAACAAGATTCCTATTGACATTGAGCTAGCATAGAGAGGATATCCTACATTATATTTGCAAGTTTGGATTTAGTACATTTACATTACAAGAGATATGATAGATGATGGTAATGCTATTAATATAGTCCCCTTCTCATTTGTGAAAAATTTGGGCTATGGGTAAATTAACTATTCCGCAACATGAAACATGTTGAGAGGTTATGATAGCCTTAAAGCAACATATATTGAAACTATAGTGCTTCTAGCCACCCTTGGACCCAAGTTTGTTTTGACAAAATTTTATATTATATATCGGGAAACAAAATATAATACGATTCTTAAAAGACCTTAGATCCACAGGATGAAGGCCATCCCTTCCATGCTATTCCAAGAAGTTAAGTTATTGCATCAAGGGAAGGTATTTTTGGATCAAGGTGACCCAAAGTTGTTTGATATTCATCTAGCCATAAGAAGAAACTTGAGGTTCACACTAAATTCAAACTCCCATATAACAAGCTAAACATGCTTGCTTATTCTCACGAATCAGTTCCTACATCTAAGCTTGTACTGATGATTGAGTTATAACCAACCAAGGTGATCGAAGATGAAAATGAGGATGTCGTAGGAGAAACCGTGGCAACAAAAACTATAGCCAAACTTTTTAAGATTTTAGAGAATGATTTTCCAATTGTTTTCCCATTTTATTCCTTAGGAATAGGTCATGCTCTTGGAATCACCTCTCTTTCAGCCAATGGAATTGGAGAGGTTTGTATGGTTAAGGTCTCAAAATTTAAGGAAGAAGATTCAAAGAATGATCAAACATCTATCTTCCCAAAAACTATTAGACCCTTAACTATGAAGGTTCAAAGTACCACTATGGCGTTGGGGTAGGGGTGATTTTCACTTCTTTGAAAGGGAGGGTCATGCCTTTCACCTTCAATTCAAACTTCAATTATATGAACAATGAAGCTGAGTATGAAGCTCTTCTTCTTGGTCTTATTGTGGCCAAGAGGATGGGTGTGAATAATGAGTCTTGGGTGACTCACAACTCATTGCAATCAAGTCTTAGAAGTCTATGAGACCAGAGCAAATCACCTTCAACTCTACAAGTCTACCATTCTTGATCTTTGTAAGGGTTTTGAATTTATCTCCATAGAAGCCATTCCAAAAGAGAAAAACCAACTAGTTGATTCTATGGCCACTTCCTCCTCTAGTTTTTGTCTAAGTGGGGACTTAAGAAGAAATAAAATTTACCATTTTAGTCGAGTCGAGCCTTTGGTTCAGAAGATGCCAACCAATGAAATTTTGGCATATTTTGAGACTGAAAACAAGTCCATTATGTTAGATTTTGAGGAAAGTGATGAGGAAATATTAGGATACCTCAATACTTACATATAGCTTCATCCAGAACACCATAATAACGGATTTTACCTTATACCTCACCATTCCTCTTACTTCGGGGATCGTACGATGAAGTCTTCTTCATTCAAATATTTTGAGATCTATAAAGTCGAGGAAGAGCTGAAGTAGCCTCCAGCACCACCTGATTTTGAAGAAGGTAATACTTATTTGATTGAAGGAATGATAAACATTAATATAGGGATGAAAGAGGAACCCAAAATATTGAAACTTGGTTCTTTGTTTTCATCATAAGAGATAGAAGCACACATGAAGGTGCTTAAATAATATTCTAAATCCTTCACCTTTAGTTATAAGGAGATGACATGTGTATCCCTTGATGTTGTAGTTCACAACCTTATTACGAAAACCGATGCTAAACCTATAAAGAAGAAATTGAGACCCATGAAGCCAAAGGTGGATTTAATGGTCAAGGAGGAGGTTATGAAACTCCTTCAAGTAGGGTTTATCAAAATAGTAGATTATTCTATGTGGTTGTCAAACATCATCCCCATTCTCAAAAATAACGGAAGATATGTATATGTATTGATTTCGGGAATATTAATTTTTTTCAAAAAGATGATTTCCCTTTTCCTTCAATTGACATCATCATTAACACAAAAATTAGTATGATTTGTTGTCTCTTATGGATGGATTTTATAGTTATCACTAGATAATGATTTATGAGGAGGACTAAACCAAAACTACTTTCATGAATCCTTGGGAACCTTATTTTACGCTATCATGCCCTTCATTTTAAAGAATGATGGATCCACCTACCAATGCGCCATGACATACATTTTCCATGATCTTATTCATAATATCGTGGAGACTTATGTCGATGATTTTATGGAAAAGGTAAGAAATATAGTGATCACTAGAGGTGCTTCGCATTATTTTCTCACACTTAATTGAATATGACACAATAATAAATCCATAAAAGTGTGTGCTTAGAGTAACAAAAGACATGTTGTTAGGATATATCATATTTTATCAAGGCATTGATGTTGATCTAGTAAATATTCGGGAAGTTTTGGAAATGTCCACACCTACGAGATGAATTCGGCATTAGGTATTTCCTAGGAAAGCTCAGGGAAATTTGTAGGTTTATCCATTACTTGACGTATGACATTCACCCCATTAACAACTTACTAAAGAAAGAGTGTAGAAAATATTGGAAAAATGAATGTCATGAGGCATTCGAATTGATTAAGCACTTTCTTATGTCACCACCTATGCTCATGCCACCAAAAGTTAACCATCCTTTAATTTTATATTCTCGAGCCACTGATGTCTTGATAGCATACATGTTGGCACAAGAGGACGATGATGGTCATGAGTGGGCCATATATTTCATTATTCATACTCTTCTTGACTATGAGACATGATATATGCAAGCAGAGAAGGAGTGCTTGGCTATAGTTTTTGCAATAAAGAGGTTAAAGCATCACATGCTTAGCCAAGAGACACGATTGATAATCAAATCCAAACAAGCTGTAAACATTCTTAACTCAAGCTACCTTATCTAAAAAGGATGGTCATTTCATCATGTTGATGGGTGATTTTGAACTCACCTTTATCAACCATTAAGCGATAGATAATTGTCGATTGGTTAGAAGACAATATAATAGATTTTAGAGAATTAGTAGATCTAGATTTCCCCAATGAGTGCGTGTTTTATATAGAAGAAAGACCCACCATAGCCTCATTTTTATGGTACAATGACATTTTCAATCACATCATAGAATGATCATACCTCAAAGGATATAATTCACAATGGAGGAGGTAGATGCATGTCATAGCAGCAAAATACGTAATTATAGAAGAAGTGATATATCATAGAGCCTTCGATGGTATGCTTTTGAGATGCGTTGATGAGAAAAAAGAGGATAAAGTTATATTTGAATCCCAAAATGGATTATTTAGTGGCCACTTTAGAGGGAATGCAACCGCTTGTAAGATTCATTGGATGGGTTATTTTAAGACAAATTTAGATCATGATGTCATAGAGTATGTGTGCATATGCCAAAAATGCCAAGAGTTATCATATGAGATACAAATTCCTACCCAGTCTCTACATCCAATTGTAACAACTTGGGCCTTATCTACTTTGGGTCTTGATTAGATAGGGAAATTATCTCCCTCATCATTGGATGGCCATAAATTCATTATCACAGCCACAAACTATTTTAAAAACTGGGTTGAGCCCATGCCTCTTACTACTGTACTGGTTCTCTAATTTCCAAATAAATTTTAAATAAAAGAATTTGTAGGTACGGTTTCACACAAATAATTATCTCAGATAATGGCAGGCCATTTAAGAATGAAGAGGTTCATGAGTTATGTGCATAATTCAAGATATCCCATCACATATCCTCTTTATACTATCCTTAGGCCAATAGACATGCTGAGGCTATGAACAAGAAATTCAAGTCCATTCTCATTAAGAGGTTTAAGAGAACAAAAGAGATTGTCATTTGAATTTATTTTCGGCCTTGAGGCCTACATAACGTTAGTATGAGCACCCATGGTGGTAACCCCTTTTCTATAGACTTTGGTTTCAAGTGGTCTTACCACTTGAGGTACTGAATACCATGTTGGGCCCCTCAGGAGTCTAGGAACCTAAGGCATGGAAGTTTTGTCACGCATGAGTAAGGTGAAAATGATCACATGGAAGTAACTTTGGAGAAAGCATGGAGGTTCACACCATGACATAACATGAGACTTAGGAATTAGCGCCTTTTGGATCACGGTTAACGTCACAATAAAGGAATACATGAAGATGCGATCAGAATTAGTTATGGATAATATTAATACATGGAGACTTGTAACTCAAGGAAATAATATTCTAGGATATGATTATCATAATGGGATTAAGAGCTGTAAAGTATAGGTACATATGGATTAGCTAGAACTTACATGCTGAGGATACTTGAGTATGGCAAGACATGATGACATTTAGCAGGTGGTTCACTCTGAGTGATGAGTAGGTGGTAAGGGAAAATTCCTCGATTCCCATGTTATGTATTGATTTTTAGGACACCGAGAAGAGAGGAAAATGTGAGAGAGAATGGTGTATATGGGGAAGGTAGAGAGAGCTAGGGAGATATTTGTGATCGCTATCATTGTAACTTCAAGAGTGGATCCGTTAGAATATAATACTAAAACTCTATTGATGTATCCGGTCCTTTTATGGAACTCGATGTATTTTTCTACTATAAACATTTGTCAATGAATATAATGGTGTTATTCTAAATATCTATGTTAGGGGTTGAAACCCTTATGTTCTTTATATTACTCATGGGTCGATCTCGATTCTTTATGTTGATATAATGTTTTTGTTCATGTTATGGTGCATTTTTTCTTGGAATTATTCTCCTTATCTCTCTGTTATAGAAAATGTATGCATTTATGTATGTGCACTATACCTCCATTAATTGTGAACATTCTTGCAAAGTTCACATAAAGGAGGGGCTTGGTGCTGCGGGGCCTTGGGTGAGCACCTAGTTCAGGATGTGTGATATGGAAGAATTCTTAACCTTGGAAAATGTAGAAACTTGGCTTAAGAACACAGAGGATGAGTTTTCATAGAGGTTTAATACTATACTTAAGTTTTATGCATGTAAGTGGGTGGAGGAACATTTGTATCATGAGCTTTATGATAAGTTATTTTTCTATTTTCTAGTAGAGGTGTATGAATGGTTGTCGATGTATGCTTCAAGGAAGAGTTGGTATTATTAAACTCATGTTTGGACCCAAGAAGATTATCGGTGGATTCGTGATGCTCATTTGATATGGACTCATGTTGTTGATCATTAGCGGAGTGGTGTGTTGACCAACTATACATTGGAGTACATAGTTTCTACTTATTATTTCCCCAGAGGTTGCTAAGTTTGAGTTCTTGTGACAACCAATAGGATCTTTCTTTCTTGTTGTTCCATTAGCCATTAAGATCCTAATCATCACTATGAGTTTGGAAGAATTTTCTATGGCTAGTTAAACTCCTAATAGGTGCGAGGTGTAGAATCAGAGGTGGTGAGAAATGGAGAATCCTACAAAAAAATTGGAAAGAGAGGAGAGATGAATCAATTATAAAGAATCTCGGGAGAGGGAACTAGTGAGACACCGTGAGATTCTTAAGCGATGTGTGTATGGAGGCACACATTGTGGGAAGGATTTGAGATTCACACAGAGGACATGAAACCTAAGTAGTTTGTGCTACCCCATCTCGAAAACATGAGAGTAGAACCCCCTCAAATTTTGATGAGAGCTTGTTAGATGGAGAAAAGAAATAGAACGTAGGAGCACATTTGAACCCACCTAGAAAGCAAGCCTTGGCACTTAGTTTTCTAGTTTCAAACAAGCATTTCTAGTTCGGTTGGTGTTGGTGAGAAAGTATCATCAGGTACATATCATTTTTCATTGAATCCATCTATGGACGTGGAGACATTTCCTGTGTTTGGAGGAATAATATCATGTGCATTGTTTGGACAAGGTGTAGGCACACAAAGCACAAGAATCACGTCTAGAAGAAGTTAAAATTCACACACCTGTTAGAGCTCGACTTACTACAATGGTGGGAACACAAAGTAACACCACTTCAGGCCCTGTGCCTACTATAGGAGGAGGATTTGGAGTTAGTGGAACTAGTGGATCTGGTGGTGGGGGAAACATAGGAGGAAATACAAGTTTTGGATATGGTGGATAAGAACCACAACCCAATCAACAATTACTTTATGACATGTCTCTTCATTTTCCTGATTATAAAGGTGTTGAGGATGCTATAGAGAACATACACAAGTGTGAATTTCTATGGCGTGCCAAGGGTATCACTACCTCAGAGTGGAAGGAAATCCATTTTGCAACCACGTTGTAAGGGCACACACATAGCTGGTACCGAAAGTATGACCCCCACCAAAGGATGGTGTATTATACTACACTACATGATGCCTTCTTGGTAGAATTTCATATTCCCAAGTTTGATAAAAAAACATTAGCACGCTCAAGGAGATTCAACAAGGTATGACAGAGAGTGTGTAGGAGTATGATATGCACTTTAAGACTCTCTTGTCGAAGTTGTGTTAGGATATCCATCCATCTTCACATGCTCAAGTGGTTCATAGGTGGCTTGATAACACCCTTGGTGAGTGTTTTTACATAAGAATTTCATGGATCCACATGAAGTATTGGAGTCTTCTCTACACACCGAGGTCTGTCGGAAAGAATTGATCTGGGGTAAGTCCCTTTTTGGAGGTATAAATTGCTTCCATGGCTAAACAAATTGAGAAGTTTTCTATGAACTCGGCACATGAGACTCACAACAAGATTTGGTGCAAAAATTGTGAAGGAGAAGGATACACCAAGGATATTTTCCCTCGAAGTTGGTGCACACCATGTCATTGGACTATGAGATATATTATGGGGACCATGATACAAGTAGATGCCCTTTATTACGCAACACACACTCTGTAAGAATGTGTCCTACTATTGTAATATTTGTACATCTACAACCCATGATACAAAGGACTGTCGGTTGATATACTAGATCCATGATGCAATTGACATTGGTGTATGCTGACCAATGTTTCGAATGACTCTAAGAATGAGGGGTATCAGCATGAAGGCCATGAAGATGGTGGAGGTAGGGGAATAAGATTTTGTGAAAGATTAAGAGGCGGTGGTGGTCATGATGGAGGAAGGAGTGAGTTTTCCCATGGAACTTTTTTAAATCATGGATCTCTAGATCACTATAATCATGAGTGCCAAAATTTTCTGCAATGCTTGTGGTGTGGAAAGACACATAAGTATGAGGAGTGCCCTGATCTTTATGATCACATGATTCAGAACATAAGAAGTAGGACAAGGGTACAATTATGGTTAGTGTCAAGTGCACCGAACCCCTGTTCATGCCCAAGGTAGCATCTAACCCTGAGTTAGAGCTTGTATTAGTAACTACATGCACTAAAGCTACACACGCTAGAGAAATAATAAAGTTGATGCCTCTCATTACAAAATAAGAGGTATTACATGGGAAGTACCCTAATCCAATTTATTAGAAGGAAGTTTATCAGAGACTATGGAGGTGATTAGAAATTTGCAAGGAGAGATCCGAAGACTTGAAAGAGAAGTCACGGAAGTTGGAATAGGTGAAGAATGTTGAGATCCCTAGAAGGATGTGGATGATGTCAAAGAGGTATGTAAGATGTTGTGCCAGGAGAATATCATTCCTCTATTTGGATAATTTTGAGAGGAAAGCTATTGTTCATCTGGGAATGAGCATGAGAGGAAAATCTTGCATGCTAATTTTCCCCCTCATAGTTTGGATTATGACAAGGAGATCACATTGAATGTGGTAGTTGATGGATGTCTCTTGAGCAACATACTTATTGATATAGGTATAGAGGTAAATTTTATTACTCGGATGTGTGGAATCGATGGGAAGGTCACCATTACACCATATTCCAATGTGTTGTACATGTAAAATAGAACTAATGCTACACCCATCAGAGTCTTGAAGGATTCTTCCATACCATTCAAGGATCCAAGTTCACTAGGGACTTTGAAGTCTTGGTGCTTGCAAGGAAGATAGCTTTCCTACATTACTTGGTCACCCTTGGTGTTATGCGAATAATGTGGATTTGAGATTCAACAATGGGTATATTAGCTTTGAGAATAATAAGGAACACATGATTATTCCACTCACATATGGGAGATCTATGCCTTATGTCGATCCTTTGGGGGAATAATACATTAATATAATTTATGTGCGCATAATTAGAGACCTTGAGGTTATTGAACCATCAAGATAATGAGTCATTTAGTGGGATGATTCTTAGTCTATAAGTGATACAACTAGAGTTGCATGTGATAATTGGGCACATGGGATTTATGATTTGGTTGGAAGGGAATTAAGAGGTACTATGACTCTTATTGTCAAGGTGCATTTAGTTAGATGTATGGGAGGAAGGAAGTTACCCAATTACATAGGAGAAGGTAACCATGATGTCTTATTACGTGCTATGGAAGTCCAGTGGACCTGTGAAGTAGAGAGGAGGAATATGCTTGTCTATACCTTACACGAGACTCGTAGTACATTGGTGGGAGAATCATTGAGACAATCTTCTCAAGTGTCTTTAAGTGAGGATCACATTCTCTATTAGGTTTCTCTAAAGCAATGCCCCTATAAGGATACGTGACTATCATGGGAGAGATTTGACATTGTTTCACGTTCAGAATGTGAGAGAACATGGAGGGAAGGCCCAGAAGCTTTACCCCCTTCCCTTTGGGTGCATAAGTTATATTCCACCTTGTAGGGTTATGCAAACACTTGGTATGTCTATTCGAGAGATACGTCATCGACATGGAATTGACAAGAATCGATGGCATATATTATTCAAAATTTTGAGTACCTATCCTCTAAACCATTAATGAATGATGCGTCATAGGTAGTCAAGTGCATTACTATGGGGGATAGTGCCAAGGCCAAGGACCTCATTTTTGATTTACTAGGAGAACCCGAATTGGGGGTGCACTTTGTGGAGGAAGAAATAGATGAAGTGTAGTTTGAGCATGTTTTCCTAGAGGAATAAAAAGGGAAAATGGTGTACCTGATCAGAGATGAAGAAATAGAGGAACTAGATGTTGAAGAAATAGAAGGAACTTACCACAAGCCTTTGAAAATGAAAAAGGTCAACATTGGTACAGAGGTGGGACCAAAAGAAGAAATCATTGGTGATTATTGGACAAACTAAGAGGTCTCAAAGATAATTGAGCTACTATGAAACTTCTAAGATTTATTCCCATGCAGGTATAATGAACTTAAAGAAGTACATCACTCATTGGGAGAAATGTAAATTAAGTTAAAGGAAGGTGTGTGCCTGATTAGGAAGAGGCCATATCGGATGAATCCTAATATGTGTGTAAAGGTTAAAGAGGAGATTGATAAGATGTTGGAATCTAGGATCATTGAAGCTATTGAAGAATCTAAATGGGTTATCCCAATGGTGATTACTATCAAGAAGGATGGGAGGATAAGGATATGTGTAGAATATAGAGATTTGAATGCTACATGTGTCATAGATCCTTTTTGAACCCATTTATTGAGGATATTTTGGAAGTGTCAAAGTACAAGAGATCTATTCCTTTACGTATGGATTCTCAGGCTATCACTAGGTAAGGATTGTGAAGGAGGACTAGGAAAATACTACTTTCACCACTAAATGGGGAATTTTTTCTTATACAGTTATGCCTTTTGGACTTAAGAACGTGCCTACTATATTATCGTGCATTGTGGTATAGGCATTTCAAGTCTTTATTCATAAATTTTTACAAGTTTATCTGGATGATTGGACATAGTGTATGGATTGGTCAAGGACCACTGTGACAATTTGAGGTTGATGTTTGAGAGATGCATGAAGTTAATTATCTCTCTGAATATTAAGAAATGTGTCTTTGCTACTCCTTTTGGTACACTACTAGGTTATATTATTTGCAAGGAAGGCTTATTGGTACATCCTACCAAAGTTGTTGTTATCTTGGGATTAGAGGAGCCTACCACTTAAAGTGCGGTGCATGGATTCTTAGGGCATATAGGTTACTATAGAAAATTTATCAAAGTCTATGTCAGCATCTCTGCACCATTAGAGGAGTTGTTGAAACATAAGAGTAAATTCTATTGGGGTGAGGCACAACAAATAACTTTTGAAACATCAAGGAGAAATTTACTACTGTGCCCATTTTATGCTTTCCCTCTTAGGAAAAACCATTTCATGTGTATGTGGATGCATTAGGTATGAAAATTGGAGAAGTTCTAGAATATCTGGAGAATGGATTGTTGATCACCCTTTGTGTTTTTGCAAGGTGAAGTTAACTCCAACTAAGTATAATTACACCATGACAGAGCGTGAAGCATTTTTATGATTTATGTGCTGCATAAGTTTAGGCAAAGATACTATTGGCTACTCCATTCATATTTTATACTTGGACAACATGGAACTTAAGTATTTGGTATATAAGCTCATGTTGTAGGGGCGCATATGTCATTGGGTCTTGTTATTTCAGGAATTTGACTTCTCATTCGTAGTAAAACTAGGAACGTGCAATTAAGGACTTGCCCATATTTCTAGAATTAATTCAGGTGAGGACATGTAATGCATTGAAGACACAATTCCAAATGCACAATTATTCAGATTACAATGCGTGCCCACCGAATTCAAGGATATTTCTATTTCTTTATGGACATGTGTGGAACCTAATGGAATTAAGAGTATAGAGAAAAAAACTTGCAACTGCTGCGCTGCGCCTTACATGTTGATAGGCGGAGATCTATAATAACTTGGTCGGGATGAGGTGTTGCATCTTTGTGTACTAAAACATGAGTGTGTATGCATTATGGAGGAATCTCATGGAGGGATTATTGGTGGACATTATGCAGGTCAGTCCACCACGTGTAAGATTCTGATGGTTGGTTTGTGGTGGGAGACATTATACAAGGATTACATAGAATATGCTAGGGGTTGTGATCATTTCCAATGCATTGGGAAGCTTAGGAACATAGATGAAATAAGATTAAGGCCTATAGAAAGTGTGGGACCATTTAAAAATGGGCAATTGACTTCGTAGGACCTATTTCCCCACCGATGCATAGGATGGGTTCGCACTACACCATTGCTTGTATATATTATCTTAGCAGTGGGAGGAGGTAGCACCAACGAAGGATTACACTGCAACTACTGCAACAAGGTTCCTTTGAGAGAACATATTAAGAAGATATAGATGTCTTTTGAGTCTAACGAGTGATAGTGGCACTCATTTCTTGAATGAGACTGTTAGGATATTATCGGCAGAATTTATGGTATCCCATCATAAGACTATGCCCTATCACCCTCAAAGCCAATGGGATTGATAAGGCCTTCAAAAATAGTTTGAACCACATGTTACCAAAGATCTATGACATTGGAAGGAAGGATTGGGATTATTAATTTTCTGTTGTACTCTAGTCATAAAGTACTACCTACAAGAGGTTGAACAAAGACATGCCCTTTTAGTTGGTGATGGTGCAGAAGGTGTTTTACCAAATTGAATTTTTGTTACCATCCATGTATATTATGTGTATAGGAGGATTGGTGAAGAGCAAGAACTTGAAGAGGGAATATACAAACCGATGCAAAGCTTAGATGAGAAGTGCATTATATCTCGATGGAGCCATAAGACATAGAAAGTAAGACAAAATTCCTCACATGATCGAAAAATTAAAAATAAGAAGTTGGAGGTGGGACATATGGTCCTTCTGTATGATTCCAAGTTCTTGCATCACCATGGGAAGTTCCAAGTGCATTGGTTGGGATTGTATGTCATGACCTACATACTTGACTTAGGAATTTTTTCGCTAGAAGATTTGGATGACACATGGTTGCCTGATTTCTTTAACGGGAGTAGGTTAAAGCCGTACTATAAATAAGTATTCTTGGTGTTTGTAAATAAGGAAGTATTTCCAGTTAGCTTAGGATTTCCTTAATCCATTTTTCCTTTCTATGCATTTCCTTTTCATCGTTGATATGTTTTGTCTTTTCTATTCAAAGGTGTTGTGTTGCACATTGGTGCACTAGTAGCTAATCACATTTTAATTTATCCCATTACGCAGAGAGGAAAGTACATACCTTTAGTGTGGGGTGGATTGGTGTATAATTATGGAAATAGTTGGAAAAATTTTAAGGAGGTTGGATTGATGGAAAACCCATTATGGGATGATTGGCAAAAAGGTAGAAGAATGATTTGTGCGGTGTATAAGGTGTTCAAATTTTTGTTGTAGTAGAGGTGTTTTGAGAAAAGTTAAGCTACTTAGAGCACCACAGGAGAGAAACAAATATTATGCAGTGTAACATGAGGTAGAAGGTGGTATAAGAAATTACTTGGTGGATGACATAGAGGTTAAGTAATTCGGTGTAGTAAGGTGCATGGGGGAGGTTTGGGGAAGGAAGTAATGATAGTACGCTAAAAGGTTATGACTACAACATGTGAGGAGAAGTTGTGGGAGTTGACTTAAGTGGACAAGGTACTTTATTAAAAGGTAACATTAAGATGCGTGGGTCAGAAGGACATTGAGGTCTTAGAAAATTATAAAAGGGGGTGAGGGTCTTGGAGAATGATGAGGGTTTGATTAGGAAGCAAAGTACTTTTCATGAACTAGTGGCGTTGTGTGAACTATGGTGATATCTTGCGGTGTAGAAAGGGGGAAGGAAAAAGTAAGGCAATAGGGGATTGCGTAGAAGTGAAGCTATTGAAGTTGAAAAACTTGGGTAGGTAAGGAGAAATTGAAACACCTAGGGATGGGAAAAATAAATAGGAATGGAACCAAAGAAGGCACGAGTCAAGAAACCACAGTGATAGAGAAGGAGGAACCCGTTGAGGTTTACTTAGAAATGACACACCCCCGGGTGTGATTAAAATGAAGAAGTGGAGTTCAAAGTTGTATAGATGTAAGATCAATGAATTGAAAAATAGAATGGATGAACATGATAAGTCAATGTAAGTGGATTTAGTTAAGGATGTTCAAGGGTAGATGAGATCAGAAACCATAGGGTGGATGACTCGGTGTAAATAGAGTTATAGAAGACTGGGATTTTGCAGCTTTGGGAGATTCCCTTCCTTAGTAATCCTACCCATTTTTCTGATGGTTAATGTCATAGGTGCATGAGTATTTTTTCTACTTTCGAAGAGGAGAATGAGGATTATGGGCCAACCGATTAGAATTGTAATAGGCATGTGAAACACTAGTGAGGACATGACACTCAACTTAGGTGCCACTACAAAAATCGAGGAATTGGCGAAGAAATTAAACTATGAGAAGGGAGGAAGGGCTCAAGTTATTTTAGACCTTGATGACCCAAAGCATTGATATTCACACCTTGAATCATCAGTTGTAAACTAGGCACATCAGAGAGATGGAAAAATATAAACAAGAGATTCTTGTACATTGCATACAGGGTATCCAAGCAGTGCACTACAACTTCACGTAATTTATTACAAATAGTATCATTGAGGAGGCACGAGTGTAGAATGAGGTTGGAGCCAAGATCACATGGGGATATATATTATTGCTGATTGTATTATGGGAAATTGGTGTCCCTGATGGGCCAGATGGAAATATATGGGTTCACCCACCAAAGCACACCCATCTCCCACAGTGTAATTTTCTCAATTCACTTACAATGGCACCATCATGAATACCTACAAGGCCTAGATGAACAAGTGGTATGAACGACTGCATGAGGCCTTTGAGAATGAGGCCACAAGTTGTTGGGGACTAGGTGAAGTTTTTAGTCAAGCAATACTTAAGCTTGGAAAATTTTATGATGGCCAAAAGAGAAATGGGGCCATTTTGCAAACTACCATTTAGGTTCAATGCTAAATATATGAAGTATGGAAATAACCATTTAAAGGACATGTAGAAGTTGACATTTGATGTTGAAAAAGTGGACACTGATGTTCACACCCTTCACGTAACCTACAAGTATGGCGTAAGGCCAATGCATAAGGAGATTTTGGAGCTGGACTTTTTGGATTTACATCCGCAAATCAATGTTACCATCAAGGATTTCATCCACCAGGTATTTATGTAGTTGCACCCTAAGACACAGGGAGGGGTTGAGGTAGAGGTTACAAACTCCACCTTTCTAAAGCCAAAAGAAATGGCAATCCCATCTATGTGAGAAGTCTAGGCAGGAGAAGGAGAAGAAGAAGAAGAAGGAAGTGAGGAGAAATTGGACACTTCCAAGAAGAGGAAGTATTATACGCATAAGAGTAACACTAAGGGTAAGGGTACATTACTACAAGGTGACACCGAGGTTGTAAAACTAGAGTGTGAGGAAGATAAATAGTCGAAGGGGAAGAGCTAGAATAGAAAATGCACAAAGTACACTATATCTCCAGTTCTATGATGGAGATAGGCTTAGAGGAGGATCACAAAATTTTTAGGGAGGAACTCAAGCATAACTCAATGAGGAGGAGATTAGAAGGGATGAGGCGGGGGGATAAGGTAGTGGTGATGCATGTGCCAAGGAGAAAGAAAACTATGTGGAAGAACCTATGAAAATTCCAGCATGAGAGACTTCACCTACCCAACCCACTAGCCCGAGAGAGAAAAATAAAGGAGACTCCTTTGTTATCAAAGAGGAGAAGGGGTTCCCTATAGGAATAAGTACCTTGAGGAAGTAACGTTTAAATCACAAGGCAAAGAGAAAGAAGTGGACACCTATATCCCCTCACATGGACTTCATGGATAATCTCGTGAAGGTGTTGCGCACAAGGTTCTAGAGTACCCTTTCCTGGAGAAGCTACATGCTTGGGATCTATTGGACCAAGATGGGGGCGTGACAAGGATGAAGAAGATGATAAGCTGGAATCTACATTGTCATGTAGAGGATCCTGAATTTGAGGTCAATGATCATGCTGTCGAGACCCTTCATTTAAAGAAAAATAAAAGGAGATAGATTAGATCAATACACCATGAATTGAAGGGCGAGAAGGCATGGACTAAGGAGGCGTATGATTGAGCTAGCTCCTTCATCAAGAAGGTCCCTGGAATAATGTCTAACACATGTGAGCCAAGAAAGGACATATTATAGTGATGAAATAGAATATTTAGAAGATCCGATGGAGATGTTGCTAGAAACATCAAGAATGGTGAGGGGACCATAATCGAGGAACTCACCAAAGAGAAGGAAAATGAAAAGGTCGTTTTTGAGGCCTAGGTTATGAAGTTGGAGGAATTGCTCACCCAACTCAAGGAGGAAAATATTTTGGCAGATAGGGGTGATGAGGGTCGTCAATCCTCACCATTAAAAATGTCAATCCGGGTTGGTGTCCTAAGGATGTATGCATTAAGAGAAGAAGATCTTGGAAAAAATCTACTTTAAATAAAAACCAAACTTGCATAAATTAAATCACACTTGCGGAAATTAAAAGGCACACTTGTAGAAATAAAGTTTGCATGAAAGAAACACACTTGCATGAATTGAAATGCACACTTATAGAAATAAAGGCACACTTACATAAATTGAAATTTCTAAATTGAAAATAAAGGAAAGAGGAAAGGACACCTGCAGGTTCACAAAAGAAATTACATAACATAAAAAAATAAAATTTACAATAAAAGGAAAACTGCAGAAATAAAGAAATTACATAACATAAAAAATAGAAATTTAAAACAAAAGGAAAACTACAGAAATAAAGAAATAAACATTAACACATTGATCCATCTTCCTTGGAATGAGTGGTTAGATCATTCCTTGGAAGATGATTTAATTCATACTTTTAATTCAGAACTTGCAGAAAAACTTTACTTCCAAAGATTTGAAAGAAAGAATGATCTTGATTACTTGGGGAAAAGAATTACATATCTAAGTGTGGAAGGTTGCATTTATAATTCATGCATCTAACCAACTCCTTATTTTACGAAATACAATTTGATCTTATCTTTATTCTAATCCTAACAACTAAGATCTCCATCTCCACAAAATATGGAGAGAGATATATTATTGAAGTCAAATCTTATCTCACTTATTTTAGGAAGATTTACTCCCAAATCTTCTCCTTGATTTTCGGTAACAAGAATCATAATGATTTTATTCCTCTACATTATTGGAAGGAGTATTTTCCTCAAAATATTATTTTGACCAAATACCTTTCTCAGATTTTCCATTTGACTTTGTTGTTTTTGATTGTGGAACTTTTGACGCTTGTCAAATATGCTTTTTCCTCGAACTGCAGTTCACTAAAAGTTAGATTTATCTTGATTGGTAAAACTTGTAGAAAATATGAATAAGGTTTTTTTAAACACATTGCTATGAACAAAAACCTCTCTCAGATTTTCCATTTGAATTTTTTGTTTTTGTTTATGGAACTTTTAGTGCTCGTCTAATACACGTTTCCTCGAACTGTAGCTCACTAAAAGTTAGATATCTCTTCATTGGTAAAACTTGTAACAAATATAAATGAGATTTTTGTTAAAAAAATTCTATGAACAAAAACCTCTCTCAGATTTTCCATTTGAATTTTTTTGTTTTCATTTATGGAACTTTTAGTGCTGCCTCGATACACGTTTTCTCAAACTCTGCACTCACTAAAAGTTAGATCTCTCTTCATTGGTAAAACCTGTAGAAAATATGAATGAGTTTTTTTTAAAAAAAAATCTATGAAAAGAAAATTCTCTCAGATTTCCCATTGGAATCTTTGAGTTTTCACAATCCCTCAAAAATGTCATTCCATTGATGCAAGTTCCAGAACTAAAGCTATCATTCCTTTTATGCAAGTTCCAGAACTAAATCTGTAAGTTATGAAACTAAATCTAATTTTTCCATGAATTAAAATTTCTAGAACTAACTACCATTCAATTGATACAAGTTTTGGAACTAAATCTGTGAGTTCTGGAACTAAACCTGCAAGTTCGAACTAACTCTGCGAGTTCCGTAGCTAACTCAAAACAACTATAACTTTTACATGCGACCTCGGATTGAGATGATTATTTTTTTGAACTTACATAATTTTTCAAGAGGAATCTGAATATGAAATAATATTTTATTTTAAATGTATTGTTCATGATCAATTCTAGTTTTCCCAATACTAGCATTATCTTTCCTTTATGGCCTGCATACACAAGACTTTACATATTTTCCTAAATAATCAATAGGATTAGTCAACAAAATAGATAAAAATATTTATAAAGAATGAACAAGATATATATCCTATATTCTCTTTTAATAAAATTATAAGTTCCTAGATTACATTTAAATTCACTTTCAAAGGTAACTTGGAAGGACAAAATAATGGTAATTTATGGCCAATTTATGGCCTCATCAAGGGGCTGCAATAGTTGCCAAAAGTGAGAGACCATTGTTGATACGTGGGTAGTCAATGAAGAAGCCATTCTCAAGGCTCTGTAGGAGAAGGTCCCTACAAACAATAATAAGCACACCTAGTTGATTATTGACACCACAACACAAGAGGAAAAAAATAAGACCAAGCTAAAAACTGGAAGTTCACACTTTGGTGAATGTGGGACTCTATCACGTAACATATTGAAGAGTGCAAGGGTGTATGTGTAGAGCTGGTGGTGGTAATAAATGATCTCAAGGAGAAGATTGAATTAATCTCAACATACCAAGTACTCAACATAGTAGGAGAGGTGTTAGGGAAAGCTTTAGCAGAATTGGAAGCATGGAAGAAGTTGAAGGATGAGATAGATGTGGAGTTCCCTAAACTCCTCTAGTTAGTCACTTAGTGGTTGAACCATGCAACATTTTTTCCTTAGCCAATTTTTGGGTTGATGAAGTTTTGTTTGGCAAGCATGAAGGATTTCGTGGGTAGAAATCAAGCTAGTGTGGGGTAATGTTGGGCCCCTAATGAGTCTAGGAACCTAGGGCACAAAAGGTTTTTCAACATCCCGAAAGGTGAAAAGGATCATGTGAAGTATCTTTGGGGAAAGTGTGGAGGTTCGCTCCTGGGAAGAACATACTTAGGACTTAACCACCTTTTGGATCACGATTAACATCGCGATAAAGGAACATGTGGAGATGTGACCATAATTGGTTATGGATAAGGTTAAGACATGGAGACTTATAGCTCAAGGAAATCATATTCTAGGATATGGTTATCATGATGGGATTAAGAGTTGTAAAGTAGAGTTAGTTATGGATTAGCTGGCACTTGCATGCTGAGGATACTTGAGTATGGCAAGACATGATGACATTTGGTAGGTGGTTCACTCTGAGTGATGAGTAGGTGGTAAGGGAAGATTCCTTGGAGTCCCTTGTTATGTATTGATTTGCACGAAAATAGAAGAGAGGATAATGTGAGAGATAATGGTGTATGTGCAAGAAGGTAGAGAGAGCTAGGGGAGATATGTGTGATCGCTAGTAACTTTAGTAGTGGAGCCATTAGAAGATAATACTGAAACTTTGTTGATGTATCTGGTCCATTTATGGAACTCTTGATGTATTTGGCTATTGTAAACATTTGTGAATGAATATAATGGTGTTGTTCTGAATATCTATGTTAGGGGTTCAAACCCTTGTGTTATTTATATTGCTCATGGGTCAGATCGATTCCTTTATGCTGATATAATGTTTTCATTCATGTTATGGTGCATCTGTGCTTGGATTTAGTTTCTTTATCTCTATTATATAGAATGTATGCATTTATGTTCTGTGCACTATTCCTCCATTAATGGTGAACATTCTTGCAAATCTCACATAAATGAAGGGATTGGAGCCTACGTGCAACTTGGGTGAGCGCCGCCTTGATTCAGACGGGTGATATGCCGATGTACTGGGAGTTAAAATGTTGGGAAAAATGACTACATATTATCTCTTTATGTGTCCTTTCAAGGAATTCTTAATGAATAAGTGTATTGAGAAATGTGATTGGTTAGCTTAGAAGGCCTAGATTAGAGGCAGTTTAGAGCCGAACAACATCATCAGGTCTATGTTGATAAGATGTGTCACTAGTACAATAAGAAAGTGTATGAACATGAAATACAAGTAGGATACCTAGTATTGAGACTTGACAGATGGATCGATAAAAAGGTTGGTGAAGGAAGGAAGTTCAGACCAAAGTGGTTAGGCTCGAACCAAGTAATGCAAGATTGTAAGAATGGTGCATACCACCTGTGTACTCTAGAAGGTGAAGAATTTAGTGAGTCAGCTTAATTCACTTCACCTCAAATGATTTTATGCATAGTTCATTTACATCTCCATGTTGTACATTATTGCATCCATACTATTTATCATCTGCATTATCATTTTGTGAAATTGTAAAATGAGAAACTTACTTTTCAAGAAACTTTTAAAAACTTTCAAATATTGGAAAAATAATTTAATCATATCTCTTCAAGTATCCATCTTATCATCTCCAAATTATTTAATCTCTTTATCATTTCAGCTATTAAGATGGATTTTGACATTGATCCTACCAAGACTTGCACACTTAGTCCTATTCATGGTTTCTTCTAGCTCAGGTGTCTTTTCCCATAGTCTGTACTAGAAGCTTCTTGATGTCACATCTTTCCCTAAAAATCTCTCTTATGACAGAAACAATCTAAACATTTCACCGAACCTCTTGTTCACCTATCTCAACCTTTGGTGGTGAGCCCTCACATCTTACTAGTTGCATGGGGTTGATACTAGGGAAAGTGTTCCTTCCCAAAAGCAAAAGTCTAAAGTCAAAAAAGATAAATCAAACAATAAATACAAAAATGATTTCTTTTACAAATAATACTACACTTCTTTTCCCCACCAATATTTGGTGATGAGCCCATACTTCCTACTGGTGGCGTGAGGTTGGGAAAGGAGGTAAGTGCCATTATTTATCTATGTCATGTCCTTGGTGATGAGCCCATGCTTATTACTAGTAGCATGGGGTAAGACGTAGGGGTCTCGTCAAATAAATCAATAAGTTGTAAATAAATCGGAAATAAAAAGTGCTTTAAAATCTTAAAAATCCCTAGAAAATGAGCTAGATGTGTATGTTATAAGAGATTTAATCCCTAAAACCATATTTTTTCAATCAAAATGCCATCTACGGATCTAATTCTAGTTAAAATTGCAAGAAAAATGCATTCTGAATTGGTTAGTTGACCTTGTTTAGGGTTGAGTTGTAGGTTCTAGTTGGATCTCTGTCAAAATCTTGTCTTTTTATCACCATCTTCATTCTTCAAAATCATACAACTCACATCCTTCTTGGATCTTGGTGATGAGCCCTCACATCTTACTAGTTATATGGAGTTAAGGATGGAGTGAGTTCATCTTCTTATTATATCACATTCATCATATTTTCCAATAAAATAGAAGTGCTAAATATTTCTTGAAAATAAAAGTGTCTAAGTTACAATTTGTTCTCATATGCATCATCATATATTTAAGATATCATTTTGTTTATCACATTTTCATCATCATCATCCATAACATGCATCCATAAAACATAAAAAAGCATAGGAAATTCTAACTATCTAAGAGTACATATGAAAAAAACCATGATCATTTCAACTCTTACACAAAATACCAAAACCAAAAAGATGTCCATATATGTATATATAATAATGTCAAGTTTCATGTACAACACCATCACACTCTTGTGAGTGTGGTCAAAACGCTCATCTATGAGCTGAAAATCCAAAAAAATTGATATATGTATCCAAAATCAGTCTTAAAGAATTAAAGGCATATGGCATATCCCTCTCTATAGGATCCCTATGAGAGTGCATGACGAGGACTCCCGCTTTAGCTCCTATGGCATATCCCTCTCTATAGGACCTCGTACTATTTAACTTCTTCATGCTTTGGTTGTGAAGCCTCGGCGCCACCCTACCGTGATGTACTTACGCCCCCACTATTATTCCAGTTGAAAATAATAATTCCTCTTCCTGGAAGTTTCTAATTTCCCTTCACTTCCTTCTTCTTCTTCCTCTCCCTCTTCTTCTTGGACAACTTTCATAGGCAGGATCAACACCTCTCTTGGCTTTGGAAAGGTGGAGTCTATAACCTCCACTTCAACTCCCCCTTGCATCTTAGGGTGCAACTGCACAAACACTCGGTGGATGAAGCCCTTGATAGTGAAATTGATTTGTGGCTACAGATCCAGGAAGTCTTGCTCAAAATTTCAACATACCTCAGCCTCACATTGTACTTGTAGGTGCATGAAGAGTGTGAACATTAGAGTCCACTTTGTCAACATTAATGGTCAACTTTTGTGCATATTTTAGCTGATTGATCCAACACTTCATATATTTTGTACGTGAATGCAAATGGAATTTTTCACCATGGCCCCATTTCTCCATTAGCCATTTTAAATTTTTCCAAGTTGAAGTGTTGCATAACTACAAACTTCACTTGGTCCCCTACAATTGCTAGAAACTTAGGTAGAATATGCCACTGTTCTCAAAGGCCTTGTGTATTCTATCATACCATTTTTTCATCTGGGACTTATATGCATTTGTGATGGAGCCATCATAAGTGAACTAAAAAAATTCACCGTTGGAGATGAGTGCATTGGTGGGTAAACCCACATGTTCCCATCTAGTCCATGGGGATGCCAATTTCCCAAAATATGATTAACAATAGGATGGAACCCCACGTGATCTTTTCTCTAGATTTGTTTTGCACCTATGCTTCCTCAATGATACTCTTCGTAATGAATTACGTGAAGTTATAGTGTGATAATTTTTATACTCTTTACGTAATATAAAGGTATTTTATTTTTATATCTATCCACCATTTTGATGTACCTAATTTACAACCGATAAGTCAAGTATCGACCCTTAATGCCGGGTCATCCATATCCGTAATGACCTCGAGCCCTTAATCCCTTCTCATAATTCAAATACTTTCCCGCTTCTTTAATTTTTGCATTATAACATAGGTCGAGTGCCATATCTTTTACAAAGTGTTCTATAGGCCTATCACTCTTCTTATCAATGGCCCATGAATCTCATTAATCTCCCTACAAATTAGAAAAATTCCTCATTCACCCTACGAAATTAACCACCAAAAGAAAGGGGAAGATTTAGAAAAGAAGTGAAAGCTCCCATATCTATAAAAATCTAGTTTTATGCAACTTTTGTTGCACCGAGTCATCAAACCTAAGGTTTTTGAGATCGTCTCACCCTAAGATGTATTTAACAAGATCCACCCACATTGAATTTTTGTGTTCTTTTGTTATGTGGTTGAACTCACTAATCTTACACCTATATAGATTTGAAATTTACTTCTCTATATTGATCACACCAGAGGATACTACATTTCCAAGTATATCTCTGGGTTCCTCCTTCTCCACCACCGGTCTCTTGGTTCATGCCTTTCTTGGTGCCATTTTCATTTCTTCACTATATTCCCTAGGTGTTCAACTTCTCCTCATCTTCCCGAGATCTCCAAACTCAATAGCTTCACTCTTATGTAACCCTTGTTACCTCACTTTCTACTCCAATTTCCACCCCACAAGGTCTCATCATGGTATGCAAAACACCACTTTGGTTCATAAAAGTACTTTGCTTCTTTATCACACTTTTTTACACTTCAATCCATTGGGAGCACAATTTTTTTGAAAGTAAGGTAGTTAGAATGAATAACCTTACCCCATGTTTATACATTTTCATAACCCCAACTTCCTTTTGACCCACATATTTTAACGTTACTTTTTAGCAAAGTAATTTTTCCACTTAAGTAAACTTCCGTGACCCCACCTCACATGATGCATTGTAACCTTTGGTATGGTAACACTACTTAACTTCCACTGCACCTCCTTCATGGGGCTCACTACACCGAAGTAATTAATCTCTTCATTATCCACTAATTAATTTCCCATGCTTCCTCTTACCTCACTTACATTGTGTAAATAAGTATCTCCCTGCATTGTCTTCAATCATCTCAACCTTCCTCAGAACACCTCTCATATAACACAAACCATTTTTCTACCTTTGTGCCAATATCCCAAAAGGAGTATTCAATCAATCTAACCTCCCTTAGAAATGTGCCAACCATTTTCCACATTATACTTCAATCCACCCCACACTAAATGTATGTGTGGTCCTCTGCACATGGAATCACTTAAAATGTAATTAGCTACTGGCACACCAATGTGCAACACAACACAAGACTAAAAAGACAAAGCATAACGATGATGAAAGGAAACACATATAAAGGAAAATGCATTAAAGGAAAACCTAAGCTAAATGGAAACATTTCCTTATTACAAACACCAAGAAGACTTATTTATAGTAGGGATTCAACCTACTCCCGTTAAAGAAACCGAAACCATGTGTGCCATCCAAATATTCTAACTGACAAGTTCCTAAGTCAAGTATATAGGTCACAACATACGGTCCCAACCAATGCACTTGGAACTTTCTAGGATGGCGCAAAAATTGGAGTCATACAGAAGAACCATTTGTCCAACTTCAAGCTTCTTGTTCTTAATGTGTCGATCATGTTAGGCCTTTTGTCTTACTTTTTTTTCTTTTGGCTCCAACGAGCTATAGCGTGCCTCTCATCCAATTGCATCAGTTTTTCTATGTGCTCTTCAAGTGCTTTCTCATCAGCTAATCCTCCTGCATGTGTAATACGTAGGGATGGTAACATGAACTCAACGGTAAAACAACCTCTATGCAAAACACCAACTAAAAGGGTGTTCTTTGTTTAGCCTCTTGTAGGTTGTTCTATATGACCAAAGTACAATTTTTTTATCATCCCAATCTTTCCTTCCAACATCATAGATCTTTGTCAATGTGTGGCTCAAAATCTTGTTGAAAGCTTCAAAGTAGTTCCATTAGCTTGTGGGTGATAGGGTGTAGTCTTATGATGTGCTACCATAAATTTCTAATAATATTCTAACAATATCATTCAAGAAATGAGTACCCTATCACTTGTTAAACTCAATGGACATCCATACCTGCTTATGATATTTTCCCAAAGGAACCTTGCTGCAGTAGTTGTATTGCAATCCTTCGTAAGCACTGCTTCCACCCACCTTGTAAGATAATATGTACAAGTAATGATGTAGTATGAATCCTACATGCGCCGTGGGGAAATAGGGCCCACAAATTCAATTTCCCATTTTTTAAAATGGTTCTCGCACTTGCTATAGGCCTCAATGACATTTCATCTCTATGCCTAGGCTTCCCAAGGCATTAGCAATGATCACAACCCTTGGCATATTCTTGGAAATCCTTATATAATTTTTCCCACCATAAACCAACCATCATAATCTTACATGCAGTGGCTCTCCCTACATAGTTTCCACCAAAAATACCTCCATGAGCTTCCTCCATAATACCCATGTGCTCTCATGTTCTAGTACACACTAGCAAAAATCTCATCATGACCAAGTTTTATATAGATCTCCACCAATCAACATATAAGGTGCAACATGAATGGCAAGTTGTTTTATTTCTATACTCTTCATTCCATCAGGTGCCACACCTGTTTGTAAAAATACAACAATATCCTCCAAATCAGATGGTGCCATTGTAACTTGAACAAATGTGCATCCAAAATTGTGTCTTCAATGCTTTGCATGTCCTCACCTGAATTAATTCTTGAAAGATGGTCAAGTCCTGAATTACTCTTTCCTAGCTTTACTACAACTGAAAAGTCAAACTCCTGAAATAACAAGATCCAATGGCATATGTGCCCCTACAAAATAGGCTTGTTTACCAAATACTTAAGTGCCATATGATCTATGTAAAATATAAATGGAGTAGCCAACAAGTACTACCTAAACTTATGCAGCACATAAATCATAGAAAATGCTTTGCACTTCATTGTTGTGTAATTATGCTCAGCTAGAGTTAACTTTCTACTTGTAAAACACAAAGGGTGATCAAAAATCCCTTCTTCAGGTTGTGCTAGAACACTCCAATTTCCATCCCTGACACATATACATGCATATAAAAGGGCTTGTCCTAAGAGGAAAGTGATAAAATGGGTGCAGTAGTAAGCTTCTCCTTCAACGTATCAAAATCCACCTGTTGCACCTCATCCTAGTGAAATCTTCCCTTATGCCTTAACAGTTCTTCCAAAGGCATGAAAATCCTGCATAAGCCTTTGATGAATTTTCTATAGTAACTCGTATGCCCCAAAATTTACACACTGCACTTTGATTGGTAGGCTCCTCCAAACCCAAAATAAAAACTTTGGCAGGATCCACCAATAAACCTTCCTTACAAATAATATGACCTAGCAATGTGCCAAAAGGAGTAGCAAAGACACATTTCTTAATGTTTAGAGAGATAATTAACTGTCTACACCTCTCAAACATCAATCTCAAGTTTTCACAATGATCTTTCACCAATCCATACACTATCCAATCATCCAGGTAGACTTGTAGAAACTTATGAATAAAGTCTTGAAATTCTTGCACCACAATGCGTGAAAATACAACAGTGCATTCTTAAGTCCAAAGGGCATAACCAGTGTAAGAAAAAATTCCCCATTTAGTGGTGAAAGTAGTCTTCTCTTGGTCTTATTTTCAATCCTTACTTAGTGATACCCTAAGAATCCATCTATAAAAGAGTAGATTTGTGCCCTACTACACCTTCCAAGATTTCCTCAAGTAAAAAGCGTTGGAAAAGGATCTATCACACATGTAACATTCAAATCTTTGTAGTCCACATAGATCCTTATCCTCCCATTCTTGATACTAATCACCATTGGTATAACCCATTTAGACTCTTCAATGGCCTTAATGATCCCATATTCTAACATTTTATCAATCTCTTCTTTCACCTTCACACGTAGATTAGGATTCATCCTATAAGGTCTTTTCCTAATCGTGCATGCACCTTCCTTCAACTTAATCACATCTCTCCTAATGAGTGATGAACCCTTTCAATTCATGGTATCCATGTGGGAACAAATCTGGAAGTCACACAGTAGCTCAATTATCTTTGAAACCTCTTGGTCTGTCTAGTAATCACTAATGATTACTTCTTTTGGTTATGCTTTTGTGCCAATGTTGACCTTCTTTGTTTTCAAAGGCTTATGGTAAGAGAATGCACCTTCTCATCTGCACTATCCAAGACTTCACGTGTACCCTCTGTATGATCAACATATAGGTTATTTATTTCCTCATCATTTATCAGGTACACCATTTTTCCTTTCTCTTTTTTTCTAGGCAAGCACACTCAAACTGTACTTCATCTATTTCTTCTTCTTCAAAGTGTGCCTCCAAATCAGGTTCCCTAGAAAATATAGGATGAGGTCCTTATCTTTGGCACTATCTCCTAGAGTAAGGTGCTTGACTACCTACAAAGATTCATTCATTGATGGTTTAGAAGATAGATACTCAAAAGTTTGAATAATACTTGTCCATCAACTCCTACCAATTTCATGTTTGATGATGTAACTATGAATAGACATACCATGTACATGCATAACCTTACAAGGTGGAATATAAATTATGCACCCAAAGTGAAGGGGGTAAATCTTCTGGGCCTTTTCTAGGATTTCTCACATTCCTGAATGTGGTACAAGGTGGATTCCTTCCCATGATAGTCACATATCTTTGAAGGTGCATTATTCCAGAGAAATCTAATAGAGAACATGATTCTTACTTTGTGCCACTCTATAAGATTATCTTGATGAGTCATCCACCAATGCATGATTATTCCACACAAGGTATAAATAAGAATATTCCTCCGTTCTACTTCACAGGTCCATTAGATTCCATAGCACACAAAAAGACATCAGGGTTACCTTCTCCAGTGTAACTTGGTAACTGTCTTCCTCCCAAACACCTAACCAAAGTGTGCCTTGACAAATTGAGTCACAATTCCTTCAATTATCTCCCAACCAACTCATAAGTCCCATGCACCCAATTATCACATGCAATGCTAGTTGTATCACTCATGGACTGAGCATCATCCCACTAAATGAATCCTTCTCTCGATGGTTCAATAACCTCTGGGTCTTTGATGGTGCACACATAAATTTTATTCATGTCCTCTTCTCCCAAAGGCTCTACATAAGTGTATGTACCTCCCATATGTTAGTGGAATAATTACATGCTCCTTTGTTCTCAAAACTAATGTATCCCTTGTTGAAAAAAAATCAACATTATTCACATAACACTAAGGGTGTCCAAGTAATGTTGGAAAACTATCTTCCTTGGCAAGTGCTAAGACTTCAAAATCCCCAAGTGAACTTGGCCCCTTGAATGGTTATGGAAGCATTCTTCAAAACTTCGATGGGCATAGCTTTAGTTCTATTTGCCATGTACAACACATTTGAGGATGGCTGTAATGGTGGTCTCCCCATCTAATTCCATACATCTAAAGTAAGAACATTAACCTCTGCACCTGTGTCAATTAGTATGTTTCTAAGAGCCATCCATCAACTACCACATTCAACGTGATTTCCTTGTCATAATCAAGACTATGAGGGGAAAATTAACATGCAATATCTTCCTCTCGTGCTCACTTCTAATGCATGGTATCTTTCCTCTCAACCACTCTCCTAATAGGGGAATGATATTTTCCCAAATGCAACATCTTACATACCTCTTTGACATCATCAAATGTCCTTCTGAGGGATCTCAACATTATTTTCCTATTCTAACTTTATGTGACTTCTCTTTCAAAGCACTAAATCTCTCCTTGCAAACTCCTAATAACCTCCATAGTCTCTGGTAAACCTCCTTCTGATAAGTTAGATCAAGGTACTTTCCATGCAATACTTCTTCTCTTGTAATGAGAGGCCTCTGCTTTGGTATTTCTCTGGCATGTGCAACTTCAACGTGTGTAGTTACTAATATAGGTTCCAACTTAGAATTAGACACTACCTTAGGCATGAACATGGGCTCAATGTGCACTTCACACTAACCATTCCACACCCTTGTCCTTCTTCTAATTCTAGCTCATGTGATCATACAAATCAGGCACTCCTCATACTTATGTTTCTTTCCACACCATGAGCATCAGTAATAAATCTGGGCATTCACACTTGTAGTGATCTATAGATCCATAATTGAAACAAGTTCCATGGGGGAAGTCACTCCTTCCTCCACCGTGACCACTATAGCCTCTGAATCCTCCGTGAAAATTCTTCCCCTTCCTCCGCCATCTTCACGCCCTTCATGCTGACACCCTCATTTTTATAACTATTTGTAATGCTGGTCTGACACACACCAATATCAATTACATCATGAATCTAGTCTATCAACCGAAATCTTTCGTATCATGAGTAGTAGATGTATAAATCTTACAATAACAAGACACATTCTTATGGAGTGCACATTGTAACAAAGGGCATCTACTTGGATCATGATCCTCATGTGATAGATTTCATAATCTAATGTCATGGTGTGCACCAAATTTTGAGGGAAACTATCCTTGGTGTGTCCTTCTACTTCACAATCTATACACCAAATTCTCTCTATGAGTCTCATGTGCTGAATTCGCAGACAATTTTTCAAGTTGTTTTTCCATGGAAGCAATATGTGCCTCCAAAAAGGGACTTACCCTAATATCAACACTTCCAATGGCCTCAGCATGCAGAGTAGCCTCCAAGGCCTCATGTGGATCCATGAAAGTATTATGTGAAATCACTCATCTAAAAGGTGTTATCAAGCCTCCAATGAACCACTGAGCATGTTGAGAGGGATGGATATCATAAGATAACTTTGACAAGAGAGTCTTAAAGCATGCATCATACTCCCACACACTCTCTCCATACCCTATTGAATCTCTTTGAGAGCACGTTGATGCTCTTTTTCTCAAATTTAGGAATATGAAATTCCAAGAAGGCATCATGTAGTGTGTTATAATCCATTATCATCTGATGTGGGTCATACTTTTGGTACCAACTATGTACGTGCCCCTACAACATAGTAGTTGCAAAATGGCTTACCTTCTTCTCAAGGTAGTGATCCCCTTAATGTGCCATATTAATTCACACTTGTGTACATGCTCTGCAGCATCCTCAACACCTTTATAATTAGGTAAATGAAGAGACATCTCATAAAATACTTGTTGATGGGGTTGTGGTCCTACCACCCACAGATCCAAAACCTGATTCCCTCTGTGTTTTTCCTCCACCAATAGATCATTAACTTGATTAGTTCCACTAGCTCCCGATCCTCCCAGATCCACCAAGATCTCCTCCCGTAGCAGGTACATGGGCCCGAAGAGGTGCTACTCTGTATTCCCACCATTATGCTAAACTGATCTCCAATAGTCTGTGAAGTTGAACTACTTCCAGACGTGATACCCATGTTCTATGCACCCACACCTTGTCCAAATGATGCCTAACAGGATACCACCAAACACAAGAAATGTCTACATGGCCATAGATGAATTCAATGAAAAATGATATCTATTGATGGTGCTCACTTACCAATATCAACACCAACTAGAATAACAATACTTGTATCAAGAATTGGAAAACTAAGTGCAAGGGTTAGGTCTTCTAGTGGTTCAAATGTGCACCTATGGTCCATGTCTCCTTTCTTCATCATGAAAAGCTCTCATAAAAATCCAAAGGGGTTATTCTTCCACATTTTCCAAGATGGGGTAGCATAGACTACCTAGGTTCCACATCCTCCACATGAACCTCAAATCCTTCCTACAACATCTACCTCCATATATCCATCGCTCCTGTAATCTCACGTCATTTCACCAATTCCCTCTCTCACACTTCATTATACTTGAGCCACCTTTCCTCTCTCTCCACTTCTGCCATAGGATCCTCCATCTCTTACCACACCTACTTACGTGCCCCATGCCTAGTGGGAGTTTAGCTAGCCATAGGAAATACTTATAAACTTAGAGTGATGATCAAGATATTAATGGCTAATAATAAAGCACACAAGAAATATCCTCTCTGGTTCTACAAGAA
This sequence comes from Taxus wallichiana var. yunnanensis, assembly GCA_018340775.1. Classification (NCBI taxonomy): domain Eukaryota; kingdom Viridiplantae; phylum Streptophyta; class Pinopsida; order Cupressales; family Taxaceae; genus Taxus; species Taxus wallichiana. The sequence goes on from CM031240.1 coordinate 539,266,331, forward strand.
CTCAAACTTAACAACCTCTAGGAAAGAATAAGTAGAAACTATGTACTCCAATGTGTAGCTAGTCAACACACCACTCCACCAATGATCAACAACACAAGTCCAGATCAGATCAACATCATGTAGTCGCATTGATAATATTCTTGGGTCCAAACACGAGCTCAATAATACCAACTCTTCCTCGATGCATATACTGACAACCATTCATACAGTTCTATTAGAAAATAAAAAAATAACGTCTCATAGAGTCTCATGATACAGATGCTCCTCTACCCATGTACATGCATCAAACTTAGGTCCAGTGTTGAATCTCTGTGCAAACTCATCCTCTGTGTTCTTAAGCCAAGTTTCCACACTGGCCAAGGTCAATCATTTTGCCATTACACACCATTCTTGTAATAGCTTCAAAAGAGGTCCCGACAATGGAACCAAGATGTAGTCACTTTTCCTAACCCTTAATTCCCAGTGCATTGGCATATCACCCATCCTAAACTAGGTGCTCACCCAAAGAACACGTAATAACAGAGCCCCTCTTCTATGTGAGATTTGTCAAGAATGTTACCATATATTATATAACAAGAATAAATAAAAGCATACACCCTATAACAAGAATAAGAAACTAGACCCAACATATGAACATATTATGATGAACATCAAAAAAAAGTAAGTAGGAATCAGATCTAAACCATGAACACAAATATTTAGATCCATGAGCATTGATATTCAGAACAAACACCATTATATTAATCCACCAGTTTATATAGCCAAATACATCATAAGGACCATAAATGGACCAGATACATCAACAAAATAGTATTCTAACTTGAAAACACTCTGCTCAATAAGTTCTAACATTCTCTCACATCTCCTTCTCTTCTTCGCTATGAAAATCAATACATATACAAGATAAGGGTGGGAACTCATTCTCCATCACCTAGTCATCATTAAAAAGTAGGCCAAATGTCAAATGTCATCATGCCCCACCATACTCAAGTACCTTAAGCATGCAAGCTTTCCCCTAATGACAACTAATCCATAACTAACTCTACTTTATAGCTCTTAATCCTAGCATAATGATCATATCTTAAAGTAGGATTTTCTTGGGCTATAAGTCTCCATAATTTAACCTTATCCATAACCAAATTTGGCTGCATCTCCATGTGTCCTTCATTACAACTCTAAATGTGGTCCAAAATGTGGCTAATTTGAAGTCTTTTTTTCCTAGGTACGAACCTCTCGTGCCCTTCCCGAAGCTACTTACGCATGAGCCTTTGTGGCTTGTTGTCGCATGAAAAAACCCTTCGTGTCTCAGGTACTTAGTATTATTAGGGGCTTAATAAGATAGTAGTTAAGGATATATATGAAAAATTAACAATGAATACGAACATTAAAAGGTGAAAGAGATCTCCTAAATATTCAAAGTGAAGCACAATATCTTCAAGAGGACTCCAAGGTAGTTGTGGTAGTTGTAAAGGAACTCAAGAGTGAAGGTAAGATAACAAGAAATCTATGGTCTCCAAAATTGAATCCTTGAGAAAGGGAGGGGTAAGGGTGACTTTATAGGGATGTAAGTGACATGGATGGGTCACCTCCAATCATGGGGATCTGTCCATTTAGGTGGTGGGAAGGTGGTGAACTCAAGATAATGATCCCATTAAGGGCAGGATTAGGGTTTTTAAGGATTAGGACAAATTAGGGTAGTATAATATGAGTAAATGGGTAGGTGAAGGGTGGAAATTATTAAATAAATGCCATGTAGAGATGAAATTATTAAATGGTGGCCTAAAAAGATAAAATGGAGGATTTAAGAAGAGGAAATAAATGAAATGAGGGTTTAGAATTAACTAAACATGATTAGGGATATATAATGGATGAATAAGGTGGGAAATGATGGTGAGTGGAATAAACTGAATTCAAGAGGGAAAATGGAAATTCAAAAGGGAAGATAGGTATAAATGTAGGAAAATGATGATAGAGAGTGAATGTGGGGTGTAAGGGTAGTGATAGGTAAAATTGGTGTCTACACATGGGGAACTTGTTTTGCATAGCTTCGTTGCCCATTCACATTTCCTCAATGCAATCAATTTCTTTGACTTACAAACCAATCAAAAATCAAAGAACTCAAATAACTTGATAATTGTTCCCTATGTTCCTCCTGCACTCCACAAAACACACAATACACTAGAAATGACCAAAATTTGGATTTTTTTCAATTTTTCTAAGTGTTTATATTTTTGAAGCCTAGAGAGAAGGATGGGAATGCATCAAAACAATTGTAAGTTCCCAAAACATGAAATTAACTAATTTCTCCATTTTCTTCATCAAATTCCCATCAATTTTCCCATGTCCATATTTCTCAAGTTAGCCAATTTACAAGGGTGCAAAATTGGATAATAGTCATCACAAAATAATAAGGACCACTTAGACATGTTTTATAAGTTTTATAGTAACCTCAAAAATATTGTACACATATGCATCATCATCTAATGTAATAAATCCACTATTAGGAGGAACTCTCCTTACTAGGTCTAAGACCTACAAAACCAGTCTTCAAACATGAAGCTCAAACCAACACCAAAACACATCAACCATGCAAGTGTGACAGTGAATGGAAAAATTCATGAACTCAAGGTCATCACAAATTTATTTAGACACCATTAATCAGGTGTCCGATAGAGAACATATGGAAAATTTTAGTGTAAAAATATATATTATTTCCCAATAATAAGAAAATCAAAAATATGCTTTCAAATCCTTTGAAGGTTAGACAAACACGATAAAAAAATGATCCAAAAACATAGAAATTATTTTTAATAGTCATCTCAAACCATTTTTCCTAAATAAAAGCAAACCATAGAATTTGAATAGACTCAAACATTGATTTTAGACTCCAAAGTAAATAGAACAAACTTTGCATGACTTTAAATCACTCAAATTAGACTGGAGGATACGTTATATCGCTTAGCCAACACTACATGTGTCATACTAAGATAAACCAAAAACTTTGGACAAAATTCAAAGAATTTGAACATACTTGAGATAGACTCAAGTATTCTATATGAGACTCAAAAGAGACAAACAACACTCTAAGATACTTATGCATATCTCTACACCTCACTATCATGCTCTCCATGGTATTACCATGCTCAACTTAGTGTTACAAACTTGCAATCCTCCATGACACACCTTCCTCCTTCATGAATGCTAAATATCCCATGACTAGACTTCTTGACCATGCTTGCATCACCACCTCATGAATTTTTCACACTTGCACACCTAAAGTATCCTTCAACAAATTTCATGACATCACTACAACATGCTCTTATCACCGCAATACCACCGCAACACTCTAATCCATCAAACCTTCTCAATAAACCATGCGACATCATCAAGAACAAGTAACACAACTCAACACATGCCACTAAAAATAGACCTCTGTGTCTCCTTATTCTATTTGACATCAATGATACCTCAAAAGTCAATGAAAACACCACTTACACTTTGACATCAATGAAAAAACATGTAAATAAAAAGAGTGAAAAATTGCATTCGAATGAAGAAATATAATATTAGAGAGAGGGAGGGGGAGAGAGAAGTGAACATCTAGAGACGGGATGCTTCGTTGATGAATAATTTTCTATTGATTGATCTTGAGTGAATTCTCCATGAATGAAGTTTCTTTCCTTTGACCTCTTATTGAATTATTAAATTGTGCCTACAAATTAATCCTTCTATGAGATGAAGACACACTCTAAGGCATTTAATGAGTGTTTAGAATTTTTTTATGAGACTTACAATTATATGGAAATATGATGATCCTTTTTGAAAACAATGTTGGAGCTAAAACACAGAGATCATCACCTTATTATTCTTAGCTTCAAAATTCACCTCCATGACACAAATGTTTCCTTTTTTAATGGAATCAACCCCATGATGCTCAAACACCTTCTTTCTCATCTATTATTCATTACAAAATGTCCTCTCCTCCAAAAAAATAATTTATCCTTCATTCAACTAAAAATGCAGTGTGAAATCATAAATTTTTCAGTCACTATGATGTTCTACATTGTTTCAAACACATCTAGGTTCTCTTTCTTCAGTATGAGAGGATGAAAACCTTTTTATTAACCAATATCATGAAACCTACAATATTTAGTAAGCCTTAGTTTAAGAGATTGATTTTAGTTACAAGTTTATTAATTTGAAACTTTTTCATTTCCCTAATGTGTAAGGGGCAATGAAAAATCTAAGAATGAACTATTTCCAACACTTACTATTTATAGATATTGAGGCTTAGGTTGTCTTGTTAATTTTAGAAGTGGGTCTTCCTAGTGTTGGAATGGAATGGGAGTGCTCTCAATTTTTTTGTTATTTCACAAGGATTATTTGCTCCAATTTTTAGATGATTTAAATTTCTATAACTCCGTATATATAAAAATGAGTTATTGTTTTGGGAAACTTTGTCTAGAAATTAAAAATAATGTATACCATTATTGGATGCAAGGTTGGATTCATATGAAAGGAATTTTTGAGAAGGAGATGTTATTAAAATATCACGGGGATTGGAAAAAGGGTTTGGGAGATATGAAAACTTTCCATTTTAAAAATATAAGGCCTCCGGAATATTTTTAAAATAATACAAAAAGGGAGAGATATTTTGGGAGGAAAATGCATCTTTAAAACTTAAAAATGGTGAAGTTTTTAACAATGAATCCTTTTGATCTCACTTACACACGTTAACTCCATCTTGACTCAAATAGGCTTAACCAGAGTTTAATGTGGGTTGAAGTGGAGTTGTACCCTAAAAATAGGGGAAAAGGGGACACAAAGGACACAAAAATTCAAATTTCACAATATTAAAAAAGTGTCACCTTGTGGTTTCATGTGACTGAGATGTAGGGGACTAAAACTTAACACTCGAGAGTTGAAACCAAGCTTTTCATGTGTCCGAGGGCTAGCTGAGAGAGTAGGTCACACATTTTTGTCCCCCTTTCATCTGGGGACAAGCCAAGGGGATATAAATGATGAAAAAGTGTGACAAAGGGTATCATGAAAAAGTGGTTTTTATTGTGCTCACCTAATCACTTGAGTCACAAGTTTTAAGTGACATAAAAAATATCCATAAGGGTAAAAATTTTGTGTTCTCCTTATCCTAGTACACCCTAGGGGAAGTACAAGGATACACCAAGAGTGAAAAATTATGACCAACCCATTTTGAAATGCTTGATGTCACCCGACGAGTGCATTTTAAGACACCGAGAGTGCTTATTCCACCTCATGAGCATGTAGGAGTGTTTTGGGGTCAAAATTTATATGATTTTTACTAAACATTACCTTTTGAGATCATACCAACAATTATAAGAATCCAATTAGTTTTGAAATTTTAATTTTTACACCATTCACCCTTTCAGCATGGAGCAACAACAATGACTTGAGCTATCACAAAAATCTTGAAGACTTAGGAAAAAAATTATGTTTCCATCATATGGAGGATTCTAAGACATTGCTATTTAGTATTTTATGATCTTCCAAATAATCCCATAACTCCCAATATATTCCACACAAGTTTAATTTCTCTCGTTATATATTTCATTCCCATGCCCAAAATTCCCGGTTTAGCTTAACTTGTTCACGACATCAATTATCTCAACCAAATTTTCCTAAAATTCCTTAAAAATTCATTTATCTCCCATAAAACTCATAGATGGTTTGAATATTTTTAGTAAGATGCCATAGGTTGTTTACCCGCAACAAAATGGCCAAAAAGGACCTTTCTAGGGCACCGAGGGTAGTTGTTCGCTTTGATCTCAATGACTTTTTCAATCACATTAGGCATACATCCCTCCATATTAAACATACTTGAAAATATTTTTAGTACTTTCCTCTCGAAAAAAATGAGGATAACATAGAATTGGAAGGGGTTTCTTGAGATAATAAGTTGGCTAAAGGAAGGATTTACAATGATCGGGAAATTTCAAGTGAGGGGCTTAGTTGTCATGGAAAAAAATTCAATTTTACACGCTAGATATTTAATATGACAATATAAGTACAAGCTAGAGTGAAAGATATGAGATAAATATAAATCAGCTTGTAACTATAGGAATGGAATGATTCTCGTACTAATGAATAGGATGCAAAGGTGAATCCTAGAGTGTAAAACCTCTATTTCGAAATCGGGAGATGACGATCTTAGGAACAAAAACATCTAGGAAAGTACATGATCACATGGGTGCTAGTGTATGTTCTAGGTGTTACTTTCTACAAAATATCTTCAATCTTGGTTCTTTCTATGTCACTTCTTGTCATTTTTATTTTATTTTTAATTTTTGTTATGATTTTTATACTTCTTCTTCTCTCCGAACTCGTACCTACAAAATAAACCATAGCTACCTAAAAAATAATCAAGCACATAATAGATTAATAAAATATGCATATGCTCGATTCCAACTTACCTCATTGGTCACCCCAATGTGAGTATCACCAAGAATTGCACTAACTTTCGACCTCAATGTAGTTATGGTGTGTGTGTGTGTGTGTGTGGTTGAAATTATTTCCCTTGAGCTAGGATTCCCTGGTGTTAGTTCCATAAAGAATAGTGGGTTACAACTAATTTGTCCCAATGAAAAATGTGTGGTGTGGAATTTGGAATAAACCCTCCTCTATACTGAATTATGTAGTCCAAAAATACAGTCCTTGAAGTAATATATAGAAAATATTAACTCCTTGTAGATGTATATTCCTCTTAAATTCTTAACCCCATTAATGAGCTTAAATAAGTCATATAAATGGTTCCTTTACTTAAGGTTATTCATTAATTAGTGAAATACCGATTAAGGGTGATAATCGAAGTCAAGAAAGAAGTAACATATAAAAAAATAAAATGAGAGAAAGTGGACGAAGTGCCCAAAGGGATAACACTTTTCCCGGTGATCTTATCCCTAATGAGAATTTTTCTACTGGGTGCCCAAAAGGATAAACATTGAAATCAGAGTAGGATTGGATGTTAGAAGGTATGCAAAACTGTAAGGTGTAAGTCTAGAAACAATAAGTAATAAATATGAAAAGGATAAAATCAATGTCAAAGAAAATTAAAGGGTTTTTAATGAGTAATTCTCTTTCTTAGGAATCATGCATATAAATGACATATTTAGAGGCTAGATGTGTGATTTAGTGACTACAAAATTATAAGTTTAAGCCTTCATTAAAATTTGAAAATATGTGGTTGTTGTATCCTAACATTGAGGATATCATCAATGAGTGATGGGAAGAGGATGTCAAAGGTACAACTATGTCTACAATGGACAAATAGTTGAGTTTGGGAAAATTCAAGATTAAAAATGGAGTAAAGAGGTGTTTAATAATATTTTTAAACAAAAAGAAAGATCCCCGAGCACCGAATGACCTTGATAAGTAAATTCAAAATTTTGGTATGGAACCACAGAAATTTAATAGGGAAAAGTTTCTTTTAAGTGAGTAAAACTCTATTTTAGCTAAGGAATAAGTCTTTTGGAGATAAAAATTCAAATCATTATGGTTGTGAAATAGACCAAAACTCTAAATTTTTTCATCATACGACTCTCGATAGGATGAGTTCAAAAAAATTCAATATATTTCTAAAGTATATAGATCTTTATGTTGGGATTTTTATGAGTTAAATGTAGAAGTTTATAAAATTTTTCAAGGATTTAATGTTGGAAACTATAGACACAAAATAACACACATATTACTATTTTACAATACCGCAAAGTATTTTTTTATATGTATGGATCTTAAGTAAGAAAATTATTCACTGGTGACACACTCCCTAGTCCATCCATTTTCTTTGATTATTTCTATTGTTCTTCTCTCTCGACATAAGTAACTTCTATACCAAGTTTTGCCTAGGTCACATAGATACTTGTTTATCGGTCTTTTTACATTTTTCGTCAGTTATCCTAGGACACCATCTCCCATTCTGGACATTAGCACCCAAGATCTCATGTCCATTCTAGGTGATTTTGTCCTCTTTTTCTTGTTCACATTTTTAACATCTGTGGTAGGAATTTTTAGTCTTATTTTACTTATCCCGAGGTCATATTCGGCATGTCATTTCACAAGTGTTGAAATTCAAACAAGATATTCATATATGTACACAACATATATACTATTATAAGGGTAGATGATTCTAAAGGGAAATCATATCTAAATATTATCAAAGGGGCTACATTTTTTGGTTGCTTACTCTATGTAAATTGCATAGGAAGGGGAAGTTATGAATTCCATCTCACACAATTGCATTTTATTTAACCATAGGCCACTATATTGGCATAATTTACATGTGGGAAACCTAAGGACACTATTTCACACACAATCACAAAGAACTACATGGATTCTAGAATGTAGTGTAGTGCTCGGTCATAAGTTCATCCTTTAGATGACCACCGAGATCATTCGACTTCACATATTACATTTTTCATTCCAATTTTATGTTTTTGTGAGCTTTTACAAGTAGCTAGGGTTTGTGTTGTATGTTATAGGTACCTCAGTGATCCAAGTGTGAATATTAGGAGATTAACAAGAAGTGATATTGAAACCCTAGTAACACAGGAAAAATCATATTTTTACCTTTTGTGTAGTCACCGAAGCCTACAAGAGATCTCTCGCACCCAAGCACCCTTTCTCTATCCTAGGCACCCATGTCCAGATTTGTCTCGCAAATTCCAGAATTAATATCAAGCATTTACAACTCCTCACCTAGCTTATTCATGAGTTGTTCCAATTTAGATTTGTTCTAGGATAAGCGTAAATCAAATAATTTCCTTATCTCTCCTACTTTATTACACGGTTACATATTTAAAGTGCTTAGAATTTGTATTTTGTTTCATATTATCATAGTAGTGACTCTAAAATTAGATTTAATATTCAGATTTTATTAAATCATTTGGTGAACCCATCCTTAGTCGAACTCCTTACCATAGGATCCCCTAAACCCTCATGGCTAAAAATAGACCCTCCTTTCCCAAGAAATATATGCATCATGTTAGTGTGAATCCTATCCTTGATGATGTTAATAAATTTGAACTTAGTCATCTTTATCACCATGCTCAATTTGATTCCAAAATTCTCCAACAACTTCTTGCTTATGAAAATACTATTCCCACTAGCTTTCACAACTCTAGCATTTACATAGTCTCACTGACCAAAACTTCACTTCATGTTTTCCTTGTTCTTCCATAGTCACCCATGTTACTCCACCTTCTTCTACTCCTATTATAACACATGATAATACTCTTATAGATTATATGCTTGGTCTTTCTTGTGACACTGTAGATACAAATAATGTTACTTCCAATGTTGAAAATTTACATATGCATGATGATGTTTCTCATAATAATAAATATGAATGTAAAGTTATATCTCATGTTTCTTCTATTTCTGAAAATGTTTCCAATGATTGTAATGATACATATTATGTTAGTTCTCTTACTACGTTTTTATATGCTAATGATATCCTTGAAGAATTGCTTTCTTATAAAAATATGAATGATAGTGATGATGATTATGTTTATGATCATGAACATGTTAGTGAGGATGTTACTTCTCTTAAGAATTTTGAATGTGAATTTTCTACTCCTTTTTCTTCCACCTCTAAGGTTATTTTCAATGTCATTCATGATGATTCTACTACTACTAGTACACCTCTTATCATTTCTTCTGACTCTAATTATATAATTTATAACAAGTATTCCATGTTCCTCTACTCTCCTTCCACCTCTTTATTCTTCTTCTTCTATATAGTATATTCATGATGATTCTACTATTCCTACCGGTATACCTCTTATTATTTTTTTCGCATCTACATCTATTGTTCCCATAGAGCCTTCATCTTATTTTCCCTCTCCACATCCACTTCTTCTTCTTATATTCCCATGATCACTCATAATGGAAAGATCCAACATCTTAATGTCCCTCTCACTTCTTATACAATTCCTTCAAAATATATTTTATCACTCATGCATTTTGTTGGCAATTTTTAATCTCAAGTCCACTCGCTTACTCTCAAAATAAAATCCTATTATGCTTCCATTGATAATAATTTTCTTCATCGAAATCCTATCCATATGAAAATTCATAATTCTACTTTCCTAAGTTCTTCATCATGCCTACATTTACATGTTTTGATGGCATTGGAAACCCCTATTTGCATCTCAAGCATTATCGTTCAAAAATGGCCTCTTATTCTAATGACCACTTGCTCCTCAAATATTTTCATCATAGTCTTGTTGATCATGCTCTTCAATGGTACACTCATTTTCCTTATGGATATATTAGCACTTACTGTGATATGGAGGATGATTTTCTTAGGTGGTTTATGGTTAATAATGGACCTAGAGTTACATATGATCATTTACCTACTTTGCATCAAGGAAAGAAATAACCCATTATAGATTACATTTTATGCTTTAATTATTATATGCATTAATTATTATTTGAGCCAATTAATTTAAAAAAGCAATTTATCTTTTTTCATGGCTTGATTACTATATTGAAATAAAAATTATAATATGATACATGTTAATCTTTTATGTTTTTGTGTTATAAAGTTATAGATATAGAATAAGATTTAATTATAACACATGTTATTCCATCTCATCCCACTTCTACTTCTTCCTCTAATCCATTTCCTACTTCTTCATCTCACCTTCCATCCATTGTGCATTCTGCATAGTAACCATCTCTGTCTCCATGTAAGTGTCTTCCTTATCCTCCACCGTGTCAACCTAAACCTAAGTCTTCTCCATCTCCTCCTTGTGAACCATTGCACTTTCCATATGTTGCTAAGCCTCATGATGTCTTGCATACTTTTCTTGATAAATACCTCAATCACTTTCCTTATAATCAACATCCTCCTCCTCATCACTTACATCACCAACATAATCACCTTGGTATCTATTTTTACACCCCTTGCAAAATTGGACAACGTAAAAAAATTGGACTTGGGTGTTGATGGAGCTCCAGTGAAGAACTGTAAAAACAGGTATTTCTCATGTTTTGGGAGCTTGCAATTGTTTCAAGGAATTTTTCTCCTTTTCTTTAGAATCAAAGAAATCCATAGTGAAAATTTTGAAAAGATGGAAATTGGTCATTTTTAGTGTATTGCGGATCCTGGGTGTCCGGGTGGAACTTATTCTCTAGAACCTAAGTTCCCGCATTGGATTGAGATTTGTAGTGAAAATTAATGAGTCTTATGTGGAAATGTGGGATTTAGGAAGAACTCGGGAACAAGTTCCCCTAAGCTCTATGTTCCCCGTATCTCCCTATTTTCCACAATGTAAAGGAGGAACAAGGGGATATAGTGGGTTATGGGTAGGGTAAGGTGTAGATAAACAAGGAATAAATAGAACCAATTCCCCAAACATCATATTCCCCACAAACCATATGGTTCTCAGTAGTGCAAAAAGAGGGTAATTGGATGTGGAGAAATAAGGGTTCAAAGGAACACTATATGGGTGGGTCGAGAGAAAAGTAGAACTTAAGGAAAATGTTCCTCGACTTGTTGGTTTCCACATCTTAAATTGACTTGAAATTCAAGGACAATCAAGCTATACATGTGGTGACCGGATCAAGGCTAAAAGGTGGATACATGGTAGAATTCTATGAACCTCTCACACAGATGCATTTGGTGGACCTCAAGTCCATAGAATAAGCCACATTGTATAAAGTTTCAGGTCTACCAACCCTCATACAATGAATTAGAAAGGAAGTAGTGTGGGCTACATGATATAAAGACTGCAGAAGAACCAAAATCAAATGACCCCAATTCCATAGTTCTGTGAGTGCTCCAAAAACCCAAGATAACCACATGACAAGAAGATAATAGATTTAATTATAGAATGTGATTTAGGAAATGGAACTTATGTTCCTCACTACACCACCCAAACCCACATGGCCATATCTCCTTCTCCAATTGTCTTGTTTTCATAAAATTTATATCATTGGAAAGATCTCTCCAAGATCTACATCATGAAATCTTAAAATTTTAGTTTTGGTGAGGGTAGGTGAGAAGAAAATAGGAAAACAACCCCAAAATCTATAAACTGCAATTTTAGGTATCCCAACAACCAAAATTAATGAAGTATGGTGCTCATTTATTCTTATATAAGAAATACATCATGTAGGGATGGGTTTGTAAGGTGACCATGCTATTTTTCAGGATTTTATGAATCTTATCGGTGGGTGAATGGAGAAATTTTAGTTTCCTTCTTTTTCCCTCTTCTTTCTCTCCCATTTTCTCTATATATTCTAAAAGTGACTCATTTTTAGTGTTGGATACATTGGAAATGCAAAGGAATCATTGAAAATTGTTGCACAAGTGTTCTTGAGTTGCAGGCCTTATATTGTAATCCTGTAATGAATTCACACCTTCTTCCTCCATTGTAATGATATGTGCATCATCTTGAAGCAATAAAATTACTTGTTTTGTGGCTCTATTTTTCCTTAGCTAGTGATTTATTATATTTCATTGCCTCTTCATTTACTTGCAGGTATGTTGTGTATATTTATTCATATTATAGGGTTTATTTATATTGTGCATTGTGTGAAAATGGGAGTTTAGATGTTTCTTTGGACTATGGCTATCATTTTTTCCCTCTCTATCATTATTTTGTTCCATTTTCTCTCTTTTAAAAGTGTCTTTCCCCTTATTTTTGGTGTTATCACCTCTTGTAGTTTAGGATTTTCATTTTCATATACATTCCTCTCTCCTTGGTCTCTTGGAATCATAGATTAGTATTAGGTAGCTGCATTTCCCTTCCTAGGAGTAGTTTAGCAGTAGGAATAAGTAGAGGAAGCCAACCTTCTCCATGGAGGTCTGTCTCAATTTGCAAGTCCCACAACTTGGAGATAGTCCCATGTTGCCTCAAAATCCTAGGTTGTCTATGAATCGGGGTAGGGTGCAATTTTGAGCTCTAACAGTTTTGGCATGCCCCAGTGTGATAAGTATTTGAAATATTATATTTCATTTCATAAAGTTTGATATGATTTTGGTTAAATTTCAGCCTTTGGAGGCATTTTCAAGAATATCTGGTGACTTCATTGATTAGGTAACCCATTTTCTCGAGTTGCAAACATTTCCATTTCTTTCCATTCATTTCCATTCTTTCATTTTCCTTTCATTCATTAATTTTTTCAATCATGATCATTTCCTCACTGGAATTCTCATTTGCAGCACCAATATTATTACCCTCCACCTCCTTGTTTTGAGAATCCTTGCACAAATAATTTTTATGAGCCCTATCATGAAAAAAATATGATTATAAATCACCCTCTACTAGCCCATATGGTTATTATCCGAACCAAAATGTTTATCAAGAAAATTTTTATACAAGTGATGGTGGAAATCTCATGGAAGATAGTGATTTATAGACACATATTCAAGGAATGGAGGAAAGCACGGTGCAGATCAGAGCTAATTGTGCATTAAAGGAAGTCAATTTTGGTTTCAAGGTCCCTTGTTTATGGGATGGCCCTATACCAAATTGGTTCATCCCTTGGCAGGAGTTAAAATTCATGGTTGAGATGACGTCAATAATTGAATAATGGGTTAAAGAAATGGATGCTTACCAATCTAGAGTTAGGTAGCCTTATCAAAGGGGAGACCCTATGCTACTATCTAACATCTCTCCCTTTTACTCTCCCCAACTTGAACCATCTTAGCTTGATTTTCATTTCCTAACTTTCTAACTATTCCCATTGAGGATTTCCCTTCTCCATCTTCTTCCCTTATATCTCACCTTCGTTTCTCTTCCATTGTCCCTCCCAAATTTCCACCTCCTCCACGATAAATAATTTCACTTCCTCCACCATTTAAACCTTTTCAAAATCATCCAAGTGCTAAACCCTTCCCCCACTTTACAAAACTATATTTACATGTGCTTGATCCTCTAAAAAATCATTTGTAAATCATTAATTACTCAAGGTTAACCACTGAATAAGGGCCAAAATTATTGGTTTTTTGAGGATCCTTTCCTCACTAAACAGTATCTTGAAAATTTTGTGGCAACCAGGATTGATTTTCATTCTTCTAGACAATAGGAGGCACGTGCAGATATGGAGGAACAAATTAAGAAGGAGCCAAATAGATAAGATCATATTCGAGCTTTAAATATTAGAGAAATGAGTTTGAATACAAAGGGATTCATCACCAAGAACCTAATAGTTAGCCTTCTCCATTTTTTCAAAATCAACTGAGGTGAGTCCTATTCTTGAAAATCATGAAATAATTGTTGAATAATGGAATGATTCTAAGAGCATAGTGGATGAAGAGGTGATCCAGCCCATTTTAGAAATTCCTCCTATTTTAATTGAAAAATATGAACTCAAGGAGGTTGAAACTAAGGGGATGAATGCAAAGGAAGAGAAGATTTTAAGTGAGCAAGATATTTCAGTTGAATGTAGTGATCCCCATTGTCCTACATGTCTAAAACTTGCTAAACTTTTGGAAGGTTACAGAGATCTACCAATATCATCAAGTACTAAAACCACTCATGAGGAGATCCATGCCAAGGAGGAGGATAAATAATATTCAAAGGTTGTGAGTGAAGAGTGGATCATAAAGGAAAATTCAGATCTTTCTTCCCCTTTATCCTTACAAGAATATAATTTTGTGGATGAGTTTAATCTCTCAAAATTTTTGTTTGAGGATGAAGAGACCTATAGTGAACCAATTTCAAAATCAGAAGTCATCATGGAGGAGGAATATTTTCTTATATAAGCATAAAAGGTTCAGATCAACATGTAAACAACTCCATTCAGGAAAATATGTAGGATGAATCCCTTCATGGGGTTGAGCTTCAAAAGAATGGGAAAATCACAAGGATTATTCCATTGGTTTCAAAAGCTATGTGTCTAATCAATGACCTGGCTAGCTTGGAGCCAAAATTAGAGTTGCAACTAGTCATGCTCATTTCAGAGCATGAGGAAGAGTTACAATCTTCCAAAGGTCAACTTCAACACCTCCAAACAAATGTAGGAAAAACCAGATGAGGTATTCATAATTTTTTTAGTTTATACTTTAAAGGAATAGGGTGTGCACGCCATTATTTCATTCCCACCATGTTGTTTTATTGCCAAAAAAATCCCATGGCTGCATTTTGTGAGGAAGGGAAGCTATTTCTCCCTGCCTATTTCAAGCTTTGTTTAGCTTCTCATTTATTTGGTTAGAGTAGGGTAGTGTAGGTTTGATTTCAGCATAAGAAATTTTTGTACACACTCTACATGTTTCCACTTGGAACATGTATGATTTTCATGTTTCATACACATTTTTGGAGTCTCGTTGCTTCGATAAAGTCCATTGGAGAAAGTAGTGTTCGTGCAAAAATTAGATATGGGACAATTTCAGATGCTTAGTATTCATCCCAATAGATTAGTTCTAGAGGAAAGAGAGTGGAATTTCAGAGTTAAAACAATTTTCCACTCTCATAAAATTTAATTTAGAAAATTCTTATAATGAGATTGTCAATTCGAGCTTCAAGTCATCCCTAGGTTTATGTAGTGCTTAAGGTGGATTCAGGGGTGAGTTTCAAAGTTTTGGATCATTTTTCATGGTTATCAAGTTGAATCCATGCCTAATGGATGCTTCAAGGTCATTGGTCATTTCAATATAGTAGGAAGATTACCCCATGAGTCACCAAACTATTATCCATTTTTACACCCCTTGAAAAATTAGATAAATTTAATAAATGGGACTTGGGTAGTTGATTGAGCTCCAGTGAAGAATTTAGTAAAAATAGGTATTTCTCATGTTTTGGGAAATTGTAATTGTTTCAAGAAATTGTTCTCCTTTTATTCAGGCTCAAAGAAATCCATATTTAGTGAAAAAAATTAGAAAAATATGGAAATTGGCTATTTTTAGTGTATTGCAGATCCTGGGTGTCTGGGTGGAACTTGTTCTCTCAAAACCTAAGTTCCCACATTGGATTAAGATTCATAGTAAAAAGGATTAAGTATTTTTCATAAATGTAGGCTCTAGGAGGAACTTGGGAATAAGTTCCTGCAGGCTCTCTGCCATTCCCCGCATCTCTACATTTTCTACAATGAAAAGGAGGAACAAGGGGATAAAGTGGGTTATGAAGACTAAGTTGAGATGAACAAGTAGTAAATAGAATCATTTGGTTCCCAAAAAAAAATGTTCCCTATAAACCACATGGGTCTACTATATAAAGTGATGTTAATTATATACAGAGAAACAAGGGTTAAGAGGAACACTATGTTTGTGGGTAAGAGAACAGAGGAACTCGAGGAACAAGCTCCTCAAAATTTTTGGTTCCCCACATTATAAATTGGAACAAAAGTAAAGGGTGGTCAAGGTAGACATGTGTTGACTGGATCAAGGATAAAATGTGGACACGAAGTAGCGTTCCATTAACCTCTCACACATATGCGTCTAATGACCTCAAATCCACGGAATAAGCCATGTTGGATACGATTTTGGGTCCATTAGCCCCCTTGTAATGAATTAGAAAGGAATTAATGTGAGGTATGGGATATAAAGTTTGTGGAAGAACCAAATTCAAATGAACCCAATTCCATAGTTCTGCGAGTTCTCTGAAAACTCGATATACCCACATAAAAAGAAGATAATGGATTTAATTGCGGAATGTGATTTAGGAAATGGAACCTATGTTCCTCACTACACCACCTAGACCCGCATGGCCATATCTCCCTCTCTAGCTGTCCTTTTTTCACAAAATTTAAGTCATTAGAAAGCTCTCTCCAAGCTATACATTATGGAATCTTGAAATTTTTGTTTTGGTGAGGGCAGATGAGAAGAAAAGAGAAAAATGTCACCAACTCCAAAAAGTGTTGTTCCAGGAAGCCTAACAATAAAAATTAATGAAGTATGGTGCCCATTTCTTCTTCCATAATAAATACATCATGGGGGAATGGGTTTGTAAGGATTCCCATACTATTTTTCAAGAATTTATTGAATCTTTTTGGTGGGTGAATGGAGAAATTCGAGTTTCCTTCTTTTTCCCTCTTCTTTCTCTATATATTGTAAAAAATAACTCATTTGTAATGTTGGATACTTTGGGAATGTAAAGGCATCATTGAAAAGTGTTGCACAAGTGTTCTTGAGTTGCAGGCCTTGGATTGTAATCTTATAATGAATTCACACCTTATTCCTCCATTGTAATGATTTGTGCATCATCTTGAAGTAATAAAATTACTTGTTTTGTGGCTCTATTCTGCCTTAGTTGGTGATTTATTGCATTTCCTTTCCTCTTCATTTACTTGTAGGTATGTTGTGTATGTTTCTTCATATTACAGGGTTTATTTCTATTGTGCATTATGTGAAAATGGGATTTTAAATGTTGCTCTAGACTGTGGTCTGTCATTTCTTCCCTCTCCATCATTGTTTTGTTCCATTTTCTCTCTTTTAAAAGTGTCTTTCCCCTTATTTTTGGTGTTATCACCTCCCGTAGTTTAGGATTTTCATTTTTATGCACTTTCTCTCTCCCTAATATCTTAGAATCATAGATTAGTATTATGTAGTTATATTTCGCTTCCTAGTAGTAGTTTAGCAATAAACAAGCAAAGGAAGTCAGTCTTCTCTTAAGGTTTATCTAAGTTTGAAAGTCCCACAACTTGGAGATAGTCCCATGTTTTCTCAAAATCTTGGGTTGTCTATGACTCAGGGTAGGGTACAATTTCTATCTTCAACATGCCCTTATTTTAATGTCCACCGCATCAATGACCACCATGATAAATGGATGGCTGTTGTGCCCTTCATGAAAAGTTACAACAATTAGAAGACAAGGGTGTAATTTCCTTTGGCTCTCACTCTCATGAGTAGTCTATTTCTCCAATTCTACATAAACACGCTTCTACTTTTGTTCACTTATCTCCTCCGCCCACTTCTAAGATTGTCATTCATCCACCTCCCAAGATCATTATCCATCCAATTCCTCCATATAGCTCATCCATCATGGAATCATCTCACCTACCTCACAATGCTACTACTTCCCATTTTCTTTCTAAGCCTTCAACATCTATGATTCCTATCACTACATCTCCCATCATTGGCACCATTTCCTACGATAGTCAATTTTCCTCTTACACTCATGCCGATATCGCCTTACATGCTTCCACCATCCTTCAAAAGCCTCTCTATCTTTGGTAGGTGATTTATACATGATCCCCTCATTACCTGGTGACACACTTCAGTTATTAAGGTTCTTACATGACTATTGAGGGATATGTTACAATAAGAACCTCACATCACTCATTATTCATGCTCTTTGCTTCACAAGATATATTTCTATTAATAAACTCTTAATCCATTTCCCGATGATAAAATCTTGTTCTATGGTTCATTCTTGATTTTTGAGGGGTATTATATAAATGAACCTCAATTTTCCTACACATAGGCTTGGGGGCATTGCCTATTACATAAATCATTTTCATCCTACAACTAGAAAGGAGTCAATCTTTTACTATTCCATATCATCTCAATCAAATTATTAAACCACATTATTCATTACATTATATCACATACATCTCATCCTATTCATTATATATTCTATGCTTCATTATCATTTAACTACACAATCCTATTTTCACACATTACTTACCTATCCATTTCAAATAAAAAACAACCATTTACGCATTACATATCAAATTTTAAAAATCACAATACAATCATCACATCATACATCAATACACATCAACACAACACAATGATACCAATAATCCATCTATATATATATATATATATATATATATATATATATATATATATATATATATATATATATATATATATATATATATATATATATATATATATATATATATATATATATATATATATATATATATATATATATTCAAAATCATAGTTTTAAAATTAAATCATTGGGGGATAAGCCCCCATGCATCACTATAAACATATACATCATATATCATCCTCACTATCACTATATACAATTGTGGGAGATCTATAACTAGATGTTTCACTTCTCAATCTCTGTTGTTGGTCTCTATACCTCTGTACATGTCTCCGTAGTAAGGCCTCCTTTTCCAACTTCTCTACGAATCATCCCCGTAGCTCCACATATCTCACAAATATATCCTAAGCTAGAGATCCTACTCTTACCACCTATCTCATTTGCTCGTATGTGTGTGTCCCTCATCATGATCACTAAATAGTATAGTACATGTGGATACAAATATAGCCACTAGCTTAAATAAATGGGCATGCTCACCCAAAATAACATCCACTTGATCTTTCATCCCACCTCCCATGATCACATCTAGAGGTAGATTCTCATCACATGTGAATTGATGAATCCACAATAAATGACCAATAGTAATCACCTTCAACCATCTGTTTATCATTGAATCACAAAGCACCCTAGAGATATACTTGAGCTCACGGTGTGATTGGATAACATGGGTACTATCTCCAAGTTGTGGGACTTGCTACTTGAGATAGACCTCTAGAGAAAGCTGGTTCTTGCTCCTAAACTACCTGCGATAATCTACTCTAATGCAGGATAAGCTAACTATTCTAATCTAAATTTCTAAGGGACCAGGGAAAGAGAATACATAAAATGAAAGCCTACACTAAAGCGGTGATACACCAGAAAAGGAGGATGTGAGAGTAGTCTCCAAATGTGTGAAATACAAAGGCAAAGTGCACACTAGAAGAGGTGATGACAGTTCTCCATAATCTAGCAAAATGCATTCACAGCAGTATTCCAAGCACACACAATGATAATGAATTCCTGCAAGAACATAATAATAGACACAATATTCTTGTGGAAAGATAAAAGGGCAAGAAGAATGCAAGAAAACACAGCAGGGGAAGATACATCCACAAACTTGTATTTTATTGCTTCCTGGTATGCACAGTTCAGTCTATTACAAGATAAGGGCCTGGATCACCATGCAAGGAGTCCACTACAAGGGCCTGCAACACACTAGCTTCACAAAGCAATTTTGGCAGAGCTTTGCTACCCAAAAACTCTCCCTTTTACAATGAGCCCAACACTCCAATTTATAGAAAAAGAGAAGGAAAAGAGAAGGGAAAATGGAAATCCCGAAATCTGTCCTTCAACCACCTGTAAGAGGCATTAAATTGAGTGAAATGATTATACATTACTTGCAAAAGGCTCCCCATACTGTCCCATGTGCTGCAGCAGAGAAAGAAGGATGACCATGCCTCTTAAATGCACTCCCAGCTACCAAATAAAACACTGTTCTGAACCCGGCCACGTTTTCTTAAAAACTCAATCAATTTCTGATCAAATCTAGAATTTCTTGATTTCTATGCATTGGGCTCGGAACCACAATTCCAACGGTACCAATTTTGTGTGATTTCGTTGAGAAATGCAAAAGTTATGGCCTTCTGAGTGCGGGAAGCTATTTTGGGTCTGGCAGGCGTTTTCTGTCATTTGACGGGAATGAGCATTGACTGACTGGAGCCAAATATGTTTATTTTATTTAAATATATCTACCCTCATTAAAAATAATAAATCTAGTTTTTGTGGCGCAGAGGACGTCGTGCTCGTTCCAGAAAGTCCAATTTTATGAAAATCGGAGCTCGGAGTCAAAAGTTATGGCCGTTTGAAGTTTCCGGACCAAACGTTGACTTTTCTCCTCTGTCTTCGGCCATTTCGGCTTTTCGCGTCCCACGCGTCCCTTTGTCCCAAATTTCCCAGTGCTGCGCGGGACAAATTCTTCCGAACCGCCCGAAATGGGCTTCCATGTCCCTTTTCTGCCGGTGACACGTGGCGTGATCTCGACCGGCCTTCGCTATCCGCATCCCACGCGTCCTTTTGTCCCATTTGGCCCAGTGCTGAAGTTCCCTGTTTCGGCCGAACCGACCTGGTTTGCGTACTCGCGGCCCAGATGTCCCATTTGCTTTCGGACCGTTCGGGACAAATTTTCCCGATTCGCCCGGTTCGGCCGGTTCGCGTACTTTCGGCCCAACTATTCCGGGCTGCCTTGACTCATTTCGCCCGGTTCGGCCGGTTCGCGTCCAGATGTCCCAACTGTCCCGACTATTGCAAGGACTAGGACTTAGCCATTTTTTATGATCTTTTCTAGCCTGAGCTTGTTTTTGCAATTTTTTACATTTTCTCAGAACTTGCTCTCTTCTTCTTGGACAGGGGAGTTAGAAAAATATGAGGGGACCCTAGAAATATGACTTTTCGACTGGACTCAATATAATTGCTTGGGACAAAAGAATTTGATGCATGTTATCAAAATTACCTTGAGGGGTGAATTTTGGATAACACCATCCAAATTTTTTTTTTTCCTAACACATGTTTACAAATATACAAAAACTAAGTGAAAATCAACAAATACCAATGAAAAATACTTATGCTTAGCTAGAGTGATTTTTATGTCATCTCTTTTGGGGCATGTGCCTGTCTCTACTACTCCAAATGGAAGTCCACCCAACACATATAAAACAAATAGAAATAATAACACCCATTGGTGTACTTCCCACCACTTTCTTTAGGCATAGGTACGCCCTACATCATCCACTGGTATTGACTCATGGTGGATAAACCTCATCTAGGATAGGATGCACTAGTTGTTCTCATGATGACCTAGCCTTGATCCTAGCCACCTCAGCAATCTAGTAGCTCTCACACATACATATGGCTCTGGGGACACATCCTTGACCATAAAAACTTCCTCGACACACACTTTTCTTGGAATAACTCGCCACTCTAGAAACCGATCCCCAACCACATGGTGCATCGAATGCACCACAACTCTACTCCATCCTCTAACCAACCACCATATTCTCTATATGGCCTCCATATGATGGACCGTGGACCCATACTTGTCAAGCGTTGACCTATAAGTGATTTTGTATAGTATCCTACTCTGGGTGCCTACCCACCTCACTGCAAATATATTGTGCCTCGCCCAATCAACACGTGGCCCAATAAGTGACCTCATTATCATAATGTTCTTGTATGCCCATACATATAAAAAATTTGTGGATCCTAGGCCTATTATAAGGTAATATTAAGTTCCTATACACCTTAGTTTATGATTAAATATTCTACAATAGTTATATTCTTAATTATTTAATATAAACTTTTTGTTTATGTTTAATTGATTAGTTATTCACTAATTTATATTAAATTGGGGTTTTGTTTATTCATACCTTGTCACTTGATATGGTTCGTGATGCATGGGGTCAAATAAATATGATTGTGGGATCTATTGGTTATTCACCTCGTGTGAATGGTTTGGAGGGAAATGAGGGAAGGGGATTTACTAGACTATAAATTTTTGTTTCCCATAAATGGAGAATTCACTTTTGTTGTGGTTTTTCCACTAGGATTTTTCCATGTAAACTCTATATTCACTATGTTATTTACTATTTGTTATTTATTTACTTATTCATATTAATTTTTGATTCAAATATTAATTAAATATGGTTATTAAATGTTAATATCCTCGTCCTAACATGGTACTAGAGCGAAGGTATGTAATTAATTTTAATTTTATTTAGTGAATCGGGTGTGTCGGTTGGGGTGGTTGGGTGGTTAAGTGGTTGGAAAAATTTAATAAATCCCCCCCGGGACATATTATTACATAAGTTTTCATAGGTGGAATATAATTAAATGGTCTTTGAGAGATTTTACCGCCTCACGTGAAAACTCAAAATTGGAAGAATTACGTAACCTGCAAAACAAAGGTAAGAATGTATTTTTAATTAAATAGTCTATCATTTCTCTATAGTTTTCAAATGTGTAGGTTGAAATAATTCTCGGGTGAAATTCAAGATTAAATAAATGTTAAAAGTGAGGAAACAAGCTCCATAAGAATAGGTGTTTTAAAATTTTCTATTTATCAAGACAAATATCTTGTCCCCTGGTGTGGTAAAATCATTTTATTCTTTTCACCTTTGATATTCAAAATATTTTTATATCCCCTTTGGTAGCCCTTTAATATGTTACATTTTAATGTTTCCAAAACTAGAGAATAAATTAGTTTGTATTTATAAATTGGGTACCTATTTTAATTCCCGACGCAGGCTTTAATAAAAATATGTTTTCAAACTATAGTTTACAGTAATTATAAACAATATCTTAAATTTGTATAAACCTATTTATTTAAACCTAAAGCATAAATTAAATGTTTAAATATGTACATTATAGTTTTATAAACTATAATTTATATAGTTTTAAAACTATATATTAAAAGAATTATGTGTGGCCCCATTCTTTATTTTTTATCTTATGTTTTATTAACACATGGACCATGTGTAGTGCCTACTTCCCTTTGACACCTTTTGATGCTGATCATGGCAATCATCGACTATATTATGGATATTATTATAGTTTTGATTTAGTATGATGTTAGATATTTGATCATGAATTATTGTTGACTTTGATTCTTATATGATGCATGATGATTATTAGGGACACTTTATATGTTGATGATGTTATACTGTTGGACATGGTTATATGATAGATGTTGTTCGGACTTGTGATATTTGGATATTGTGAGTAGCCCTAGAAATGGAAAATTATTGGATGATGATATAGCTATTGATAAAACTATAATGATATTGTTAGATTTATTTGATGTTGTTGTGATTCATATATCTAGATGATTTTGGAAATTTAATTATATTTATATTATTTTGGATGTTCTGATATGGCCACGAGGCCAAAGGAGGTATTTGTGTTTTGCAGGTTAAAATATCACAACAAACATCGGGATTGGAGACCAACCACATTGGAATTATAGATGAATTCAACAAGGTCACCATGGCAACTAGTTTTGTTTGTGTGTTTGTTTGTTAGTGTTAGGGATTCCCATGGGGGGGATCACCTTTAAATGTGACCAAGGGATTTTATGTATTTATTTTATTTTTGGTCCCTTTTGTTTAATTTTTGCATGTGTTTTATGTGGTGCACTTACCCCTTTCATTATTTATTTTAATGGTGTGTAAATATTGTGAGTAATCATATTGTTTAGTTAATTAATTAAAATATGTCATAAGAATGTAATTAATAGAGTTGTTGGCCATGTTTTAAAGTGTTGTAAGAATGTGTAAGTGACTTTGTAAGTGATGTGTAAGTTAAATTTTGAGTGTGAAACACTCCACCTTCTTGAAAATTATAATTTTTATTTGGAGGCTGATTTTGGAGGCTTGTGGGATAAGTTAAATTTGTCCCATGCCTCTTAAATTTACATACCAACCTTGCCTATGGTTGGAGGGTTAAATTTATACTGTTATAATGCATTTTGGGAAGACAAATTGTATGTTTTAATTACACTTTTCTTACTTAATTTAATTGCAGTCCTTATGGGGTATGGACTTGTTTGAGTGTGTAAGTAAACCTATCATATTATTCACCCACTTATTTATTATGCATTGGAGAATGAGGTTGACTTTGTGTTTGGGGTTGAGGATGTGTGATGTGGAATCCTACATGGATCCACCTCATCATCTTCTCTTCCCTCTTCTATAAAATTTGAATTCCTTGTCTTGTTTTGGGTTGCTTCACTTTTGGGAGACTTCTTTTGGGTGAATTTTCTTGTTGTTTGGGAGCTTTTGCTTGGAGAATTTTTGGAAGATTGTTGCATGCTAGTGTTGGGTTGATTTTCAATTGCTTGCATTGGAAGGAGCTTTATGTTTGAACTTGAAACAAATTCCATCATGGAGAGGTAAGAGCTTGGCTCTTGGAAATGCTCTTCTTTTCCCTTTTATGAATATGTAAATGCTTGTATGTTTGTTATTGTTTGTGGGATGTTGGGTAGATGGCTTAGGGATGGTGTAGGAGAATACTATGGGGTACTATTAAGGGAGGCATAAGTGTTTTGGGGAGGTATAAGTGGGGAGGGAGTTGGGTTTTAGGTTCCACCTTGTAAAAAAAAGAAATAGCTTGCATTTATTTACTTGTTATGGGGTGCCATAAGAGGTTGGGGAGGCATAAGGAAATGTGAGGAATAAGGGGTACTTGGGGAGGCATAAGAAATTTCAGGGTTTTGATATGTTATTTTTGGAGGTTTGTAACTCAGATGGTGATACCCATTTCTCCATTTGGGAGGCATAAGAAGCATCCCCCATAGTTCTTGCTCCTTTGGCTTGCATGGTGAATCCTGAGTTTTGTGTGATGTCTTTCATGTGGTTGCAAAACTACTGTTTTGTTTTGGACTGTGTTTTTAATTTGAAATGTGCTTGTTGAAAGATTTCTTTGTGATGTGGAAGCTTATTATTTCCATGAGTTGAAATACATTTCTTATTGCTTTGTGGTTGGGGCTCGGGGGCCAATGAAGAAGGATGGCTTCTCCTCTTCATTAGATGTCTTAGTTGGGTGGAGAGTGTTGCCTTTTCCCTACTCCTATTGTGATCAAATTGGATGAATGAGAAGAATACATGTTGTTGTTCGAGCTGAGAAAAGATAGTTTAATAGTCCCTTGTGAAATGAAATCTCATTGTAACCTTCTCACTTGAAGTGGATGATCTTGTAAATTTTTGTAATGGAAATATGTGGTACCATTTTGTAATTGAAATTTGAAATGTAAAAGAGTTATACTCTGATTCTGTTTAGAAAGAATGTGAAAGAATAATACATGTTTGGTATACTATATTTTGTAATCAATTGGAAAGGAAGTTGTAAGTTGTCCTTTGGAATAAATAAATGAATGTAATGCTTTTCTCAAATTGCATTGTTGTATTCAATCTGATCATAGCAATGTATTAAAATCTCTCTGTTTGAAAGGAAGAAATACGTGTGAGAAAAAATAAGGAGAAAATGATATTTTGTCTCTTGAAATGTGAAAAATTTGAAATCAGTATTATATTTTGGTCTTGGATGGTTTGTTTGAATCAACCAAATGTGTAGGTTAGAATTGGAATGAATTTTAATACTTGGAAGAAGAAATGGCAAATAGACTCATCAAAATTTGATCCTTGTTATTTGTAATTTCAAACTGGCAATTATCTAAACCAAAAACACATAGTTCAAACCTGCAACAATAAAATAACAAATTAAATAATTAAATTGAAGTATTAGGCTCTAAAAAATTCATCTGGACATTAATACTCAAGAAAATTTCTTAGAAAACTTAGTAAAATCGGCTTGAACTGTTTTAATGTCATTTTGCAGTCATTTTTTTGTCAAATGTTGGAGATTTCGAATTGATCCTCAATCAAACAAAATCACCCTTTCAATCTATCCTAAATTCCTCTAAGAGAAATCCTCCACGTCTATTTGACATGTTGAGAGAGGAAGAAGATCAAATTGAATAAAATTCACAAGTTTGCACTGTAAAAGCCTGCAGGCCGTTTTCTTAAAATTGACCACTTAAACTTTATCAAAATCAACAATTAATGATCTCTGTGCAAAGAAGACATCTAGATATTTATAGAAATTCCTTGTTTTCCCAAAACCTAGATCTCTATCAAAAGTTATTTCCTTTTGAAGTTTTCTTCACTTGGCGTTAAAATTTTTGGGGAAAATTTTCCTTGGTGGGCCCGCAGCCTGAATTTTTCCCTGAAGCACTCAAGAAATTTTTTGGGAAAATTTTCTAAATTCTCCCCGCTGGCCCACAGCCAATTAGAGGCTTCCACATGGCACCATGAGGTGCTAGTGGTGGGATGGATCCCCCTTTTTACTTAGTGCTTTCAGAAAATTTGGGAAATTTTTTCCAAATTTTCCCACCGGCCTACAACCAATCAGGTGATGCCACGTGGCATCACGAGGCATCGGTAGAGGAATGGGTTCCTTTTTGTCCTTCACATCTCAGAAATTTTTGGAAAAATTTCCAAGTTTTCTCCATTGTTCCACTAGATCAGTAGCCAATCAGGGGCTACCACGTGGCATCGTGAGGTGTCAATGGAGGCGCGGATCTCTGTACCCTCTTAGCCCTTCGGGGCATTAAGTTAATTTTTCTCCCACCTTTGCCCCACCTACCCCGTGTTGGCCTAGGAGATGCAACATGCCCTTTTTCTGTCTCGCGGAGTGCGGGCACAAAGCTAACTTTTCACCCCGCGCGGAGAATTTGAAAATGTCTCCCACCACCCCGCCTTTCCCTGCTCTTCCTCATGCTGCCTTAGGGAGTGCCACGTGTCCCGTGTTGACTTGCAAACCCACGGGAGCATGGGTGCAAATGTGATTCTTTCCCCGCACAAGTAAATATCTTTCCAAAGGTCTCCCCAGCCCCACCAACCCACCCTTTGGGTAAATTTTCACCCCTGGGCCCATAGGCCCGCTCTTGGGGAAAATTTTCACCCAAGGCCCGTTGGCCCATAACTTGAAAAATAAGAGTTAGGAAGACTTATTTATATCAATGGAAGGGTGAGGAAATTTTCTATCCAATGGGAGTGATTTAGGAAATTTTGAATGCGTTAAGTGTGATAAAAATCGAGTTGAAACTTTAAGCTTATCGAGAATCAAGATGGTGAGGAACTTCCCTGGAACCTATTTGGAACTTATAACCCTAAATTTTGGACCTTATGCCCTCTAATAATTATTAATACAAGAAAAGTATACTCTAGTATATTAGAATTTTTCCGAACTTATTAATGACAATTGTTGTCTTGTAACATGGTTGTAGATTCTTTTAATAAAAAAATATTCCATAATTTTCCTAACTAATCCTAGGTTGTTCTTAGGTATCAAGTGGGTTGTTTTAGTGGGTGTTACACTATGTATTGCAGCCTAGTTCCAAGCTGGTCTTGGTGGATGTGTTAGAATGTTAACCATATAATTTGATTTGATTCATCCATCCTATTAGCTCATGAACATTAGTATGTGGTAGAATATTGTTGAATTGAGCTTAGTTATTAACTCTCCTCCAGTTATGACACTTGGAAGTACCCTAGAATCCTCCTCTCTACCTCTCATATTTCCCCACATGTTTTTATGTTCCCGGTAAGCTGACTCAAGAAAAATACTATGGCCTATACTATATAATTTTTTAAAAACTATTGTTCTAAATATAAATGCACCCGATATTAATATTATCAAAGGACCATGTGGAATTATTAATGCATAGTGCTTGGTAAGTGGAAAATGAACTTAACTTATATATATAATGTATTTTAATTAAAAACTAACCACTTTCTAATTCAAACCAAAAAAATATGAAGTGGCCTATTCATATTTTGTTATGTGTTTATTAAAACCAAACTCTAAGCGACATGTCCCCATGGCTTCTATTAAGATTTTTACTTAGTATTAACCATTATTGTGTCCCTTCCCCGGTGTGGCCGCTTCTTACTCTTTTAAATTTAATGTTTTATTTTTTTATTATGGGTGAAAAAGGGTTAAGGGGTCCCTTCCCCATAAAAAAGAAGATCCTAAATAGAGCAGATATAAATCATAAGATAAGCAAGTACCACAAACAATGATCGAAATAACAAAAGAGAACAAGCAGTCTATAACGTACAAACAAGAACACACCACAGAACTAACAACAGGAACCTTACAACCATAAACTAACAACACTTAAATCAGTAAAGGACCCATAGAGTCAACCAGTCTAATTTTCAATGTTGGCCATCAAAGTACCCCATTCTTTGGCAAGATTTTCAATTGTATTCATTTAGAAATTTGATTTTTTCTTCTTCTAAAGCTCCTCAAATCAAGCTTAGTCTGAGTTCCATCATCTATATCTTTTTGGCTGTTCTTTTTTCTTGCCATTTGTTTTTTTTCTCCCTTGGAGTGCCAGGGTTCTTGCCTTTAGAAGTTTCCACTACTCTTTTTGGTGTGTTCAAGCCATCACTTGGAGGTTTTTCTTTTTCATTCGCACTTCCATTTCTTCTGATATCACTTGTTCAACATTAGAGTGTTGAATCTCTTTGGTTGAAGATTTCACATTTTTTATTATATCCCTGATTTTGTTAGCTTTTAACTCCTCCCCTGATCCAACTCCAGTTTCTATATCAAATTCTTCATAACCCATCAATTTATCAAAGATGTTAGAAATAGGAACTAACTCTTCTTCTAAAACCATTCCATCCTTCTCTCCCCTTTTCAAAACGTTGAGTTGGTTTTCCTTCATTTCCACTTTATGTAGGATTGGTTCCAGTTACCTCAAAGCCAACATTTTGTCAACTTGAATGTGAGTCTTGGCTGATTGGAAATGTGGTTCAGACAATTCCTTTCTCTGATCTTTCCTATAAATAACTTTCATGAAACCGTCATCATCCCCGAGGGAAAGATGTTAGATCTAATGATCTGTTCCTTATTGATGGCGTTGGTTTCCTGTTGATTCTCAGCTCCTACTTTCTCATTAATGACAACCCCTTTATTTGGGAAAAGAGTCTTGAAAACTTTTGGGTTCAGTGTTGTAGTTTCAATCTCTTTTCCTTTCTCATTCTTCTTCCCAGATTTGGTTACTTCCCTGTAAGCCATGGAAACTTTCATTTTGCAATGTTGTTTGACATGCCCCCAACCCTGGCATTTTTCACACTTCGAGGGTAGTTTTTGAATTCAATTTTTGAACCCATTTACCCACCTTAGATTTCATGGTTATATACTAAGGTAATTTAGTCCCACATTGGGGATGGTGAGGGATGGTGAGGTAATTTATATTTCATGTTTTATTTTTTAATAAGGGAATTTAGTCACACATTGGGGATATTGAGGGATTAAAAATATTATAAGCCTAAGTGATAATAATTATTCACATGGCTTTGGTCACACTTTGAAAATAATTTGTTTTTGAATCTTGTAGGGATTAACACATAGCTAACCGCATTATCTCTTGTTGAATAAAACCGGTGAAGTGTGGAGAATTGAATTCATTGATTATATGAAAAGTTGAATATAATATATAAGTGATTTGGTTGTTAATATGAATACCTAGCTCAACCCATAACTCACATATCTCGGACCCATCTTGGCCACTAGCTTGACCCTTCTATATGGAGCTATGATCCCCAATTTTTTTCAATTTTTTTATTTATCATTTTATGAAATTATTAATTTAATTTACTCTTTTTTAATCAAATAATAGGAAATTTTTTCAAATTATGTCTTTTGTATTAGATAAATAAAGTCTTGTAATTGAAGTGATTTTACTTATGAAACGATGACTGATTTGTTGTCTTTTTCATGTAAAAATAAAAAGTTTTCACATAAATATCATTAAATAATTTCTATAGTCAAAATAATGTGTTTTCTTTAGAATATTTGTTTCACAGGTAGAAATTTTGATGTGAATAAGGGAAATTCATTAAAATATGACCGTCATATGCACTCAAACGATAGGGGATTCTTTATAAACCATTTTTGTAATGTTTTTCCTCCATAAAACCCAAATTTTTATCAAAAAATTGATCATACAAGTTGTCGTAATAATCATGTTTTTTTATCACAAAGAGTTGATTTTTGTCAATTTTAAAGGAGTAAGTTATAAATTGTGCTTGACATCAAGGGGCACTTCCTCGACCCCACTAGGGGATAATGCCCCCATACCCCTACTCTCTAATCTTGTGTTCAGTACCTTTTGTGAAAAAATCCTCACCTTTGTGTATACAAGAAGTATCAATGGATGATGTTATATTGAATTTTATTTCTTGTTCTTAGCTAACTCAGAATAATTACAATATAATTTTGTTATAAGATAAATGAGTTAGATGTTACTATTTGAAGGCATACAAAATAATGGATTATATGTGTTTAAAAGGTTTTTCTTCAACTTTTTGGTTGTCTACTCAAAAATAAAAGTGATGTTCAATTGTGGCATGAAAGACTAGGTCATTTTTTAGGAACATGTATGACATGTCTTGATTAAATTTTCCACCTATGAAATGTGTGAAGGGTGCTTACATGGTAAGATATCACCAAAAACCATTCCTCGGTAATTTTTTGAAGTAAAATTCACATAAATCCATGGAATGTGTCCATAGTTAGAGGATATTTTTGATTCAGTGTATGTTGTGATTATTCTTGCATGATTTGATTATCTTTTCAGATATATTATCTATTAGTCTTATCACCTTTTTAAGGGCTTATAATAGATAATGAAGATATATATGTTATTGATAAAACATTTCTTAGTATGTGATTACTAAAATATTATTATATGTATATCAAATGACACTTGGGGACACATTTTTTATATTAGAGATGCTCAATATTGATTGCATCTAATATATATTCTATAAGATTAATATGTTGAAATTTTCAACATATTTATATAACATAGCTATTTGTTAAGCATATATTTATCTAAGTTATTATACAACTAGTGTTTAACTTTTATAGATGGTTAAAAGTGAAATCAATAAATATTTATATGCTTATTATGATGTTTATATAGATATTGTGACTCTAATCATGGTGACGTTATGTTAGGTATTAAATATACTGGATATGTGTTAAAAAAATTCATGAAGGTGCCATTACTTGGAATAATAAAAAGCATCAAATAGTCACAATTTCTTCCATTGAAGTATAATATAGAAGAACAATGGAAGCATCAAAAGAAACCATGTGGTTATAGCGGTTGTTGGAAGAGATACATATGTAAGTTAAAGGAAGTAAACATATTTTATGTGATATCTAGAGTTTCATTGATCTTGCTAAGAATCTAGTTCAACATCAAATAACAAAGTATATAGAAGTTTGTATGATATTTATCTCGAGAAAAGATTCCTGTGTTGATATAGATCCCCAATCGAAGATCAAGTTACAAATATGTTTATAAATCTATTGTGTGCTATAAAACTTTGTGCAAGTTTTATCCAATGCTTAACATTTCAAATTTTCTATTGAGGGGGATGTGCATGGAAATTTCACCTCCTAATGGTCAGTTGGTTTATCTATCCTTCTCCTCTATATTGTTTCTCCAATTGTAAAGCATTGTAAAAAAAGATCCCTATGATCTTTGTAAACTTGTCACTTTAAGTTTACGGTGTACATTCCAGTGTGTTATATCTATTTGTAAAGGAGGTCCTTGTGTTATAAAAGGCTCCTAGAGATGTTGGTTGATATTTTTTCCATGAGAAACTATGAGATGTAGTCTCACAAATCATGTTTATCCTAAATCATTCACTATTGATTCATGGATTCTAAATCCTTTTGTACAAAAACATAATTTGAGCATGATGAAGGTGTTATAAATCCTTCAAAAGTGATATGTTGGCCTAAAAATTCCCTAATGGTTTATGTATTTGTAAATCTTGTTGTACAAAAAGGTAATGTTGTCATATGATTCCCTACTTAATATTAACGGGGTGTTAGAATGTAATCGTAAGTGTTTGTAAACTTTAGTTTATAATTAAATAATTTAGAATAGTTATATTCTTAATTATCTAATATAAAATTTGTGTTTATGTTTAATTGGTTAATTATTAACTAATTTATATTAAATTAGGGTGTTCTTTATTCATACCTTTTCACTTTATATGGTTTGTGACCCATTGGGTAAAATAAATATGACCTTGGGTAATATTGGTTATTCACCTCTCGTGAATGGTTTGGAAAGAAGTGTGGGATGGGGATTTACTAGAATGTAAAATTTTTGTTTCTCATAAATGGAAAATTCACTTTTACCATGGTTTTCCCCCTTTGGGGGTTTTCCACGTAAAATTTGTGATCACTTTGTAATTTACTATGCTTGTTTATTTATTTACTTATTCATATTAATATTTGATTCAAATATTAACTAAATATGGTTACTAAGCTTTAATATCCTCATCCTAACAAGGCCACCCCTATGATCCCCCTAAGGGATATATATATAGATCTATGTAAAAATGGGCCAACACACTTTGAAACCATGAAAATATTGTCCCCCGATCCTCTATGCACTAACAAATATCATGCATCTTACACAATATACCTACTCTGCTACCCTCACCGCCACCGATGAAGCTATAACCATGGCAATAAAATTCCACAACCACAAAACACCTAATATGAATATATAATATAGAATAATATGGGTCTATGTATGTATTCATTTCCTAGTGAAATCTTGTCTTGTTGCTCTCATCTACCTCTGGGAATCCACTCCATTCATCACTTGTACTCTCTCCAAAATCAACAATCGTAATATCCGATATACACCCTCTAAGGTCCTTTCATCTCCCTAGTAGGTAACCAAAACATACATGTATCGACACGCCACCTCTCACATAATACTGTCACCATATGTATATTATGGGGAGCCTCCCCCAATATTGCTATGTGATTTAAGATGGCATGGTCTAGCATTTCCTACTCAACATAAAATAACCCCAAGGTCAACAATGTTCTCAAATGCTGACCTGTAGAACTCTCTTGAATGTATGTCTCTCTGCGTAACACAAAGAACAAAAATATTATGACATTGGTACCTCATATATATTCAAAACTAGCTACTCATAATACAACAACTACTCAAAATGCTAATATTTCACACAACATTATCAAATCCCTTTCTTGGGTTGCCAATGCCTAGGATTAGGTCACGGGAGCCTAGGAACAGGTCACCGAGTGCTAAGAATAAGGTGATGGTGTCCCAAAAGATGTCAACACCCCGACCACTCCTTCCCGGAGTTAGAAATGCACAAAAATAAAAAAATTTAAATTTTACAAAAATCAACAAAAACAACAAAATTTCACCATGGTTTTAAAAAATAACCATACTCACCAATTCATCGATCGTCTACAATATCACGGCCACCATTACTCTCTTGATCCTATTCAAACTCACTTCTATAACATGTGGCATCCTCAAAATCTTAGAGCTCCAATTATCACAGTCAAAATACAAATGAAATTACTATTCACTTTTTACCATTACTATATACAACAATTTCAATTTTCCATTTACTATAGTTACCATTTGTATGTATTTTCCCAACTAATATACGACTCATAGTTTTACTCATATCTTGATATTTTTACTCCATTTTCTTCCATGTTTGTGATTTTTGGTTCAAAAAATTTCTTACCACCATATTGTACACATTGCGCAATACTTTATTCAACTTTTGCATATACACTAATCAACATATACATAATCTTACAACATTCTCTATACTACCTCTTATTCACTATTACATATTTTCACCTCTACTTTCAGCTTAGTTCTTGTTATCTCCACCCCTTACCCTTTTTCCAAAAGGGGGTATAGACACCTAAAATCCACTTACATAGTTTTAATACTAAGATTGCACTAATTACCCTCTTTCCCATCATTTCCATTAGAATTGATAATTTCCGCTAATTAACTAATGTTTCCCTCCATTTTGGTCAATTAATAACACTTCATTAATTAACTATCCTTTACCCATTTTGGATGCCAATTAATGACACTTTGTTAGTTATAATCCTCTTTTAATCAATTAATTAACTATCATTAGTTAATTAAGCCTTTATAACCTTATATTTAATTAATAAACCCTCTTATTGATTAAATACCCCCCTTAAATCATCTAAATCCTACCTATTTTCCTCTAAATCCCCTCTAAATAGCTTTCTAAGCTTATCCTAGCCTATTAATTAATCATATTTGATTAATTAAATCATCTCCAACTCCCATGAGTTGCTAATTCTAATCAATTCCCTCTAATCATGTTTATCTCTTCTAATTCTACTTTATCTTTTATCCCACATTCACTAGGTTTCTAGCTTCTCCCAAATTGGAAATCTATATAAAGGACCTATCCCATTCCTTCACACCTTACACCTTTGTACATTATGCTTTGAATAGCGATTATTATAGGAATATTGATATAGCATTCTCCTCCACCATTGAAGAATCTTGTCAATCTTGCCTCCATTCATCCATTGTTTACATTAGAGTAGTAAAGGAAGATCCATATATGGCCTTGAGCCATTTGGAGAGATACTTTCCTCTTGTGAGATATAGCCATCCTTTGAACCCTTTATAATCTTAAGGAAAAATTACAATTTAGAAGGCATATCCAACTTAGAAAGAATTAGCTTGATGTTTTCAAACCTCCATTTGGATGCATTAGTTTAATCTTTTTGTCTTGCATAGCCTTATCTTGATGTTAATACTAGATTATATTAGTTCATTTGCAACTACTTTATGCTAGTTTCACTTAAATTACATTATATTATTTAGCATAAATACATTTGGTACGCCTAGTGGGACTTACTCCATTGTCTCATGCATTTATTTCAAGTTTTTGTAGTTTAGTTTCATATTTACTTTACTAACCCTGTTTTAAGCATTTACTGATAAATATTGTGTTTCTTAACTTGTTTTGTTAAGTTTGCATGTGTTGAGTGCTCTTTGTAGGAATAAAGGAGGTGAGGTGCTGCCAAATTTGAAGTTAATCTACAAATATTTGAGATTTTTGACATTATTTTTGTCAAAATCCCATGTTTTTGAAGTTTCATAGAAACATTGCATTTTTGTTAAAACCCTTGCATTAGTGTTGAAAGGATTGTTCTACTATCAATAATCATACACTATTGTTGCTAGGATTTTGCTAGCGTTTCTCAGCCTACGTTACTATTGGCTGAAATTTTCTCCTCTATGTAATTGACTTGCTATTAGTACATTGCCTTGTGTTAATGTTTCTCTGATTGCATTATCGTTACACTATTTTGTTTCTCTATTACATCCTTGCACTATTGCTAAAATGCTTGAACTGGAGTTAATATGTGTGTGATACCACTAAAAGGATTGTGGTAGCATTGTGTGTAAAATTTTAGCTTGGATTCCAAGAAATTCTAGAATCTAATTTTAGTGTTTTCTGTTGTTTTGCAAGTTCTTATAACTTTTGTTTTCGTGTTTCGATTTAAATAAATTTTCTAACATATCTAATGCTTTGATGAATTTCGTATTTCCATGTTTTACTTGAGTTAGAATAAATTGTGTATGCTCTTCTCTCACATCTTTTTGTGATCTTGAGAATCAAAAGAAGCTTTAGTCTCCATTTTATAACATTGGGATTAACTTGAAAAATTTATTATTCATTTTTCTTAAGGAATGAACCTCTTACAAAGCATTATAATAGTCCTTTGATTTAAAGTTTTCAATTTCTATCTAGTTTATTTAATCATTATATATGCTTTGCTCTTTCATCTTTGGATGATCTTGAGAATAAAAAAACCTTTGATCCTCTTTCAAAATATTGTAAGTTTCTTGGAAAACTACTAATTTTTTGAGTGTAGGACCTAATTCACTTGTCAAAGAATCAGGATCTTAAAAAATACTAATTACAAGTGTGTTGTAGGTTGCCAATGGTGTACTAAACCACATTTTAAATTAAAGATAAAAACACACCATTTATTCAAAACACTATATTTGCAGGTTTAGATAAGAGCTACGGTTCATCCGCTTTAAACTATGGGAAGTATCTTAGCATAAGCCATAAAAATCATTATGAGGATTACCACATGAACCCCAAATTAGTCCACACCTTGAGAGAACTGGTGGAAAAAATGGGAAGTGCCCCACTACCCACTTGATTAGAACAAAAACCCATGAGAATAAGCTTCAAGTTTCCTGTATGAGGCCCCGTTCATTAATTTGATTTTGGGGTAATGGTCCTTTATTTATTTTACTAGAAAATTATACCTCTCTTAGGAAATAATTGGTGAGTGTTTAGAATGAAAGATTAGGAAACCATTTGGCATTGGGGACAATGTGACTTTATTCATTGTGTTCTAAAGAGCTATCACAAAGCAACGAATTTTTCAAAGTCAAAACATTTTTATTCAAACAAAGGGAGAGTCTATTAAATTTGGTGTGGCGTGAAATTCATCACGAAAATTACAAATCAAAACTTTGTCCTAGTTTCCACTTTTTCATAAGACAAGGCAAAAATCTGCTAAATTTATTCCGCATATTTTTCATCCCCATTTGATCTATCTTCTTTGTTCTCTTGTTTCCATTTTTGGAAAATATAGAATAACATATGTGGAACTGCCAAAAAAATCATGTCCACCACTTTTGGAAAGTGCGTTGTACGTCCTCATGTTTTGGCAAGCCTATATATGACACCACGTCAAGATCATCTCATCAGTAGTTAGGTTTTCTCATCTTTGATTTCCCTTGATTTTTACACTGATCACATCATATCAATACATTATTTATACTTACATCTTGTTTTTGATAAAACTTAATATAATTTTCTCAATTGTATTATTACACTTCTCGCATAATATCAATTCCTTATTATACCTGACCTTGTTTTTGACCAAACACTACCTTAGGTTTTTGGAAAGTGCCA
The DNA here is from genome assembly GCA_018340775.1 of Taxus wallichiana var. yunnanensis. Classification (NCBI taxonomy): domain Eukaryota; kingdom Viridiplantae; phylum Streptophyta; class Pinopsida; order Cupressales; family Taxaceae; genus Taxus; species Taxus wallichiana. Next base: position 539,303,502 of record CM031240.1, read on the forward strand.
TTTTTACATTGTTAAAAAGGTGTCAATACCATTTTGATACTAACATCTCACTTTTCCTAAAAATATTGGTTGAAAGTATCCAAGTTGTATTCTTACGATGGTTGCATTAGTAATCTCCATTTTAAAAACTTGGACTTTGTTTGTCTTAAACTCATTTGGGTATACCTTGAATTGAAATCACTTCAACACCATTTTAATACTTAAGTCTTGTTTATCCCAAACTTGATTTAAGTATTGACATTGTGTTTTCATTATTAAACCAAACCATATTTGAGACATAAGGAGTAGATACTTTTGTGATTAGATCCTTGTTCAAAACTTGTTTGAATTTTCCTTAGTTCTCATCATAAAATTTCATATCCTTAGGATATTATTTGATTCTTTGATTCCTTAGTTCTTTAGGATTATTTTATTTTCTCATTTGAAATTCCTTATGATATTTGTAGTTGTCACACTACTTGATTTTTCCTAGGGTCATTGTAGTCCTTGAACACATTTTTCAAACCTTAGCAAAAAATTTCCTATCAAGAAACTATTGAGACAATTTTAACATTGGAAAATTTTCCTTTTCAGCCATTGTGTTTCTAAATTTTCATCAACCATTTTGATATTTACACTTGTAGCTTATTTTGTAAACCTTGCTAATTTGTCAAAATTGTGTCATCACAATATTTGTTTTCCTTAGATTCCCTTCGAAAATCACACAAGCGTCTCCATAGTTACAAAATTTCCAGTTAGTTTCCATTACAATTCTTGAATCGATGTGGAACTTCCTTCCATTTGAAGGATTCAATCATACAATCTATGTCTAGAAATTTGGTCCCAACTATTGGTGCCCATTTTGACCCTCCATCGTTTTGCAATGTTTTTCCCTTTGCTCTGCATGCCTTGAAACATTTTTCCCTTTTGAGATGGATGATATAATGTTTTGTCTCCATTTTTATGCCTTGAATTGTTTACAAACTCATTTGCCTTGCCCCTTTCTAAGAGAAATCCCGAGTTTGCTTGTTTTTTCCTAAATGTTTCAAGTTTGCAGGCTCTACCATTTTTCCCAACCATGGAGGCTCAAAATTAATCAATTTTTACTTGTATGCATTTGAAAATCCTTTTCCATGGTCATAAAATGTTTGAAAACATGTTTCATCTATCCTTTGTTCCAAAAATTCTTCATCGCGAAGAAAAAATTGAATTTGGGCATCCTGGCATTTTCTGTGCTTTTTGACGGTCAGACGGGTGTCATTTTCCCATCAAATTCATCTTTAGCGTCCTAGGGCATCGCTGGAAACTTTTACATCTTTTGACGGTCATACGGGTATCCTTTGTCTGTCAAATTATAGCTCACATACTTTTGCATACGTGGCTTGTTCTAATTGGCAGAGGGGATGTGGATCGGCGGTGGACTTGGAGATTTTTTTCCTTTTTTGGCAAAATGTACTAAAATGAAAAACAAGGCCACGGGCCCACTAAGTTGAATTAATTCCTTGTTCACATTTTTTCTCATGATGGAAAAGATGAGGTTAGGGATTTCAGGGGGCAATTAGGAAATTTTTCCTTTTTTCGGCAAAATGGACTTAAAGTCTTAAAAGAGAGCACGATCCTGATAAAGAAGGAATTTGAAGCTTGTGTGGATCGGTGGGGGGCGGAAGAAAAGTGGGAAAATTTCATTTCACGAAAAAATGAGTTAAAATGAGAAATGAGCCTGCATATCCTCGGCGATAGGACGTGTGCCAAGGACAAGGGGCGAGGGGCGGAGAAAATTGTCAAATTTTTACTTTTTTCCAAAAGTGTTAAAATGTCAGAAAGTGATCCCAAACCCATTTCCAATTGCATTTTGACATGTGGAGAGCTCAGATTAAAGGGAGAAAGGAAAATTGACATAAACTGTACATTTTGACATTTTTACCGCCATTTTGGCTCCAGGAAGTGTGTAAATGTGTTTTTTGCATCATTTTTATCAATTTTTTTTGGATTCATGTCATTTTGGCTTGCATGATTCAAATTGATCATCTTGGAGGGTAAATTTACAAATCCAAGGCACATTTCAAAATGCTTTTTCTCTAGTTCGTGTAAAACGTGAAATATCAAATCCAAATTACAGAGAAAAGTTACAGAATGGAAATTTGAAGGGGAAAAGGATGAAATAATGGAAGAGGAAGAATGCATGATCCCATGAAAAGTAATGATGAAGATTTGTAATAATTTTCTTTTTTACATGCCTGGCATCTCCTCCTTGCAAAATTGGTTAAATGTCACTTTCAGAAGTCATGAGTGAATTTGTAACAAACTAAGATGCCATAGGATATTATTTTCTTGGGAAAGAAGGATCAATTGTAATGGAATTCTATATATTGCATGAATTTGTCATGCAAAGGGTTGGAAGAATTTAAAAGAAGCTTGGGAAACTAAAAATTTCACGGGAAAATCTGGGAAGAAGCCCATTCTCTGAGAAACCACCTAAGAACCATTTCTAATTCCTTTTTGCATCAAATTTGTATCATGTTGAGTTGGTTTTAGTTGTAAAGCCATCAAAAAGCTCTACTATTGTTCTTGAAACATTCCCCTGGTGATAAATTTGATCATTTCTGGATTATTTTGTGTTGTCTCTTGGAAAAATTTTCATACACTTATGTTTAATGTTTTCAATTTGTGTTTCTTTCTCCTATTGCAATCTGGTGTTTGGAGTTTCTTTTGATCATACAATGGTCTCATTTCTTGTGATAGTTTAGTGGCATTTTCAATCTCACATTCAGAAGAGCTTTCATCTGATAAAGAGATAAACAAATTTAAAATCACTTTACCTTCCTTGACTTTAGAGATTGTCTATAAACCTTTGGGTGCACCTTAGGTCATGATTAAATAGAAATTTCTAGATACTTTGTTGGTTCATCTACTTCAATATTTTGTTGTAGGTTGTCAAAGATTGTGTGGAAGAGTGCAAATCTGGGCATCCATTTGGTGCACATATCCTAGTTGAAGGAATACATTAACCTCTTTGAAGCATTCTGTTGTTTAGGTCTTACAAGTTTTTTGAAAAGGTCCTCAAAGAATTTGGAAAATTTTGGTTAGTCTTGTCTAAAATATCCCACCCAAAATTCATTTAAACAAACTAATCCTACCCATACTACCCTTGTATTGTATTGTGTGTCAACAAAAGAATACAACCCAATTACAAAAATGCACAAAGTAAATCAGATCAGCCTTGTCTTGAAAGCATTTCCATCATTTAGTAGTGATAGCTCTATTGAGTTTGAATAATGGGAAATTGATCATGTTTTCTCAAGGCCATCTCCATACAACCTGCACATTACAAGGATATTTTCACCTCCTTCACAAAATAGAGGCTGCAATATAGGTTCTCTTACCTTGGTTGAAAGGCACAACCTAAAATAGTTAGGATAAGATCAAGTCCTAATTGAGTGCTATCCATCTCTCCACAAATTTGAGTGCTAGTTAGATCATATCCCCGGCTACAAAATGATATACATCATGATCTATCTACCTTCAAGCTTCATGCCATATCTTTGATGTTGCTCAGAATGAAAAGGAGAACAAATTTGGGTACCAAAGCACTAGTGGCACCATTTTTGGGGAGTTGTTGAAAATATTTGAGATATTTGAATGCATATCAAACCTTGGTAATGTCTCTTCCAAGTTCTGCATGCAAATATATTATTAAAGCATCATTCTATACTCATATTTGCAAGGTGTATGTGAAGGTTTCAAACTCTGTCTACAATTTTATCAATTTCCAGCAGTAGTTGCACTTCATTTGTAGTTGTGGTTGATAGATTCAAGAAAAGGAAGGTCTCGATATGTAAAGTTTTGCAATATTTTCAGTCTTTGATAGGTATTTGACAGAGTATTTTAGTGCATTTGCACAACTAGGGAGAAAATCCTTAGTGGTGACTCCATGTTGTTTTGATCTTGATAAATACTAGTGTCTTAAGCTTTTTGTCATTTATTTTTGTGTTGCTAATCTCTGCAAAACTGGAAGGAAGAAGATCTCTCTTCAGGAGGGACCCAAGTAGAAATTTATTTCAAGAATTGGGAAAGACAGTTTTAGAGGAAAGAAAAGTTTGGAAGGTTTTTGAAGGTCAAACATCAGGAAAAGGTATATCCATTGGTGAGAGAGATCAACCTTTAGTAGAGGATTATCACTCTTCTTCCAGTGATTTTGATTCAAGCAATATTTTCACAAATTTGTTTACTTCAACTAGTGAAGGTCTTTCTCGCATTGCACAGTAAATTATCTTTTCAATCTGCACCTGTGTGCTTCAATTCAAATAAAAATTTCCAAGAAAATCAGCACCTAGAGAGCACCAGTTTTGTGAATCACATTCTTGTGCCCCAAATACCTCTCACTCCTCATCATTCTATTTCTCCTCCAAGATCACCACCTCAAAACAATATGGCTCAGCCTAGACCTCCATTTTTTGTTAACACCTTTGGTCCTATAGAATTTAGAGGAATGGCTAGTTATCCTAATGTTGTCCCTCAAGATGTCAGAAATAGATTGCCAAAGTTCCAAGGTAACAATGCAATAACTGGTGATCAACACCTAAAAATTTTTGTTAACATGATGGAGGACTTTGAGATTGAGCATGAAGATGTGTATATTAAATTGTTCATTCATACACTAGAAGAGGATGCAAGGGATTGGTACAAGGCTCTGCCTAATAATTATATTGATTCTTGGAATGAGATGAAGAATGTATATAGGTTGTAATATGGTGATAGGACTGATCCTAGATTTATCTTGTCGAATTTGAAAATATCAAGAACTCCAATGAATTAGTTCATGACTTCAACACAAGATTCAATAAGACCTTAAGAAGGCTTCCCTGTTAATCGAGGCCTTGTGATGAGTCTTGTTTAATCAAATATGAAGATGTATTTGACAAGAAAGCAACCTATTACCTAAGAGACAAGAACCCTACCAATTTAAGGCATGCCTTTACCATGGCACTGCAGATTGAAAATAACATTAAGGCTGTTGGGAAACCTCTCAAGAGGGATGGTGTAAAGTTGATAAACCATGAAAAACCTCAAGCTAGCAAGGGTGTTGATTTAGAGGAGGTTTTGAAAACTTTGGTAGGGGCTATCAAAGAAAATTCATACAAGTTAGCCCGGGAAGAGAAGGGAATTGGGTAGACTTCACAAGGTCAGCAAAGAGCACAAAACCATGACAGATTTTTTCAATCATCCTAGGGGTGATCATAGATCTGATGATAGAGGAAAGGACCCATGGGGTTTGTAAATAGACATCCTCAAGCACATTAAGGAAGAGTGTTACCCGATCCCCTAACTCGCTAGGGTTTCGCTTTGTTGAGGAAGTTATTGATATTGATTGGTGTGATAGGTGTTTTCTACCCCATCCTCCATGTGAAGTGGACAAACAATATGGTGAAGGTAATAATGAAGATGGAACTGATGATGATATCTACATGGTGGGATGTTCTTCAAGATCACAAGAAGGAGCAACATTAACTCGAGGTAATAAGTGTAAGGACAGCTACAACCTTTTGGGATTGCATCAAATAGGTATAAGTCTTCCTTCCCCCTCATACTCTTGAAGTTGATGTAGTGCAAGCTTTTGAAATTACTAACAATGACTTTGAACACTTAAGACATTTGATGATTAAGAATTATGATGGTGGTATCCCTTTGGAGGAAGATAGCCAATTGTTGATGAATGTTGTTGTAGCTCAAGAGAAAGACTATAACACTAAGAGAAAAGATGTTAAGGGAGCTAGACCTTAAGCCAAACCTAAAAAACCCTTGCTCATAAGCATTCCCAAAGAAGCTTCTAGAAGAGAAACACCTGCAAAATTTTTGTTGTCCCAAGCAAAAATTACAGTCCTCCTCATGCCCAAGCTGCCAAGAATCCCATGCCATCTGATGAATCTACTTGTCTCCCTTCCAATGCTGCTTTGCCAAAGAGTGTTCCCTATGACATAGCCCAAGTATTGAGCCAAATCAAAGTGAGTGTTCTAATCATTGAGTTGCTTAGGATTCCTGAGCAATATAAGAGAGCATTTGAGTACTTAGGATTGAAAGAGGAGAAGATTACCCCAAGCAGAAATGTAAATGTTGTTAAAACTCCTCCTCAAATCATTGCAGACCTTGAAACACCACCAACATTAGAGGATCTTGGAGAAACATCTAAGGTATACTTGGGGACATCCTTAGTTGATTCCCAATTGAATGTTGATCCATTCTTTACAACTTTGATCATAAAGGATAGACTACTTCACAATTGTATGTTTGATTCTAGTGTATCATGTAATGTTATGCCTCTTGAGGTCATGAATGAGTTGGATATCAAAGTGACAACACCCTATGGAAAGTGTACTACCATGGACTCATGATAAGTGCCGATAGTTGGTTGTGTGAAGGGTTTGGTGGTGCAACTTGCATCTTATCCTGGAAGGAATTTAAAATTGGATGTTGTGATTGTTGATTGCCATGCTAAATGGGATATGTTATTGTCAAGAAAGTGGGCTGCAAGTGTTCAAGGGATTTTCCAAATGGAAATGTATTTTTCCACTATTCCCATTGAAGGTAGCATTGTCAAATTATATGGAGAAAATAAGATGTTGTATCTAATTGAGGATCCAAACAATGCTTCTTATGAAGTATTATTTGCTGATGTTGATGTTGATAATTTTATTGGGTTTGCTGATGGTAAGGAGAAAAAGATGGATTATTCAAAGTGCCTTAAATAGGTAGTTTCTCTTTGGACCTTGCTATTTGATGGAGCTTGCTCCAAATTTGGAAATGGTGTTGGTATAATTCTGATTTCTCCTAGCTTAGAAGTGTTTGTTTTTTCCTTCAAGCTTAATTTTGAATGTACTAACAACATTCTTTGAGTACGAATCCTTGTTATGGGTCCGAGAATTACATGGAAGTATGGTGTTAATGACATCATTGTAAAATGAGATTTAGAGCTAGTTGTCAAACAAATAAGAAAACTGTATGCTAAAAAAATAGCAGATGAAATAGTACAAACATGCAGTTTGGGATCTAATTGAGATGTTTGATTCCTTCAACATTGTGCATCATGACAGAAGTTTCAATGTTGTTGCTAACAATTTGGCAGTGTTGGGGTCAAGATTTAGAAATTGCACCGTTTCACCTTATTGTGAGTACAATATTGAAGTGTTAACTAGGCCAGTTGTCCTTGATAACATCAAGCATTGGCAAGTGTTTAATGATGATGCTCAAGTGCAAGGTTCTTACAAAATCAAGGTGATTTTGTAGATAAAAATATTGATTGGGAACTAATGGTATGTGTGATCTGAAGGAAGAGAGACTTTTTTGGAAAGGATATTATCCAATTGAAAACTAAGACCATTCCTAGAGGTCTGTTGCACTTGAGTCAAATTTTAACAATGTTGATTACATCATCAATAGAAACATGTCTACCTCGGGGATGTGGAAGAGCATAACTTGGGCACTAAAGATAAACCAAGAAAGGTTTGGTTGGGAAGTTATCTAAACAAAGAAGAAAAATAGTCATATGTTCAACTATTGAAGAAATATCGAATTGTCTTGCTTGGTCTTATTCAGAGCTGAAAGCATACAGAGAAGACTTGTTTCAAAGCATAATATTCCTCTTAAAAGAAAGGCCAAGCCCTTGAGGTAAAAGTAGAGGCCAATTAATCCACTCCTCTCCATGAAAATGCAAGATAAATTGAAGAAACAGAAGGAGGGAGGGATCATTCAACCCATAAGGTATTCATCTTGGGTTCAAAACATCAGGCTCGACTGAAAGAAAAATGGAGATATCAGACTTTGTGTAGACTTCCGAAATCTAAATAGAGCTTCATTGAAAGACAATTATCCTTTGCCAAACATGGAAAACATGCTGCTGTTAGTGACAGGATATGAATTGTTATCCACCTTGGATGGTTTCTCCGCTACAATCAAGTTGTTGTCAAGGATTCAGAAATATTTAAAATTGCTTTTACCACTCCTTGGGGAACATATGTTTATGTAAGGATGCCTTTTGGTCTCATGAATGATGGAGCTACCTTCCAAAGAGCAATGGATGTTGCTTTTTCTAGTTACATAAATGACTTCATTGCAGTTTATCAGGATGATGTGATTGTGTTTTCAAGGAGCATAAAAGATCACTTGCAACACTTGGAAAGAATGTTGATCAGATGTAGAGAATATGAAATTTCTCTCAATCCAAAGAAGTGTCATTTTGGGGTGCAAAAGGCCAAGTTTCTTGGTCATATTGTTTCAAAGGGTGGTGTCATGATTGACCCTGAGAGCATAGAAGCAATCAACAAGGTTCCAATTCCAAGAACAAAGAAGGGCATCCAATCCTTCTTTGGGAAGATCAATTTCATTAGAAGTTTTGTGTCTAATTTTTCTGAGTTGACTCTTCCTATCACATGCATGTTAAAGAAAGACCAAGTTATCAAGTGGGAGGAGGCTATTATTTAGGCTTTTGAAGGAATCAAAGAAGCACTTAAACATGTACCTATCTTGGCAGCTCCGAATTATAAGAAGCATTTCCAAATCTTCTCCTTTGCTTCTGAAAATACCATTGCATCTGTTTTGTTGTAAAAGGATGAGGATGGTGCTGAGAGGCCTATTGCCTTCTTTAGCAAGGCTTTACAAGCTGTTGAGTTAAAGTACACAATCATGGAAAAACAAGAATTTGCGTTGGTGAAAGCAACAAAGGTTTTCAGGACTTATATCCTAAGTTCAAAATTTATTGCTTATGTTCCCCACACCATGGTAAAAGACATCTTATCAAGGATGGAGATCTCAAGAAAAAGATGTAGATGGGTGAAAAAACTATAGGAGCATGACATGGACATCAAAACCACAAAGTTGGTAAGAGGTTTGGGTCTTGCTAAGCTCATGGCTGAGAGAAACCTACAAATAATTGAAGTGAATGAAGTAGAAGAAGAAAGGACAGATGTTATTAAGAAATGAGTAACTTCTGAGTGGTACAAGGATGTAATATTTTACCTTAGACACCTATGCTGCCCTGATCATTTAAATAAAAATCAGAAAAGATCCCTCAAGCTAGCTTCTCAAAAATACATCATCACTGAATTTGGGTTGGCTTGGAAGAACCCTGAAGGTGTCCTCTTGAAATGTATAATTGAAGATGAAGCTCCCAAGATAGTTGCTGATTTCCATGGGGGAGTTTATGGAGGAAACTTTGCTGGAAGGGTTACAACACACAAAATTTTGAGAGCTGGTTATTGGTGGCCTACTCTTTTCAAATATGCAACCTTGTTGGTTATAAAATGTGAAAGCTGCAAAGTGTTTCTCTAGAAGAATGAAATCTTTAGGCTCCCTTCCTTTGCAGCCTATATCAATTGAAGCTCCTTTCAAACAATGGGGAATGGACTTCATTGGTGAGATTTCAGACCCTTCTAGTACTAGAAATAATTGGATCCTTGTAGCCACATATTACTTCACCAAGTGGGTAGAAGCAATCCCCACCAAGAAAGCAATACACCAAGTTGTTATGGACTTCTTGTTGAATCATATCATATGCAGATTTGGTGTGCCATTCAAGATTGTTGCTAATAATGCCATGTGTTTTAGAGCTAAGCCCTTCATGGTAATGTGTAATGAGTATAGAGCCAATATGACTTATGCTTCAAATTATAACCCTCAAGGAATGGACAAGCTGATTCCAACAATAAGAACTTGTTTGTAGTGCCCACTTCCCTTTGACACCTTTTCGTGCTTATGTTGATACTTTTGATTACATTATATACATTACTATGTTTTGATTTAGTATGTTGCTAGACATTGGATTATGGATTATTGTGGATTTTGATTTGACTATGATGCATGATGATCACTAGAGACACCTCACATGTGGATGATGATATATTATTGGACATGGATATTTTATAGACGTTTTCGGACATGTGATTTTGGATGTTATAAATAGATCTAGAAAATGAATATTTTATGATGCCGATATAATTGTGGATTAAAAATGTAAATGCTTTGTAGTTGTTACTTTGATGTTGTTGTAATTCATTATATAGTTGATTTAGTGATTCTATTTGTATCATATTGGATATTATGATATGGCCACAAGGCTGAAGGAGGTATTTTTATTTTTCAGGTTAAAAATATAACAACAAAACATCGGGGATCAGAGACCAACCAAAATAGAATTCTAGGTAAATTCGACAAGGTAGCCATGGCAACTTGTTTTATTGTGTTGTGTTTTTGTTAGAGATTCCCATGGGGGGAATCATCTTTATATGTGACCATGGGTTGTGTATTTTTGTTGATATGGTTAATGTTTATTTATTTTTGTATGTATTTTATTTGTAATGTGTTCTCTTCTTTTAATTAATTAATTGTGATAGATTAATGTGAGGAGATCATATGTTTAAAATTTAAATAAATTAAATTGGGATATGGAAAGTAATTATTAGAGTTGTTGGTTATTTGTAATTAATTTTTAAGGGATGTGTAAGATGTGTAAGAGCTTGTGTAAGTCAGATTTTGGAGTAAGAGATACTCCACCTCCATGGAAATTCGAATTTGACCTTGGGGGCTATTTTGGAGGCTTGTGGGACAAGTAAAACTTGTCCCATGCCTCTAAATTTATGTTACCAACCATACTTATGGTTGGGGAAGTGATTTGTGAATTTTTATAATGCATTTTATTCATCTTGTGCATGTTTTTAATTGCACTTTCTTACATTTTATTTAATTGTTGTCCCTTGAGGTGTGGGTTGTTTTGGAGTGTGCAAGTAACTTGTCATTCTTCACCCACCTCTTTATTAAGCCTTGGAGTTTGGATTTTGTCTTTTGTGTTGATTTGAGAGGATGTGTGATGTGGCATCCTACATGGATCCACATCATCCTCTTCTTTCCCCCTTCTATATATTTCAAACTCTCTTCTTGTTTTGGGGTTGTTGAACCTTTTTGCATTCTTCCTTGGGGCACATTTTCTTGTGGGAGCTCTGGTTTTTGAAGAATTTTTGGAGATAGCTTTGCATGCTTGGGAGTTCACTGTTTTGGGCTATGTTTGGCATTTAAAGCTTGTTTTTTAGAGACCAAATAACCATGCAGAGGTATGAATTTAACTCTCTTTTATTTCTACTATTTTCTTGTGTCTTTGTGTGGAAAATGCATGTTTTGTTTTATTTATTGGCTGGTTGGGTAGATTGACTTAGGAAAGGTGTAGGAGAAGGCTATGGGGAATTCTTGTGGGGGCATAAGGGAATGCCATTGGCATCAGAATTTTGTGGAGGGAGTTTGGGTTTGGGATCCACCATGGAAAAGAAATAGCTTTCATTTCTTACTTTGTGGGGGCATAAGGAAATTTGTGGGGAGGCATAAGGAGGGATTTTGTGGTGGGCATAAGGAAATGTGTGCGATGAATTACTTGGTGGTTTGTTTTTAGTGGATGCCCAATTCCCATTTGGTAGGCATATGCTTCCCCATAGGCCTTGCTCCTTTGGTTTACAAGATCAAGCTCGAGTTCTCGCTTTGAAATATTTTCCAAATGCGAGTTGTGAACTACTATTTGTTTGTATTGTATTGTGTTTCAAAAAGAAATGTGTATGTGAAAGAATGTTGTGTTGAGGAAGCCATTGTTGCCATGGTTGAATTGCATATTTTATTATATTTTTTTGGGGTTCGGGGCCAATGATGAAGGAAGGATTCTCCTTTCATTGGATGTCTTGGTTGGGTGGAGAGCATTGCCTTTCCCCCTCTTTGTTGTGATCAACTTGGAGAAAAAAATAAAACCATCATGTTGATGCCCTGGAGTAAAAAAATGTACGGTTTGACAAAGTCCTTCTTGTTAGAAAGTTTATTGTAATCCTTCCCACTTTAAAGTGGATGATTTGTATAATTATTTGTAAATGAGAAGTTACTTGTATTGATGAGGAAATATTGAAATTGAAATGTGAAATGTAAAGAGTTATATTCCATTCTCTGTTTTGAAAAGGAATGTGAAGAATGTTATATGTATTGTATATTGTATTTTGAAGTTAAAAGAAAGAGATAAGTTGTAAAGTTGTTGTTGGAAATCAATAAAGGAATGATCTACCTTCTCAAACTTGCATGATTGTATTGGAATTGAATTGCTATTGTGAATTAAAATCTTTGTTGGAAAGAAGAATGCGTAGGAAGGAAGTATATTGTTTTTGCATCCTTGGAATTATATTAAAATTGAAATCAGAATTTATAACTTAACTTGGGAATGAATTGTTTAGAATCAATTGAATATAATGGATTAGTTTAGTGAGTAAATACCATACTTATATGATAAAAAACACGATAAATAATTCCTTCAATGAAACCGATATTTGGAATTGTGTATAATTTTTAAAGCGGCAAAAAGGAATGCAATCAAATTATACAGTTCAGACCTACACTTAATAATCAACTTAAAAATGTTATGGATTAGCATGATATGACACTAAGGAATTCAAATTGACAAATCAAACTTATGAAGATAAATTGTACATTGCAAATTTGAGCACAATCCCTTCCCCGGTTGCATTTCTGTCACTTGTTGGACAAAATTCAAACTTGAATAAATTGAGAAAATTAAATTTCCAAAAACACTCTAAACCCTCCCTAAATCAATACTCCATGTCTGTTTGACATGTTGAGTGAAGGAGGAAAGCTAATTTAATCAAATTGAAAATTTTAAAATTTCCAGTTTGCAAATTAAAATCATGCAGATCATTTTTGTAAAATTGAACCTTTAAAACTTATCAAAAAAATTAAAATTTATGCTTCATGTGCAAAGAGGGCATCGAGAGATTTCCAAAAGTCCTCATTTTCCCAAAACTAAGCTTTCTAGCTCAAGTTATGGCACTTTGAAATTTTTGTGCCTTGGGGAAAATTTGTTAAAATTTCCCTCACGGAGCCCGCAACCCAAAAATTTCGTCATTGTGCCTTAGAAAAGTTTTTGGAAAAATTTTGGTTCAGGAAAATTTTTCTATTTTCCTCCGCCGACCCACAGCCAATCAGAGGGCACCACGTGTCCTCTTAGAGCTATGGGGCAGAGGCGCGGTTTCTTTTCAACCCTTAGACCCTTTGAAAATTTTGGAAAAATTTCCATCTTAGCCTCACGGCCCATAGCCAATGAGAAGGTGCCACGTGGCACCTTTGGGGGTGGTAATGGGGAGGAGGACCCCCTTTTTTTTGGTTTTGGGATTTGGGAAATATTTAACAAATTTTCTTGTGGCCCCGCATGATCGCCCCCACCTCGGGATTTTATTCTTCCGTAGGCACGTGGACCTAGGCATCCCTTTCTCCCTTTTTTTCCCTCCGTCGGGTGAAATTGCGCTAAATCCTCCCGCCACTCCACCCCTTCCTCCCCCTCTCCCACTTGGAACCAGGCCTTGACATGTGTCCACCAAGGACCCATGAAGGCATGGAAGAAAATGAGAAATTGCACACTGCATGGGGAGAAAATTTTCTAGAGCCGCCCCGCGACCCGCCAACCCGCCAAAGGGGATTTCACCCCTGCATGACACGTGTCCCCCTTGGGGAAAATTTAGCCCCAAAACTCCGCCCGGCCATATCTTGAGTTCTACAAGAAGTTAGGAGGACTTCTTTATATCACCAGAAAGGTGAGAAAATTTCCTATCCATTGGGAATGGTTTAGGAAATTTTTGGAAGCATTAAGTATGAGAGAAATCTAGTTGAAACTATGAGCTGTTAGAGAGTGGGTATGGGGGTAAATTACTCCCTGAACCTAACTAGAACATCTAACCCTAAAAGTTGAACCTTGTGAACTTGATATTAGTTAATGAAGGAAACATATGTTTTGGTAAATTGGTGTTGTTCTAGAACCTACCAGTGGCAAACTGTTTTCTTACAACCTAGTTGTGGACACTCCTAAACAAAAAAAAATTATCCCATAATTATATAGCTAACCCTAGGTTGTTTCTTAGGTCTCAAGTGGTTTGTTTAAATGGGCACTACAGTTTGGTATCAGAGTGATGGTTCAAAGGCTTGGACCATTGGACATATTAGAAAACTTGAGACATGAAAACTTAAACCTAGTACATTTATAAATCTAGAAAATAACTTAGCTAGAATTTGTATGTTTTATTAAACATGGAAGTTGTGTAAACTTAAAAAAATGAGCTAACTCTCGCTTTGAGTCCATGCACGAGGCTCGAAAAAGCAAGAGTAACCTTCACAGGACTAGACCCACCACCACCACCACCACCACCACCACCGGATCGGGGTGTGGTAGACATTCTACCTCGATTCTACAAACCCTTCGGGATGTCAATACCGCTCTACGAGGAGGATTAGGTAGAGGATATACAACTAGTCATGATAGATCCCCTTCTATCGAGGGTCCGGTATCTCCTCGACTCAGTGAGGAACATAGAGGAGAGAACTCCCATGTGGAGTCATCCAGAGCAGAGTCACCACCTAGGATGTAGGGTGACAGAGTTCCAAAGCATAGAGAGAGGTCTCAAAGCCCTAGGCTTAGGGATGAGCATGAAGAGAGACCTAGAGAATGATAGACCATAGCTGCGGATCACATCAGTGAGATCCTAAAGCTACAGCCCTCACATTACTCAGGTGGTATAGGTGGATTCAAGGCAGAGGCCTGGCTAGTGAGCTTGGGTGGTTTCTTCAAGCTTTGTCCTTGTTCTAGCAACATGAAAGCTCGTGTTGTGATCCATCTACTGAGGGATGGAGTAGGAGTGTGGTGGAGGATAGAGGAGAAGAAGCTCCATGTAGATTTAGAGTCGGTAACCCGGGATCTTTTTGAGGAGAGATATAGGAGTAGGTATTCATCGTGGAGGTTCATCTAGTAGAGGATTGATGAGTTCCATGACCTCCGATAGGCTTCTCTTTCTATAGTAGAGTACGAGAGTAGATTTTTGGATCTACTCTAGTATGTAGAGTATATTTAGGATGAGAAGGTGCATATTCATAGGTTCATCGGGGCCTGAATTTGGATATCGGAGGTGTAGTGTGGATTCACTTTGTCCATGAGACATTAGCGAAGCGCCGTTGAGAAGGCCTACATTACGAGAGGAGACTCGGGGTAAGACCCAAAGAGGCTAGAGGCGAGTATGGACCCACATACATCGATGCATGCATAAAGTATATCGAGAGATTTAGTACCTCTTCCTCATGGTGGCTAGGGTACAACACGGTAATCCTTTAAGCCACAAAGTAGCAAAGCATGAGTCCCACCCACCTCATAGACCTCCACAGAGAGCTGATGCACAAAGAGGTCAGAGTATGGGGCCTTCTCCTAGGGGTCCCATCAGGACATAGGGTGGACCTAGAGCTCATCCAGTAGGAGCTCGCTAGCAAAGGCCACAAAGAAACCACAATGGATCGTCAAGATCCATGCCACGAACTTCTAGGGCTCCTACTGGAGGTGCTACTCATTCGGGTGGATCAAGGGGATGTCTTTGGTTATGGAGTTATTGGAAAATTTTGGAGATATTTACCACATAACCCTAACAACAAGGCTAAGGCATAGATGTCAAAGCCGATTGTTGGTGACATGGGATGTAGCCAATTGATTTATGCGTGTTGAGAACCACCGGTAGAGCATCGAGGAAAGTCATTGAGACCATAGGTAGCATTGGTGGTATTCCTACCTTTATTTTGTTTGATTCTGGTTCTTCTGATTCTTTCATTGCACCATCTTTAGTAGAGCAATGTAGGTTAGTGGCAATTAGGTAGGGTCTTAGTTGGGATGTCGAGATGGCTTATGGAGCTAAGATCTCTATAGACTCCTTAGTTAAGGAGTGTGTAGTGGATTTGGGACCTTTCACCACTATCTCATATCTCTGTATCCTTCCTTTGGGCTTGTATGGAGTCATTTTTGGTATGGATTAGTTATCTACACATAAGGCTAGGATGGATTGTTATCACAAGACTATATCTTGTGCAGATGATTTGGGAGTTGAGTTGGTGATTTCAAGGGTCAGGAGACCCGTTTCTATTCACACTATCTCCGCTATACAACTTCAGTGGTGTGTGCGATGGGGTTGTTAGATGTATGTTGTTATAGTCGGTGAAAGATTAGAGTATGGGTCTAGTGTACCATCGCTAGATGATCATCCCATCTTGAGAGAGTTTACTGATGTTTTTCCTTGGGAGCTATCGAGGTTACCACCCCCCCACATGAGATTGATTTTCATATAGACCTAGTTCCTGGAGAAGATCCTATCTCACGAGAACCTTATCAAATGACCACCCCGAGCTTTATGAGCTCAAGTTGTAGCTTGAGGGCCTTTTTGAGAAGGGCCTTATCTATCCTAGTGTATCCCTTTGGGGTGCACCAGTGATCTTTGTGAAATATAACGATGGATCCTTACGGTTGTGTACTGATTAACGCCAGTTAAACAAGGTAATGATCAAGAATCGTTATCCTCTTCCTCGTATCAATGACTTGTTTGATCAAATGAAGGGAGCCATAGTTTTCTCTAAGATTGATCTTAATTCAAGGCTACCATCAGTTGAGGATTTCAGAGGTGGACATTCATAAGACCACTTTCCGTACAAGATATGGGCACTATGAGTTCACAGTGGTGCCTTTTGGTTTGACTAATGCCCCCACAGTGTTCATGAGTTTGATGAATGGGGTATTCAGGACCTTCTTAGATCACTTCATGCTCATCTTCCTAGATGACATTTTGATATACTCATGTACACGTGAGGAGCATGAGGGGCACCTTTGCCAAGTTCTTCAGTGTCTTCGTGAGCAAGCAACTTTACGGAACTTGGAGAAGTGTGATTTCTTTCAGATAGAGGTGTAATATTTGGGTCATATCATTTTGGGGGAAGGCATCATTGTCGATCCTTCCAAGATTAGATCCATTATGGATTGGCCAACACCCACTACAGTGACCAAGGTGAGAAACTTCATGGGATTAGAAGGATACTACCGGATATTTGTTCAAGACTTCTCTTAGATTACACACCCTATCACTTCCCTTCAGAGGAAAGGGAAGAAGTTTGTTTGGTTAGACAAATACAAGTAGGCCTTCAAGACACTGAAGGAGTGCCTCACTTTAGTACCTATTCTTGTAGTGTCGAGATCGTAGGGTGAGTTCTTTGTTTACACAGATGCATTGTTGGAAGGACTTAGAGGTGTGTTGATGTAGAATTTTAGTATAATAGCTTTTGAGTCTCATAAACTCAAAGATCATGAGCTTAATTATCGACCCTTGATCTTGAGCTTACGGTAGTTGTGTATGCTTTGTTTAAATGGAGAAATTTTCTTCTTGTATGGAGATTCACACTCGGGGACTGATCATTTGAGTCTTCTCCACCTCTTCACGCAGCCCAATCTCAATGCTCATCAGCGGTGTTGGATGGAGTTACTTTGTGAGTATGACATGGAGATCGAGCATGTGAAGGGGTAGGAGAATTTGGTAGTAGACACTCTCAGTAGAAAGAGGCATGTGGCTATGGCCACCTTAGTGAGCATAGATTTATAGAGCAAGATTCTTCAGTAGATTCCTCTTGACAACTTCTACATTGTAGTTCGAGCAGAGATTGAGTCATAGAGACCCCTTGAGGGAAGTTTGATGGTTTTACCTTAGAGGCAGATGGTCTTCTTAGGAATAGAGGCAAAATATATGTTCCCAGAGATGGAGGCTTGAGATATGACATCTTGGTAGATGCACATTGTGTGCCTTATTCAACCCATCCCGGTGGTGAAGAAGATGCACGGCACTTTGCACTGCGGCAGATTGTATCATTAGAGAGGACTTCATAGAGATGTGGCTCAATTTGTGTCACGGTGTTTAGAGTGTAAGAGGGTTAAGGTCGAGCATCAACATCCAGCAGCATACTTTATTCTCATGCTATACCGGAATGGAAGTGGGACACCATTTCCATGGATTTCATTGTTGGGCTATTATGCGCGGAAAAGCAACAAGCGTGTGTGGGAATCTACAGTAACTCTTCCGCATACCCGACCTCCCGAGGTCATGCCGAGACAGTCGATGGGGATGGAATATGCATGGTATATAGACAAACTAGTTAGGTAGTCGATGTCTTCGACACGCACTAGTGGAATTTGTGAATCTAAGGCAAAGAAGGCCCTCTAACTCGGGATCTGGTGTGATAGATCGATCGGCAAGGATGACTGCTCAAGGCTCCAATCAATATCAAGCTCTGGCGTGATTCGATCTATGGGTTGTGGAATACATGGGAAATGACCTGGGATAGTTTCGTGTATGTCTCTAGATAAGGTCATATGGTGGATGGTGGAAAAATTGACTCTATGGACGATTCTCTCTGCCTAGTCTAGAATTCTCTAGCTTCGTTAGCCGCTATATCTAGTAAGGACAATTGTTCGATGATAATAGGCGGAAGTGGAGTAGACTGAAATACTAGTGTGCATAGGCCAAAGTGTCTATATCGATTGACTTATGGATTTGTTAGGTCATGGGACTTGTGGGTCACAACCGTAGACTCTTGGTGGTGCGGACTGTTATGGTCATATATGAAATCAAGTCCCGATTCCTAGTATCCAATAATCATATGCTTTCTCAGCTTCTATGTTTAGAATCAACAGTTGTGTGATCTTCTCAGAATACCTCACAGGCGTTCTTGCAACCTGGATTCTTAGGCCGGTATCTATGTCTGTGAGGGTGTCTCCTATGTCTGGTTGTGGAACTAAAGGGTCACACCCGAATGTTTGTTCTCTTTCAAACCCTTCTACAGTCATATAGATGTTTTTCTAGGGTAGTCTGTAGTTTGGCTGATTTGACCAAAACGTATGTGCTTGGTCATCTTCTATGTTTAATCCTTCTAACTGAGATCTGATCTGCTGGAAGTCTGCTGTTGTTTGGAAGACTTGGATTCTAAGATTCTGGTCAATATCAGTTATTGCTGTTATGAGATTGGGCTGAGGCACGATTGGCTCGAAAACGTATTCTCTGGGCTCCCTAGGTCCCGTAATTGTCATACAAACGCAATAATATAAACAAACTGTGATAAAGTGAACTCTAAGTATACGAAATATATTTAAGCATATATGACTTCTTTTTGTATTTTTTTGATGATTTATAAGAATTTAAGAAGGCAACTATTTAAAATATTTAGAATTGACAACTAAACTAATAATTTAAAACAAACAAAATAGCCGAGTGTAGCTATTTGTCTGTGCAATTTGTATATCTATTCTAAACAATGAAATAACTAATCTATTTGCAAGATTCTCGATCCTACCTCAGAAGTGAGGAGTGAATCATAGTTTCTCAGAAACTATCAATCCCCACAGCTTCCCTGGTAATATCGAGAATAGAATTTACTGAAATAAAGCGATTAACTACTCTATTTGATATGATTCTAACTAGAACTTTGAAAGCTAGAACCTGGATTCCGCAGAACAGTGGCGAATCCGATGGTGTGTGTGTGATCTTGTCCCCTCAGTATGATCTCTTCATTCTTTGTGCTCACATAGATCCAGAAAAGCGTGTAATGCTTGCATCAACAGGAGTAGGTGTTGGAACAAGGGACAACCTTTAGAATACAGACTGAATAGAACGCGAATAGGAGAGGGATAGTGCAAGAGTACGAGCTTGGCTTATGTAGTTCCTAGCGGGATCTATTGTGAATCATGCAACATAATGCGTCCGTAACCGAAACTATTCTCGTTTGAGGAGCAAAACCTACAACTTCAATGGCTTCCTAAGCTATTCTACTTCTAATGGATTAGATAGAACAACAACATATTGTTTGCACAAGCCGGATATGTGGCTTACCAACAGCTGGACAATACTAAATAAGCATGCAAAGGATTAAAGCTATAGCTTCTAAATAGAATAACTAACCAAGCATGAGACTAAGCTATGAAAAAGAGAGCATGAAAGTGAAATAAGGGGCTGACCTTTTGTTTGAGCACAAGCCATGCATTTATAGGAATTCAATCACCCAAAGATCAAAACCAAACTGAACTCCTAAACAATAAACAAAGGAAAAACACTATTCCAGGGGACCAAAAACATAAATGCAATCTTAAGTCGGCAAGGAAAGCTGGTGAAACGTTGATATTTCATGCGAGTCGCGTCAAAAGAACATTCTAGAAAATGCGTAAAGGACCGCCGCCCTTCTCAGGGTGGCGGTTACAGATCACCACCCGGTCGGGGCGGTTTCATTACTAAAGAGAAAAGGGGCAAGAAAAGAGGGGAAAAGAGGAAAACAAAGCACGCGGGGGCTAAGCGGGGTATGCGGGATGTTAACGCATATTTGGAGAGCTTTTCCGGACCCCGAACACCTTGCGAAGAGACCTGTATCATCATTGGTGCACTTATTACGCTATTCCGCAGTACAGTACCTTCCAATTTTGGGTACGTACATATTGCCCCCTCGGAGAAGTGTTTTAGCCATGAAGAGGCATAAAACGGTGGGTCCGAGTATGGCAGTCCCGAAATGGGAAGTTAGAAGTTATACCTTACACGTCCGTGTGTTGAAATTATGCCATCCAAAATTCCCGCTATCTGCAAAACGAAAGGAGAACTCAAGTGCAGATAGATACAATAATTTGGAAAATAAATGCTAAAATAATAGGGAATGAGAACGTACCATTCGCGCAGGGATAGGGACTTACCTCCATCAGCGCTCCAAACTTGTGAAAAGTTTTTTTAAAAACGAATCAGGGTGCTATATATATGAAAGTGGGCCCATTTTCCTATTCATTTGCACGAGTTGAATTGGTTGTTTTTGAGCTCTGGGACCCACGGTGACGGTTTCTTGCGTGAGTATAGTCAAAACGTCTGCAGCGAGATCGTGATCATGCCTCCACGTGTGGAACACCACCCTGCTAGATCACAGGTTGGTTTTCTTCAATTTTATGTTTTTCCCCCTTTAAATTTGAAATGCTAAATTTGTTGTAATGGGGGGGTTATTTTTGAAAATATTAGGTTCAAAAGGTCCACCTAGGGGGGGCGCCTACTGGGTAGGCTCCATTTTTAGGTCAAATGGTCATTTTTTGCTTGTTTTAGGCTTTTAAAGATAAAAAACCCACATGGATTTTCGGACCACGACCGCCGCCCTTGCCAGGCCCGCAGTTACACGACCGCCACCTTTAAGGCGGTGGTTACAAAACCACCTCCCTGCTCAGTGGTGACGGTTCTGCCGCATGTAATGCAAAAGAACTTATATTTGAGATTGTGTTTGTATTTTTTTGCTCTTCTACGCATTTTTATGACCTTCTTGGTATTGTTCAGATATTAACTTGTTCTGTTTATGTGTTTTTGGGTGCATGCAGGCGAGAGAGGAGTATATTAGATGGAGTAGAGAGAGAGAGTGTGATTGGCTCTCAGGAGTACTAGATGCCCTCTCGCAGGACGAGGAGGACACACTTCATAGGGCTGGTATATTGCGTATATCACGTGTGCCTCATGTTGCACCATATAGTCACATCCTTTGTGACTTATTTCTCTTATCGAGATGTAGATCGGAACACCTTCCGACCGCCAGGGGTCCGTGGTGAGTGGACCATCACACTCGAGGATGTCTACCGTATTTTGGGGGTCCCGATCATCGGGAGGAGACTTACATTAGAGACAAGCAGCTCACAGCACAGATTGCACAAAGTGGCAGCATATATGGAGAGATGCTTATCTCCATGGTGTCGAAGAAGGGAGTGAGAGTTTGATCCATTCCTTCTTTACCTATCCCCGTACTTGACAGACAGCCGTCATGGGGATCCTTGCCTCGAGACTGATCGGGGACAAGGGAGGGGATACATTGTTATACTGCTAGGCCCCCATCATTGCATAGATAGAGGGGCATGGCCGGATATATGCCTGGGGTGCAGATATTCTGGGGACCACCTACCATGATTTATACAGGGTGGTTCGTTTACAGGGACAGTCATTGAGCCACCCGACTTTAGTCATGAGTTGGGTGTATGAGAATTTTATCCCTTATGGCAGAGGCGTGGAGGTGGCAGATCCTGGGGCTGTGAGGGCAGCCAGATGGACAGATATGTTGGTGCTTAGAGCACCTCACCAGCCAGTTGCCTCCCTTACTACTGCAGACATGGAGGCGACACCGTACCGGCTTATGGCCGGCATATGGGGAGAGGAGACTCTTACCTTGATCTCTTGCTCCACCACAGGGCAGCTCATTGATCGAGTGGGATGAGTGGAGGTGCATCCTTTTGGCAGAGTTCCTCAGCAGTTTGGCCTACCATATATGGGCATGCTTCCCCCAGTGGCGCTAGTTTACTAGATCAGTTCGCGAGGCTAGAGGGGGGCCTAGAGGCCGTGGTTGGACAGTGATCACTCCTGGTATTCCTATCAGCCTGGGAGGATAGTTCATGCTAGAGGGAGAGCTGGTGCACCTCGGGCACCTTTACTTCAGATTGCTGTGGGTCCTGCTCATAGTAGCGATGACCCCATAGATATTGACTCGACTCTAAGGAGCTTACAGAGGGAGGGTCGGAGGAGCAGACTGATGACAGTGATCCTGAGTGGCATGACACTCAGGACATTATGTAGGCAGAGAGGGCTAAGGAGAGCGCAGAGAAGGACACTCTAGTTTCAGAGGAGCCACTCTCTCAGGGCCATGGTGGAGAGGATGAGTCAGTTGCAGGGTGACATGTTGCCCCTACCACAAGAGCAGCCCCTCGCCAGCGGCATCCGCGGCAGTGCCGGTCCCAATGACCCATCTTAGAGGCCCGGTGATCCGAGTAAGTTATCCTTTCTTCCTTCTTTAACGTTTGTTTAATTTAGGATTTGTTTTAATTGCTATCTCTCCTTATGTTTTTATCTTGTATCTTTTAGCCTCTTGCTTGGTTTCTGATTCATTTTTCTTCTTTGTTTGCAGAGACTGTTGACGAGTGGCGGGATCTGATCCGCAGGGTATGTACCGATTCCCTGATGATCCCCATGGATAGGACTCGCGTGAGCTGTCCGTAGAGCCGGGAGCCCTCGCACTGGGTAGACATACCGATGTCTTCGCTCCCGTTTGGCACGTGGCCAGGATGGTGTCGACCCTGCGCACAGAGTTAGCGGGCTACAGGATGGCTGAGCACCTTATGAGGAGCCATTCTCGTGGTGAGACCCACGGCTGCCCCTCGGGACCCTGAGCCCCTCCGTATATTCGTGAGCGCGGCATAGCCGGAGTCTAGGCGAGGGCGTGCACCTTCGGAGGGGTCACGTAGGGGTTGAGAGGCCATTTGGCCCTTGTGTATTTTGTACTATTATGTATCACGGGCTCTTTGAGCGTTTTGACCATGCCTAGTGCATGATGGCATTGTATATAAACATTGATTATTTATATATATGCATTTGTCTTTGAATCAAAAGCTTGTCACTCATGTTTTCCCTTTCTATTTCCAGCTTCTTTGTGTATACTACGATGTATGTTTGTATGCTTTTTAGAATGTATGCAATGGTGAACAAATGATGTAAATGCTTGTTTTCTTTTTGTGTTTCATGATGTTGATACATGATAATGTAGATATATTGTGATTTTGAATCTTAGCTTCTGTGAGCAATATGGATACCTCATGTTTGTTTTGGCAAAGTGATGAAAATAACCAGTATGATGAACAGATTAACTTGCCCCACTCCTAACTCCACGCAACTAGTAAGATGCGAGGGCTCATCACCAAGAGCCAAGAAGGGCGCAAGTTATGAAATGTGGTGAAATGATAGTGATGAAAGACAGACAAAGCTTTGGCGGAACCAAATTGGAAGCTACAAGCCAACTCCACTCGAGTGACTTCATAGTTTTGGATGCAACTTGCTTTGCGGTTTATCCAGATTTAGACCCGTAGATGGCCACATAGTAGAAAAATCTGGGTTTTTAGGATTTTAACTCTTTTGGGATTTTGAACATATGTTTCATTTGTTTTTGACTCAAAGTTTGAAAATTTGCATTGTTTGCGTATGACCATTTGTACTTATTTGTCAAGAAGACCCCTACACTTTGCCCCATGCTACTAGTAAGAAGTGTATGTTTATCACCGTGGGCAAGGTATAGGCGAGTAAGGGCATTTCCATCCTTTCCCAACCCTACGTCACTAGTAAGAGACGCAAGCTCATCACCGAAGGTTGGTGGGGCAAGGAAATGTGTAAAATTAAAATTTTCTATTTAATTACTTGTTGACTTGTTTTCTTGAGTAAAATGTCAGTATGTGCTTATTCCCAAAGAGATATGCATATGGGATAGATGTGACACCATGAAGCTTCTAGAATAGACCATAGGCAAGACACCTATCCTAAGAAGAAATCAAAGCGAGAATAAACTTGCAGATCTTGGTATGGTTACCATTAAGACTTTGTCATGTCTATCTTTATTTGATAAAAGATTCCGAGATGATTCGATGATATATGAAGATGGAGAGGTATGATTAAAGAGCTTTATGCCAACAACATCATGAGTTTGTAGTGAATTGCTTTGAGAATAGATTCCTTGATCACAATTTATGTAAGAAACAAGTGGACAAAATGATCCTAATATGTATGAAGATGCAATGTAGATAATTATACAAGTAGTGCTAGTTGCTTATGCGTAGAACCACTTGAGGTGCAGGGAATTGACTGTTTCACCAAATTCCTCACCTTCTAGCATACATAAGAGGTAAGCACCATTTCCGTAGTCCTTCATGACTCTGTATGGGCCCAACCATTTGGGCCGAATTTCCTTCCTTCGCCGGTCTTCTTGTTGATCCATCCTACTCTAGTCTTAGAACTAGATCACCTTTGTATATATCACATTCATAGACCTTTTTGTTGTATCGCCGGCACATCCGGTCAAGATAGACTCGATGCCACTGCTCAGCATCTAACCTAGTTTCATCTAGGCTTTCTAGTTGAGAAAGACGTGCTTCTCTTTAAGCGTCTTCATCCAGAATCCCTTGTAATGAAATGCGGAGATTGGGTATTTCGACCTCAAGTGGGAGAACTGCTTCTGTCCCAAATACTAACGAGAAAGGAGTTTCTCCCGTTGGTGTTCTTATTGAGGTTCAGTGGGCCCATAAGGCCGGATATAACTTCAAATGCCAATCTCGTTTGTTTTCTTTTACCATTTTAAGGAGAATGGCTTTTAGTGTCTTGTTTGTTGCTTCAGCCTGCCCGTTGGCTTGGGGATAATACAAGGAAGCCGTATAATGGCTTATTTTAAATTTATTGCATAGCTCACGAACCTCTTCATTCTTAAAAGAAGTTCCATTATCAGAGATAATGATTTGTGGGATACCGTACCTGCAAATGATTTGGTTCAAAATGAACTTGGCGATTACAGAACCAGATATAATGGTAAGAGGCATAGCCTCTACCCATTTGGTGAAATATTTAGTGGCCGTGATTATAAAATTATGGCCGTCTATGGATGAGGGAGAGAATTTCCTATTAAGTCTAGGCCCCATGTAGAAAAGGGCCATGGAGTAGCGATTGGTACAGTGGATTTGTGCCGGCATGTGGATCTCATGGGAGAATTCTTGGCACTTACGACACCTGCGTACAAACTCTATTGCGTCATGTTCTAGAGTGGGCCAGAAATAGCCCATTCGATGTATTTTACGAGCAGTGGCGTGGCCACCGAAATGGCCTCCACATATTCCGCTATGTGATTCATGGAGAATCTTCTTGGATTCCTCCATGTCGACACACCTTAGGAGCATTCCATCGAATGCCTTTCGATAGAGAACTTTCTCTATAATGACATATTTAGCTACAATAATGCGTAACCGTCTTCTTTGTTGTGGTGTAGCTCCATCTGGATATGTATGGTCCATGATATAGTTAATGATATCAGCGTACCAGGGACACTCAGAGATAGCGGGTCAGGTTTCGATGTAGTATACGCACTCATCTGGAAAATTTAAATCTACTAGATCACATCCATCTAATGGGTTGTCAGCTAACCAATCCGTAATGATTTGTCCCTTAACTGACTTCTGATTTACAAACATTAATTCGAATTCTCCCATTAAGGTTATAAAACGTCCAGCCTTTTTAGACAAGGACCCTTGTGTGAGGAAAGTTCATAAGTGGTCCGTTTTTACCATGACCCTCGTTTCTTGATTCAGCATATAATGTCTTAGGCGTTTAGTAGCAAAGACTATGGCAAGGCATTCTCATTCTGCCTGTGTATAGCGTGTTTCATAGTCGAGCAAGCGTTCGAGTCGATGAAATAAATCGCGTTCTCTCTTGTTATCGTCTTCTTGGGCCAACATACAGGCCAGTGAGACATTAGTAGCTCGTGAATATAGAATCAACGGGCGGTCTAGCTTAGGTGGCATTAGTGTAGGTGGTGACAAAGCAAGAAATGATTAACTGCGTTAAAAGCTTCATTGCAGTCTTCGGTCCAATCAATGCTATAGTCTTTCTTGAGTAAATTATTAATTGGATGAATAGAAGCTCAAGTCCGGGATGAATCTTCGGATTGCACCTAGCTTTCCGAGAAATGACCTGATTCTAGATTCATCCGAAGGTGGAACCATTTCGAGGACAACCCGGATTTTGGTTGGGTCGACATCTATCCCTCGTGATGATATGATATAACCTAGGAGCTTCCCTCCCGTTACACCAAAGATGCATTTCTCTGGGTTTAATGTGACTCCATATTCTATTAGACGTGAAAGAATGACGCGGAGTACTTCGGGATGGTCACAACGCTTCTTGGCCTTAGCCAACAAGTCATCTACGTAGGATTCCATGATTTTATGAATTAGATCGTGAAATATATATGTCATGGCCCGCTGGTACGTAGCACCAGCATTCTTGAGACCGAATGGCATAACAACGTAGCAATAGGTTCCCCAAGGAGTTATAAACGTGGTTTTAGCTTGATCTTGCTCAGATATTCTGATTTGATTGTATCCCGAGAATCCATCCATGAGAGACAAAAGTTCAAAACCAGCTGTTGCATCAACAATAACATCGATGGATGGTAACGGGAAGTCGTCCTTAGGACATGCTTTGTTGATATCTCGAAAATCTATGCAGATGCGTATCTTCCCATTCTTCTTCGAGAACGGGACGATATTAGATACCCATTGGGAGTAGTCGATCGGCTTGATGAATCCTACCAAGAAGTTTTATTACCTCCTCTTTACCATGAGAGCTACTTTGGGCTTCATGGGTCTTGATTTTTGTTTAATTGGCTTTCAGCATCTCGATTTAGTGATGAGGTTGTGCACCGCAATGTGGGGTGCGACTCTGTCATCTCCTTATAACTAAATGCAAATGCCTTCGATGTTCTTTGAGGATCCGAGTATGTATTTCTACTTCTTCCGGGGTTAACGAGAACCTAGTTTCAACATTCTCGTTCATCTTCTCGTCCCGATGTTGACATCGATTATTTCTTCGATCAAAGAGGCGTTACCCTCTTCGAACTCAAGTGGTGCCTGGAGGTAAATCCAAATCATCCCCATTTTCTACTGTGTATATGCTAGGTTCTATTTGTGATGGGAGATCCATCATGGGATTCTCAAAATAGGAAGACGAATGTGGAATTAAGGACAAATCTAGCATATGATAGGAGAGATGTAATGCCGCATAGGTGTTTAAGTAATCCAAGGTAGCCACATCACTATCAATACGGTCTAAGATGGTAGATTTACTTTCGCTTGAAAGGGGATTTGTCATTGTTTTTATCAATGGTTCATCACGAATGGACACCGTGAAATGGGTATCTTCTAACTCATTGCTTGGAGTAAAACGTGATGCTGAAGTTGCTATTGAATCGGTGAGAAGATTTTTCTCTCGTGGGATTGTTTCAATGGATATGAAGTTAAATGCCTTGCTTAAATTTAATACAGCATTTTTGTAAAGCTGCAAATGTTTGGCTTTGGTTTCGTATACCTCAGAAACTTGGTTTGCCACTAATTGCGAGTCTCCCAAGACTCTGATGTTATCAATACCAATTCTTTTGGCTAAGGTGAGGCCAAGGAGGAGGGCTTCGTACTCAGCGCCATTGTTTGTGCATTCAAAGTTTAACTTAAAGGTGAATGGGAGGACTTTCTCCTCGGGTGAAGTAAGAATTATACCTGCCCCCGCTCCATAATGGCATTTAGCTCCATTGAAATGGAGAGTCCAATACTTAGTCGGGAGTATAGATGTTGGGGCATTTGCTGCGTTTGCGCATTCTACTTCTACCATACAGAGGTCCTCTGGCTGAAGGGAACCAACACCTAGGGAATATCCTATGCCTACTAAATCAAATGGTAAGAACATTGGTGAATCTTGTTCTATTAACTCAACGATTTTCACAGTAGTCCCTAATGATACTGTTTCTTTAGTTTTATCTTTGGGGGTTGGGATTGTTTTGGCTATGCTGATAGTTTCAAGATCCGTCGTAGGTACCAAATTTTCCTCTAGTTTTGGGTCAGTGGGTTTATTAAGTTGGTTTGTTGGAAGTTCAAATTCTGAGTGCACCCCGGTCTTTTCTTTAAATCAGCTAGGTGCAAATCGAAAGGTTTTGGATCACCTTTGGCTACAAATACCTTTCCTAGATGCAAGAATCTTACTTCTTGAAATAACGTAGAAGGGATTGCCTTCATTCGGTGTATCCATGGTCGGCCGAGTATCATATTATAATTAGTTTCCCGATCTATAATATAAAACTCAGTTAGGATTGTTTTGGGCCCTAAGGTGACCGGCAATATTATAGTTCCTATCGAAGTGGCTTTAAGGCTATCATAGCCTCTCAACGTATTTCGAGTGGTGGAATAGTTTGTTTCCCCATATCCTAGTTTTTGGAGGAAAGAGAAAGGGACTATGTTAACTGCGGCCCCATCGTCAACCATTCCCGTTTTACATAGTTATTATAAACCCATACTTGTAAGTGTAAGGCTGGATCACCTCGGTGTGCGATCTCAGCATCTATGGGCATTTTACTTATTTCGAATATGAATTCGACATCCTTGTCCGGCTGCCCCGGAGGGTGGATATCAAAATCTACATGATTTACTTGTGTTTCAGGAGGTGGAGTGATGTTAATTAGATGACCTAGACCTAATGCTTCTAAAAGAGCAGCTCTGTGAGGAGGAGAGTTCTTTAGTAAATCTAAAAATGAGATGTGTGAGAAGGTCTTTGTTAGATCATTAATTAAATCGTAAGCACCCACAGGTTTTTCTACTATTTGCTGACTCTTATCTGTTTCTGGTAGATGACTTGGGCTCGGTTGAGAGAAATATTCTCGTGTTCTTGTTATAGCTTCGATAGGTAGTTCAGCGTCTAATTCTACCAAACTGACTATCTTGGGTCTCGGTTGACTTCCTAACTGTGGCGCAACTGATGGATTTAATGAAGTCGAGGCTTCGTGATCATTGTTTCCTGTCATTGCACTTTTGTTTGTTCCAGTTGGATTCAGCCTATTGCTATCATGATTTGGGAGTGGATCGTTAAAGATCTTGAGAGGAGCATTCTGAGGGGAAACTGCCCCTGCGAGTGTATTTGGTGGTGATGAGACGGGATCTGCCAAAAACAAATCTATGAAGAACTGTCTTTGTTCTTCTGGTAAATGTTGCATGAATTTATTGTAGTCACGACACGTTCTAGTATCATGACCAATTTTGTGGAAACCACAATAAGAATTGGGATTGTAATTCCTGTTTTGTTGGTTTGGTGTATATTGTGGCCTAAAATTCTGATCAAACTGTTGCCTATTAGGATTAAAATTTTGCATTTGTTGTTTCTGGCTTTGGTTTTGATAACCAAATGAGTTTTGACTTGGCCCTTGTATGGGATTTTGCCATTGTTGTTGTTGTTGTTTTTGTGGATGGTTAAAATCCACTGTATTGATTGTCGGGGTAAAGTTGTTGTTTCGTTGGTTGTTTGTTTATGATGGAGTATTGACCACATTTACCTTCTTGGGCTGGTCGGTTATTCCATCCATTGTTACACCCCGATTTTTGTTAAGGATTTTAGGTCCTTGGTTGACATTTGTGGTAGCGAGATAATTTGTAGTGTTCGATTGGGGATGATTAACCTCCCGTTTGCTCCATATGTCTTACGACCACTATCTATCGCCGCTTGGTCTATTTGAAGAGTGCTCTCAAGTACTTCATCGTAAGTTCTTAATGGGAACTTCGGACTTCTTCTTTCACCTCTCTATTGAGAGAATGAAGGAATAAATCGCATAGTTCCATTTGATCCATGTTTGGAGCACTTCTTTGAAGAATAAAGAATCGTACGCCACCTTTGGATAAAATGGGCATGATTCGTTGTGTTCTTGTTTGATGTGTAAGAACTCCCCGATTCCTGTTCTTAATAGTTTATTCATGTCAAGGCCTTAATGAACTCGATACGAGTTGTTTAAATAAATGGATGGAGGCTTCATGTATTCTATAATACTAGTTGAGAGCGATGCCTTCCAAAGTTTTGGGGAATATTTTAGCAACAACCCCATCCCATGGGAGTAGCTCTCGAATGGCTGTAGCGTAGGCTTTGATATGTGCATTCGGATCTCCCTCGCCTTTGAACTTGGGTAAATCGGGAAGGGGTCTTGGAAGCATGACACTTCGTATGGCGAAATCTAAGGGCTCTTTTAAATATTCTGAGTAAGTCCCTATCGCATATGTTTCAACCATTGATGGTGGTTGCTGAGGGAGTGGTGGTGGGATGGGTTGTTGATATGGCACAACGTATGTGTTGGCAGGGGCATAGGGAAGTCCCTGCGTTTGAGCAAAAAGGCCGGGAGAGGAGAACATATCTCCTTGTGGTGATTTGGAGTACATGTTTAAGTATGACGGGATATTGTCTAGTAATGGATTGTTTGATACTAGACCGGGAGGAATAGTGTTAGAGATGATGGGCCTTGTTGGCGTTTGTTGTGGATAGTGAGGCAGCATGCCTAATGTGCCTACTCCTGTGAGGAGATCTACTTGGCCAGGGTGGTATGGAGGGTTGGAACTTCCTGCTTGAATGAACGGAGAATTTTGACTTGCTTGAGCAAGTTCTAACCCTATCAATTTTTCTACTAATGTTGAAATGACATCATTTGGTGAAGTCATGGTGCTTTGCCTGAGCGGCGTTTGTTGTATACCCTGGTGTTGTATAGGCATGTGATATCCTGTCATGAACTGATCACTATCTTGCCAAGTTTCTCCGAGAGTATTTCCTATATGCAGTGGCATAGAGGTATTTTCTTGAAAAGAGACCTCGGGTTGTATTTGTAAACCTTCTATAGGTGGGTAGATACCCCTAGAATGTTGTTCACTCCTAGGATAACGTATTGACCGTTCATCATCTAAGACCAGATATGGGTCTGATTGTCTACTAATTTGTGGTCTAAGTAGCATCTGAGGAGATGAACCAGATTCTCCGGTAAACGTCATATTGTTCGAGCCCGAAGGCTCTGTTTGTTGCGTTCGAGGGGGTTGATCTAACTCCCCCGTTTGAAAAGACGAATTATATCTGAGTCTTGGGGTTTGTGTTGACAACTGATTAGTTGAATAATTTTTGCCCCATACTGAGAGTGAGGGTGATGATTGCCTATTCTGTTGGGTGTAGTATGCCTCGAGACCCAAGAGGGGTCTGCCATATTCATCGAATCCCGACATATTCGGGGGGTATATGAATACCAGAGAATAATGGGAAGGAGTGAAGGTGATTGAGATGAGATGAAACTTCTCAAAGAGAAGGTGAAACAGTTGTTAGTTTCACATTAGGTTCACCAATTTTGTACACTGGAAAAGTGACAAGCGAGCATGGGAATCTACAGGTAACTCTTCGCGTACCCGACCTCCCGAGGTCATGCCGAGATAGCCGGTGGGGATGGAATATGTGTGGTATATAGACAGACTAGTTAGGCAGTCTGATGTCTTCGACACGCACTAGTGGAATTTGTGAATCTAAGGCAAAGAAGGCCCTTCTAACCTGGACTGGTGTGATAGATTGATCGGCAAGGATGACTACTCGAAGGCTCCAATCAATATCGAGCTCTGGCGTGATTCGATCTATGGGTTGTGGAATACGTGGGAAATGACCTGGGATAGTTTCGTGTATGTCTCCAGATAAGGTCATATGGTGGATGGTGGAAACAATTGACTCTATGGATGATTCTCTGGCCTAGTCCAGAATTCTCTAGCTTTGTTAGCCGCTATATCTAGTAAGGACAATTGTTCGATGATAATAGGCGGAAGTGGAGTAGACTGAAATACTAGTGTGCATAGGCCAGTGTCTATATTTGATTGACTTATGGATTCGTTAGGCTGTGGGACTTATGGGTCACAACCGTAGACTCTTGGTTGTTGCGGTTCTATTATGGTCATATACGAAATAGAGTCCTGATTCCTAGTATCCAATAATCATATGCTTTCTCAACTTCTATGTTTAGAATCAACAGTTGTGCGATCTTCTCAGAATACCTCACAGGGGTTCTTGCAACTTGGATTCTTAGGCCGGTATCTATGTCTATGAGGGTGTCTCCTGCGTCTGGTTGTGGAACTAAAGGGTCACACCTGAATGTTTGTTCTCTTTCAAACCCTTCTACAGTCATGTAGATGTTTTTCTAGGGTAGTCTATAGTTTGGCTGATTTGACCAAAACGTATGTGCTTGGTCGTCTTCTATGTTTAATCCTTCTAACTGAGATCTGATCTGCTGGAAGTCTGCTGTTGTTTGGAAGACTTGGATTCTAAGATTCTGGTCAATATCAGTTATTGTTGTTATGAGATTGGGCTGAGGCACGATTGGCTCGAAAACGTATTCTCTGGGCTCCCTAGGTCCCGTAATTGTCATACAAACGTAATAATATAAACAAACTGTGATAAAGTAAACTCTAAGTATACGAAATATATTTAAGCATATATGACTTCTTTTTGTATTTTTTTTTTTGATGATTTATAAGAATTTAAGAAGGCAAGCTATTTAAAATATTTAGAATTGACAACTAAACTAATAATTTAAAACAAACAAAATAGCCGAGTGTAGCTATTTGTCTGTGTAATTTGTATATCTATTCTAAACAATGAAATAAATAATCTATTTGCAAGATTCTCGATCCTACCTCAGAAGTGAGGAGTGAATCATAGTTTCTCAGAAACTATCAATCCTCACAGCTTCCCTGGTAATATCGAGAATAGAATTTACTGAAATAAAGTGATTAACTACTCTATTTGATATGATTCTAATTAGAACTTTGAAAGCTAGAATCTGGATTCCACAGAATAGTGGCGAATCCGATGGTGTGTGTGTTACCTTGTCCCCTCGATGATCTCTTCGTTCTTTGTGCTCAAGTAGATCCGTAAAAGCATGTAATGCTTGCATCAACAGGAGGAGTAGGTGTTGGAACAAGGGACAACCTTTAGAATACAGACTAAATAGAATGTGAATAGGAGAGGGATAGCGCAAGAGTATAGAGCTTGGCTTATGCAGTTCCTAGCGGGATCTATTGCGAATCATGCAACATAATGCGTCCAGAACATGAAACTATCCTGTTTGAGGAGAAAAACGTGCAACTTCAATGGCTTCCTAAGCTATTCTACTTCTAATGGATTAGATAGAACAACAACACTTTGTTTGCACAAGCCTGGATATGTGGCTTACCAAGAGCCGGAAAATACTAAATAAGCATGCAAAGGATTAAAGCTATAGCTTCTAAACAGAATAATGAGACTAAGCTATGAAAAAGAGAGCATGAAAGTGAAATCGGGGCCAACCTTTTGTTTGAGCACAAGCCATGCATTTATAGGAATTCAATCACCCAAAGATCAAAACCAAACCGAACTCCTAAACAATAAACAAATGAAAAACACTATTCCAGGGGACCAAAAACATAAATGCAAGCTTAAGTCGGGCAAGAAAAGCTGGTGAAACGCGTTGATATTTCACGTGAGTCACGCCAAAAGAACGCGTTCTGGAAAATGTGTAAAGGACCACCGCCGCCTGCTCGGGGTGACGGTTACAGTACCGCCGCCCTATTCAGGGCAGCGGTTACAGGACCGTTGCCTAGTCAAGGCAGTGGTTTCATTACTAAAGAAAAAACTGGCAAGAAAAGAGGGAAAAAGAGGAAAACAAAGCACGCGGGGCTAAGCGGGGTATGCGAGATGTTAATGCATATTCAGAGAGCTTTTCTGGACCCCAAACACCTTGCGAAGAGACCTGTATCATCATTGGGGAACTTATTACGTTGTTCTGTAGTATAGTACCTTACAATTTTGGGTACGTACAGCTATCGATGTCGAGATATCACCATGATGCCATTATGGTCACGGTTGATAAATTGACAAAAGTTGCTCACTTTTCTTTACTGAAGACCACTTATACAGCTAGAGCAGTGTCACAAGTATATTTGGATGAGATTTTTAGGTTACATGGGATTCTGCGGAAGATTATTTGTGACCGCGATCCTTTGTACACTTCACACTTTTGGACTACCATGTAGTATGTCCTTAGGATGAGGATCAACTTTAGCACAACATATCACCCTAAGATAGATGGATAGACCGAGCGAGTGAATCAGATTTTAGAGGATATGCTTAGGATGTATGTGATGGATCAGCATTCTAAGTGGGAGGAGTACATGTACTTAGTGGAGTTTGCCTACAATTATAGTTTTCAGAGTTCTATAAACATAACTCCTGTTCAGGATTTTTATGGTAGAGAGTGCATGAAACCTCTTAGCTGGGATAGGTTAGAGAACAGAGTATCTCTTAGACTAGCTCTTCTACAGGACATGGAGCAGTAGGTAGTGTTGATCAGGCAGAGATTGCAGGAGGCACAGGATAGGCAGAAGAAGTATGCGGACCAACATAGGATTGACCATAGCTTTGATGTGGGCATGAAGGTGTTCCTTTGTGTTAGGCCACATAAAATCCCTATCTATTGTGGAAAAGATTCTAAGTTAGCCCCTATATTTTTTGGTCCTTTTGAGATCTTGGTGTGTATCAGCCCTTTCACCTACCGTCTAGCATTTCCACCCAACTTGTCTCGCATACATGATGTGTTTCATGTTTCGGTTCTTAGGAGATATATGACACATCCTTCTCATGTGCTAGATTGGACATCATTATAGGTACAAGATCGGTGACAGGTGATTGTGGAGCCCATTCACATCCTAGATGAAGGACCCTATGCCTTCAAGGAAGAGAGGTTGATCAGGTTGGGGGTCTTTGTGGGGACGAGATA
Source organism: Taxus wallichiana var. yunnanensis (assembly GCA_018340775.1). Classification (NCBI taxonomy): domain Eukaryota; kingdom Viridiplantae; phylum Streptophyta; class Pinopsida; order Cupressales; family Taxaceae; genus Taxus; species Taxus wallichiana. Next base: position 539,338,557 of record CM031240.1, read on the forward strand.
TGATGAGGCTGCAGCTATATGGGAGGATGCTACTTACGAGAGTAGTTTCCGCATTTTTTCCAGTGACTTCCAATAGGAATTCGAGTCTAAGGGGAGGGGATGTAGTGCCCACTTCCCTTTGACACCCCCAGTGCTTATGCTAATACTATTGATTACATTATAGACATTACTATGTTGCTAGACATTGGATTATGGATTATTGTGAATTTTGATTTGATTATGATGCATGATGATCACTAGAGACACATCACATGTGGATGATGATATATTATTGGACATGGATATTTTATAGACGTTGTCGGACATGTGATTTTGGATGTTATGAATAGATCTAGAAAATGAATATTTTATGATGCTGATATAATTGTGGATTAAAAATACAAATGATGTAGTTGTTACTTCGATGTTGTTGTGATTCATTATATAGTTGATTTAGTGATTCTATTTGTATCATATTGGATGTTCTGATATGGCCATGAGGCCAAAGGAGGTATTTTTATTTTGTAGGTTAAAAATATCACAACAAAACATCGGGGATCGGAGACCAACCAAAATAGAATTCTAGGTGAATTTGACAAGGTCACCATGGCAACTTGTTTTATTGTGTTGTGTTGTTTTGTTAGAGATTTCCAGGGGGGAATCATCTTTATATGTGACCATGGGTTGTGTATTTTTGTTGATATGGTTAATGTTTATTTATTGTTGTATGTATTTTATTTGTAATGTGTTCTCTTCTTTTAATTAATTAATTGTGATAGATTAATGTGAGGAGATCATATTTTTAAAATTTAAATAAATTAAATTGGGATATGGAAAGTAATTATCATAATTGTTGGCTATTTGTAATTAATTTGTAATGGATGTGTAAGATGTGTAAGAGCTTGTGTAAGTCAGATTTTTGAGTAAGAGATACTCCACCTCCATAGAAATTCGAATTTGACCTTGGGGGCTGTTTTTGGAGGCTTGTGGGACAAGTAAAACTTGTCCCATGCCTCTAAATTTATGTTACCAACCATTCTTATGGTTGGGAAGTGATTTATTTCATCTTGTACATGTTTTTAATTGAACTTTCTTACATTTTATTTAATTGTTGTCCCTTGAGGTGTGGGCTGTTTTGGAGTGTGCAAGTAACTTGTCATTCTTCACCCACCTCTTTATTAAGCCTTGGAGTTTGGATTTTGTATTTTTGTTGATTTGAGAGGATGTGTGATGTGGCATCCTACATGGATCCACATCATCTTCTTCATTCCCCCTTCTATATATTTCAAACTCTCTTCTTGTTTTGGGGTTGTTGAACCTTTTTACATTCTTCCTTGGGGGCACATTTTCTTGTGGGAGCTCTGGTTTTGAAGAAAGTTTTGGAGATAGCTTTGCATGCTTGGGAGCTCACTAGTTTGGGTTGTTTTTGGAATTTTAAGCTTGTTTTTGGAGAACAAATAACCATGGAGAGGTAGGAATTTAACTCTCTTTTATTTCTGTTATTTTCTTGTTGTGTTGTGTGGAAAATGCATGTTTTGTTTTATTTGTTGGCTGGTTGGGTAGACTACCTTAGGAAGGTGTAGGAGAAGGCTATGGGGAATTATTGTGGGGGCATAAGGAAATGCCATTGGCATAAAAATTTTGTGGAGGGAGTTTGGGTTTGGGATCCACCTTGGAAAAGAAATAGCTTGCATTTCTTACTTTGTGGGGGCATAAGGAAATCTTTGGGGGCATAAGGAAATGTGTGTGATGAATTACTTGGCGGTTTGTTTTTGGTGGATGCCCAATTCCCATTTGGGAGGCATAATTAGCTTCCCCCATAGGCCTTGCTCCTTTGGCTTACAAGATCAAGCCTGAGTTCCGCTTTGAAATATTTTCTAAATGCAGTTGTGAACTGTTAATTGTTTGTATTAAATTGTGTTTCAAAAAGAAATGTGTATGTGAAAGAATGTTGTGTTGTGGAAGCCAGTTGTTGCCATGGTTGAATTGCATCTTTTATTGTATTTTGGTTGGGGCTCAGGGGCCAATGATGAAGGAAGGCTTCTCCTTTCATTGGATGTCTTGGTTGGGTGGAGAGCATTGCCTTTCCCCCTCTTTGTTGTGATCAACTTGGAGAAAAAAAAAACCAGCATGTTGCTGCCCTGGAGCAAAAGAAATGTACAGTTTGACATTCCTTCTTATGAGCAAGTTTATTGTAATCCTTCCCACTTTGAAGTGGATGATTTGTATAATTATTTGTAAATGAGAAGTTACTTGTATTGATGAGGAAAGATTGAAATTGAAATGTGAAATGTAAAGAGTTATATTCCATTCTCTGTTTTGAAAAGGAATGTGAAGAATGTTATATGTATTGTATATTGTATTTTGAAGCTAAAAGAAAGAGATAAGTTGTAAAGTTGTTGTTGGAAATCAATAAAGGAATGCTCTACCTTCTCAAACTTGCATGATTGTATTGGAATTGAATTGCTATTGTGAATTAAAATCTCTGTTGGAAAGAAGAATGTGTAGGAAGGAAGTATATTGTTTTTGCATCCTTGGAATTATATTAAAATTGAAATCAGAACTTATAATTTAACTTGGGAATGAATTGTTTAGAATCAACTAAATGTAATGGATTAGTTTAGGGAGTAAATACCATACCTATATGATAAAAAAACTGATAAATAACTCCTTCAATGAAACCAATCACTGACATTGTGTATAATTTTTAAACTGGCAAAAAGGAATGCAATCAAATTATACAGTTCAGACCTGCACTTAATAATCAACTTAAAAATGTTATGGATTAGCATGCTAAGACACTAAGGAATTCAAATTGATAAAGGAAACTTATGAAGATAAATTGTACATTACAAATTTGAGCAAAATCCCTTCTCTCGGTCGTGTTTCTGTCACTTGTTGGACAAAATTCAAACTTGAATAAATTGAGAAAATTAACTTTCCAAAAACAATCTAAATCCTCCCTAGATCAATACTCCATGTCTGTTTCACATGTTGAGTGAAGGAGAGGAAACTGAATTTAATCAAATCGAATAGTTGAAAATTTCCAGTTTGCCAATTAAAAGCACCGCAAATCAATTTTGTAAAATTGACCCTTTAAAAATTATATAAAAAAGTCAAATTTATGCTTGCTATGCAAAGAGGTCATCGAGAGCTTTCCAAAAATTCCTCATTTTCCCAAAATTGAGCTTTCTAGCTCAAGTTATGGAACTTTGAAATTTTCGTGCCTTGGCGGAAAATTTTGGAAAATTTTCTTCGGGCCCATAACCGAATGTTTTTCCATCATTGTGCCTTAGAAAAGTTTTGGAAAAATTTTGGTTGTGAAATTTTTCTAGTTTCCTCCACCGGCCCTGACCCAATTAGAGGGCACCACCTGTCCTCTCGGAGCTATGACGTAGGCACGGTTTCATTTCAACCCTTAGACCCTTTGAAATTTTTTGAAAATTTCCATCTTGGCCCCACCAGCACCACGACCATTGAGAAGGTGCCACATGGCACCTTGGGGTGGCAAGCGGGGAGGGAGGACCCCTTTGTTTTTTTTTAGGTTTTTAGCTTTGGGAAATATTTAACAAATTTTCCCGCGGCCCCACATCACCACCCCCACCTCGGGCTTTTCTTCTTCCACAGGCATGCAAACCTCGCGCATCCCTTTTTTTCCTCCGTAGGGCATAATTACACTAAATCCTCCCACCGCTCCGCCCCTCCCTTCCCCTCTCCCGCTTTGAACCAAGCCTTGACATGTGTCCACTGGGGACCCGTGGAGGCATAGAAGAAAATGAGAAATTGTGCCATGCGGGAGAAAATTTTCTAGAGCCACCCTGCGACCCACCAACCCGCCAAAGGGGATTTCACCCCTGTATGACACGTGTCCCCCTTGGGGAAAATTTAGCCACAAAACTCCACCCACCATATCTTGAGTTCTACAAGGAGTTAGGATGACTTCTTTATATCACCAGAAAGGTGAGAAAATTTCCTATCCATTGGGAATGGGTTAGGGAAATTTTGGAAGCATTAAGTATAAGGGAAATCTATTTGAAAATCTGAGCTTGTTAGAGAGTGGGTATGGGGTAAATTACTCCCTAAACCTAACTAGAACATCTAAACCTAAAAGTTGAACCTTGTGAACTTGATATTAGTTAATGAAGGAAACATATGTTTTTTTGGAACTTGCCTGTGGCCAATTGTTATCTTGCAATATTCTTTGTGGACACTCCTAAACAAAAAAATTATCGCATAATTTTCTAGCTAACCCTAGGTTATTTCTTGGGTCTCAAGTGGTTTGTTTAAATGGGCACTACATTTTGAAGATCATTAGGAGAACCTTGGAGTTAAACAAGATAAAATGGGGTGAACAACTTAAATTTTCAGTTTGGGCTGATAGAATCACTACTAAAAGAGATACTTGTAAGAGCCCATTTGAGTTGATGTATGGAACTCAAGCTCTGTTTCCTTACATTTGCAATTATCTTCATTTAATTTTGTTCAACAACTTGAATATTAGGAGGTCAGTCCATATGAAGTAAGGATTATTTAGATTGTTGAGCTAGATGAAGAAAGAAGAGTGTCCCACCAAAGCCATGTCGATTTAGAGAAAAGTTGAAGAGGTTGTTTGACAAGAAGGTCCCTCATAAGGCCTTCAATATTGGAGATCTAGTTTTTGTGGGACATTAGAAATGAAGATAAGGGAAAACATGTTAAATTTTATGCATTATGGATGGGCCTTTACTCCATTGATATCAGAATTGGTGAAAATACCTTTTTCTCAAGGACTTAGATGGGGAATTGCTTGAAATGCCTATTAATGGTAGGAATCTGAAGCATTTCTTGGATTAATCCCCAAATTTTAGGTATGCACCACTTGTACAGTGTATCTTGTTTGGCTTTTGCTTTGGTTTTGGTGTTTTTTCGGTTTGTGATTTGCTTTGGGTGTGGCAGACCATTTTTGTCGGTTTCTCAACCGGTTTTGGTGGCTTTGTCTCATGACTCCTTTGCCCAATGGATTCTTTTGGCACTTGGTCTACATTGTTCTTGTGGCACTCACTGGGAATGCACATCCTGAGCAGAGCTAATGTTGATGTCCATTTTGACCCTCCATCGTTTTTTAATGTTTCCCTTTACTTTGCATGCCCTGAAACATTTTTCCCTTTTGAGATGGATGATATAATGTTTTGTCTCCATTTTTATGCCTTGAATTGTTCACAAACTCATTTTCCTTGCCCCTTTCTAAGAGAAATCCTGAATTTTCTTATTTTTGCCCTAAATGTTTCAAGTTTGCAGGATTTTCCATTTTTCCTAACCATGGAGGCTCGAAATTAATCAATTTTTACTTGTATGCATTTGAAAATCCTTTTCCATGGTTGTAAAATGTTTGAAAACATGTTTCATCTATCCTTTGTTCCAAAAATTCTTCATCCGTGAAGAAAAAATCAAATTCGGGCATCCCTGGCATTTTCTGTGTTTTGATGGCTAGACAGGTGTCATTTTCTTGTCAAATTCATCTTGGCGTCCCTAGGGCATCGCATTATCAACTTTTTCATCTTTTGACGGTCATACGGGCATCCTTTTCCCATCAAATTATAGCTCACATACTTTTGCATATGTGGCTTGTTCTAATTGGTAGAGGGGATGCAGATCGATAGTGGACTTGGAGAATTTTTGCCTTTTTGGCAAAATGTACTAAAATGTAAAACAAGGCCATGGGCCCATTAAGTTGAATTAATGTCTTGTTCGCATTTTTTCTCATGATGGAAAAGTGGAGGTTTATGATTTCCAGGGCAATTAGAAAATTTTGCCTTTTTCAGAAAAATGGACTTAAAGTCTTAAAAGAGAGCATGGCCCCAACAAAGAAGGAATTTGAAGGTTGCATGGATCGGTGGGCTGGTGGAATAAAAGTGGGAAAATTTCCTTTATCAAAAAAAGGAGTTAAAATGAGAAATGAGCCCTCATATCCTCAGCGATAGACACGTGTCAAGGTCAAGGGCGGAGGGGCGAGAGAATTGCCTAATTTTTACTTTTTTCAAAAGTGTTAAAATGTCAAAAAGTGATCCCAAAACCATTTCCAATAAAATTTTTACATGTGGAGGGCTCATATTAAAGGGAGAAAGGAAAATTGATGGCAATTGTACATTTTGACATTTTTACCACCATTTTAGCTCCAGGAAGTGTGGAAATGTGTTTTTGCATCATTTTTTATCAATTTTTTTGTGGATTCATGTTGTTTTGGCCTACATGATTCAAATCGATCATCTTGGAGGGTAAATTTATAGATCCAAGGAACATTTCAAAATGCTTTTTCTCTAGTTCGTGAAAATGCGAAATATCAAATCCAATTGTAGAGCAAATTTGCAGAATGAAAATTTGAAGGGGAAAAGGATGAAATGATGGAAGAGGAAGAATGCATGCTCCCATGACAAGGAATGATGAAGATTTGTAATAATTTTATTTTTTGCATGCCCGACATCTCCTCCTTGTAAACTTGGTTAAATGTCACTTTCGAGAAAGTCATGATTAAATTTGTAACAAACTAAGATGCCATAGGTTTCTTGGGAAAGAAGGATCAATTGTAATGGAATGTTATATATTGCATGAATTTGTCATGCAGAGGGTTGGAAGAATTTAAAAGAAGCCTGGGAAACTAAAAATTTCACTAGAAAATATGGGAAGAAGTGCATTCTCTAAGAAACCACCTGAGAACCATTTCTAATTCCTTTTTGCATTAGATTTGTATCATGTTGAGTTGGTTTGAGTTAAAAAGCCATTAACAATCTCTGAGATTATTCTTGAAACATTCCCCTGGTGATAAATTTGATCATTTCTGGATTATTTTGTGTTGTCTCTTGGCAAAATTTACATACACTTATGTTTCAAAATGTTTTCAATTTGTGTTTCTTGCTCGTATTGTAATCTGGTGTGTTTGGAGTTTCTTTTGGTCATACAATGGTCTCATTTATTGTGATAGTTTAGTGGAATTTGTAATCTCACATTAAGAAGAGATTTCATCTGATAAAGAGAAACAAATTTAAAATCACCTTACCTTCCTTGACTTCAGAGATTGTCTGTAAACCTTTGGGTGCACCTTAGGTCATGATTAAATAGAAATTTCTAGATACTTTTTTGGTTCATTTACTTCAAGATTTTTTTGCAGGTTGTCAAAGATTGTGTGGAAGAGTGCAAATCTGGGCATCTATTTGGTGCACATATCCTAGTTGAAGTAACACATTAACCTCTTTGAATCATTCTGTTGTTTAGGTCTTACAAGTTTTTTGCAAAGGTCCTCAAAGAATTTGGAAAATTCTTGTTAGTCTTGTTTAAAATCTCCCACCCAAAATTCATTCAAACAAACTAATCCTACCCATACTACCCCTGTATTGTATTGTGTGTCAACAAAAGAATACAACCCAATTACATAAATGCATAAAGCAAATCAGGATCATACCATGTCTCTAGTAGGCTCAGCCTTGTCTTGAAAGCATTTCCATCATTTAGTAGTGACATACTCTATTGAGTTTGAATAAAGGGAAATTGATCATGTTTTCTCAAGGCCATCTCCATACAACCTGCACATTACAAGGATATTTTCACCTCCTTCACAAAACAGAGGCTACAATATAGGTTCTCTTACCTTGGTTGGAAGGCACAACCTAAAATAGTTAGGATAAGATCAAGTCATAATTGAGTGCTATCCATCTCTCCACAAATGACGAGTGCAGTTAGATCATATCCCCATCTACAAAATGACATACATCATGATCTATCTACCTTCAAGCTTCATGCCATATCATTGATGTTGCTCAAACTAAATAGGAGAACAAATTTGGGTACCAACACCAATGATTCCAACCATGACTAACTATCATATGGTTCCTCACGATTCTGAAAATAGGGAGCCTAGGTTTAGGAATTCACATAAAAATGCACCTATCATGACTAAACCTCAATTCATTCTTCACACTCGAGAACCCATTTGGTTACTCCTTGTACCTCATAATTGGTAGAATGATTATGATGATTCAAATCCAAACTATTATTCTCATTGCCCTAATGTTAAAAACATGTATGCTTGAGAAATGAAAAAATGTTGAATACAATTGAAATCTTGTGTTTAGGTCGTGAATCCTCATTTTTCGGTTAAGGAATGTGATAATCATGTTGTCCTTGAGAAATCCCTATGAAAAAATTGATGATTGAACGTGCTTAACCATGTACATCCTCCCTGCATATCGTCCCTTAGAACTTTAATTAAAATTTCATATTTTCCTCCACCACCCGAAGATACGTGGCATTTTTCCATTGGTTCCAATGGACTTGGATAAAAAAATTAAACAATTCACATGATAACTACAAAGTGCAAGCCTAGCTCCGAAACCTAATAGAATGGGTTGTCATTGCACCTTTGCACAAAAGGTTTGATATAGGGAAAAATAAAAATGTAACCCCGAATCCTAACAGAAGACACATGTTGGTTTTCTAGGAAAAGTCAACAAGTAGATGTTCGGGTCAATATTACAATCTTGCACCCATTTGAGAAATTGGTTAAAAATGCAAATATGTCCCATGACTCCACCACTCTTAATATTGAGACATGTGTCACCCTCTCAGTAAAATTCAAGAGGCGGGGTTTTGGGTCAAATTACAAAACTTCTTGCACTCTTTTGAAAGGTAGTGCAAAAATGCAAAAAAACCCCCTGAGCCCATAAAGCATCATATTAATCCACGTGGATGGTCCACATTCAAATGAAGAAGCAAGTTTGGATGGCTAGGATGTAATGCATTTATGGTTACCACCATTAATGCATTTTTACATGAATCAAAGAATATTTTTAGAAGTTTTCAAACATTTGAATCATTACCATTGCATATGAAGATTGGGTGACCTAGCTATGAGAATTCAAAAAGGAGTAAAGAAAAATGATCGAGAGGTGTTGATATTGAGCTAGAGAATTAGAATCAAAGGAGTAGGGGATAATTACACAACACTTGCACAAAAAATGGGTAAGGCTTGTATTGCGTTCATGTTTTTATTGTTTGACTTACAATTTGTAAGAAATTAAAGGGTGAAATTAGGGTATAGAAAATGAAGCCACTACATTCGGATTTCACGTCACCTCTAGTATCACCAATGATTTGGACAAAATCACAAACACAAATTTGGTAAATGTTGATTTGGATGATTTCTTGCAAAGGCTCAATAGTCCAAATAAAAGTGAATTCATGATGGCAAAATTGAGGCCAACAATATTTCCCTAGCCATTGTTATCCTCCCTTAGTACATTGTCCCGAGCTAGTGAGAATTTGTGCTATGAATTATGATCCGGAAAAAAGGAGGTCTTGGATGGAAGTGGTGATGGAGTTTTGACTCTAACACCCAAAGCCTTTAGGGAAATGCTAAGATTACAAAAATCACAACACTAGTAACCATAAGCATTGAATCACTCTTAGGATTTTGAGACAAAAAGAAGGACTATGTCAGGGTCATAAATATTGAATGGTTGTTGATGGAAAAAGGTTACTACTAGACTCCCTAAAAGATTGGTTAGGTCACAGTTTGTGGAGGAAGTAGAAGACATAATTGTGTTACTAAGTAGAATGGTTGGCCTAGACACAACTAATGAATTCAAAGAGTGGATGTGCCCATACATCTGGGTCATTTTGGAAAATAAGGGAAGTATTTTTTGGGCAACACTCATAGTTGAATCAATTCATGCACAAATTTTTACATTGGCCACAAAAATCAACATGGGTATCACTGATGATCTTGAATTCTATATGATGTCATACCTAATATACAATATTGCAGTCATACCTAACATCTGATGTGTCATAAGCATTTCCCTGGCCTCCCACCACAAGATGACATTTCAAAGAATGTAAATTTCATGAGGTTTATCCCAATTACACTTGAGTAATTGGAAAAGAAATGTGAGATTAGTAAATGATGCATTTTTTGCACTATGTGATATGTTTATTCAAACCTGAGTGGGAGCAAGTATAGAATATCTGAAGAGGCTAAGAATGTAATATTGGAATATGGTTGTTTCTTTATCCAACATAGATTTTTCACTTATATTAGAGCCAATGGATTTGATGGGAAGCCATGCAAACTACCTAGATATCTAGATGATAAGATGGCCTTGTGTGAGCTTTCAAGGAAATTAACACCAAGTACACAAACTGATTATAGGAAAGCATAAAAAAATATTAAATTCCCCATCAAGATTGGGAGATACTCATGCCCCTCCATTGCAAAGGATAGATTAATGGAGGAGGAGATGGAAAGATTTGGCATGGAAAAATTTGAATCAAGGTCCAATTATGACATCAGATGGGTTGTTAGCACTGCCTTGGGAAGTTCATTTGAACATGAACCTCACTTTGAAGATTACTAGATGAACTATAGAGATGAGGAAGAGGTTAGACTTATAGACTTCTCAAGAATGACTCTTAGACAAATTATTGACTTCAAAATTGTTGTGGTGCCTCAAGGAATTGTAGATGATCAAAAATAGTGAGTCAATACTATATTGACCACAAGATTGAAGGAAAACCAATTCTCTATAGAATGGAATGTGAAAGAGTTAGACAATCCTTATGAAATAATTTCCAATGTAATGAGATGGACCTTGACTTGGTTGAAGGGAAAAGGTATGGATTTTCCATACAAAACACAAAAGTATTGAATGAGTTTAGGGATTTGGGAATTTTAAAGGAAGATCTTCCCCTTTTAAGAGAAGGAGAAGATAAGATAGATCCATTGGGAGGAAAGGATCCTCAGCTTCCCATGAAGAGACCTACTACAACATCATTGATGAGTGGACTACTGTTGCTAGTGAAACTGGGACTCTATGTATCTGCTTTGAAGTAAAAGATAGAGGAAATGCTTTTGAAGTCCATGCAGAATGCCCCTATCACTTTTGTAGTACCAATACAAGCTAAAGGAATGGGTATGACTAAACCAAGAACCCCCACAACAATATTGACAGGGGCATCTAGTTCAACCAAGAAGATGAGGGGTATTTTTAGATGTGGACCCAGTACACCTTTAGTAAAAAGTGCAAAAGGAAGGGGAGGCCCTGAAATCAAATGTTTTGAGAGAACTGCAAAGAGAGTTAAAGTAACATTTCCTTTGGAGAGAGATGTGGGTGGATCAGTAGAGGAGGTAGCCACCATGTAAGGAAGCACAAAAAGAAGAGATCCGAGGTGATTGATCCTCCTGCTCTAACTGAGGAACAAAAGAGAATAGTTACTTCCTTAGCTCATCAAGTAACACCATCACAAGATCAAAGAACACTTCAAGTGGATCCATTTGTACAACCAAAGTTTTTCATCTTTTAGTTTATTTCTAGGGGAATAGTGGCATATTTGATTCAAGAATAGGTGACTCATGGTACACCTTGTCTAACCATCCAAGTAGTTTGGTGATAGAAAAGGGGCCAGAAGAATTAGGTGTAACACAATTTGAAGGTATGGATTTGTCTCATTCTAGTCAGCCACATGAACAGATAAGAAATCTAGTTGAAATGATGGACATAGATGTATTGGGGGAGGTGCCTATACCCAAACCTTTTGATGTGTCAGTTGAAAAATATATATAGTAGAAGGTACAAGTGTTCCTCAATTGGATGAAAAATGAAGGAAGTTTCCTAGTTACTAACTATTGAAACAAAATCCCCAGTGCAAGAGGTCCCTATTAAAATCTCAACAATTTTAAGAATAGATGAATCAAGGATTCAAGGAATTGCAAGTGGAGTACTATGGACAACATTGTTTCAACTAAGGAGTACCCTCAAAAGGAAGCAATAATTATTAAGGGAAATGAGCCACCTCAGACTACAAACACTACTAAGGAAATGGTGGTGGAGACCACAAAAGAGGCCACTAAAATAGTGGAGATCAAGTGATAAAAAATGTGCATAATAATGATAAAGATAAAAACCAATTTACTGATCTCGGGTCACAAAAAACAAATGAAGAAGAAGAAATGATGAGAAAAGGGTTGTTAGTATACCATCTCAGGAAAATGTCTCTATTGAACATCAACCTCTGAAGGAGGTAGATAATGCAAAAAAGGAAGAATTTTCCAAGGTGGAAATTCCAACCAAAGAAACCCCAAAAGAGACTACAAAAGTGATTACTACTCCAAGATGAGGATAAAGACAAGGAAAGGAAACAATTGATAGTATGACCCAAGAAACAACTAGCCAATCCCAAACTCAAGGTCAAAAAGAGGAGCAACTGAAAAATAATAATAGTATAGGATGAGTCTAAAGATCCAACATTGGGGTGGACAAGGTACAACAAGAAATACCATTAGTACAAGATCCCCAAGAAACATCTAAACAATTGATAGTTTTTTTTGAGGTATCCTACTTGTATTACAAGAAGAAAAAGTGGGAAATACTCTCACAACTGGTTGGTTGGGAGGACTGATTTCAAGAGGTAGAAGAGGAATTTGTCCCAGAAAAGGTCATAGACATCACATCTATAGCTTTCCCAAAGCCAAAAAGGCCACAAAAAGGGAAAGAATCCTCACTAAGACCCATGTGGACCAATATGGATTTAGAACCTTGGAGATTACAACCCCCCACCAAGGAAAGTCAAGGGATGACATTACAACAAGTGATTATGATATCAGGCACATCCCATTGGGGAAACCTTCTAGGAAATGCTAAAGCAAAGAGGTTACAGTGGTGGTCAAGGTTTTTCTACAAAAGGTTGATGAAGATAAAATATCAAAAAAGCAATTGAAAGAATAGATAAAAACATTATCTTCATGCTTGTAAAAATTTGGTAGGGCCTTCAGAGGAAGGTCATGAGTTGGCCAACACTATTACTCCTAAAATTTTGGACAAAGTAGAAAGGAAAGTGAGAAATGAAAAAGTGGATAAATGGGTGGAGGATCTATCTCAGAAAGGGAGAAAATCATTGAGAAAGAAACAAAAAGGTATGCAGAGCTGACCAATATGCTCAATGATGTGAATGATTTAAAAGAACAATGTGAAAATGAATTATACTATTGGGAGGGGATCCTCCCCAAGTTTGACACCATAAATAAGCTTGATGAAGAAACACTTGAAAAGGAAGGAATAGTGTTACCTAAAGAAAAAGGGATGCAATATGTAATGGAGGACTTAGCTAAAATAAGGGTGGAAGTTATAAACTAGGTTAAAGAAAAAAGTGGAGTGGAGAGAGAGAGACTATGGATAGGAAAATATATTGACATTATAGATAACAGACTAGAAGAAGTGGTATTTGATAAACAAAGCCCACTTATGGAGACTAGGAGGTTGATGTCCTGAGCCAATATTTTGACCAATACATCAAGGAGGAACACTATTCTTATGAGGTTATCAAAAGGCTCATCATTGTGGAGAACAAGATTGTTGAGTTAGCTAAGAAGATGAAAGAATATAAACGTTGGATGGACCAATGTGTGGGGTGATGAACATGAATAATTTGATATTCAAACACCATGTAGGACCTGATGAAGAAGAGGTGATCCAATTGTTCCAAATATTTGATGTTTATAGGACAAGCAAGCCAAAAAGAAGAAGAGATGATGAAGAGAAAGATGATGATCATATATTGATTGTGAGCAAGATTAGGCTTTTTTTTCCAAAAAATTTATTTTTTCAATTATTACTTTCACTTATAATAGTTACATATTATTTTAAATTTTTGTTTCCTATCATGTATGTATTGTTGAACAATGCAAGTAGATTTCATTTCATTTTAATAGAATCTTATGTCTATTTTAACATGAAATTAATGTAACATTTTACATATTTTTGCATTTTGAAAAAAGAAAATCAGAATGGGGTTCTATTAGGGGCCCTAACCCAGGAAAAATTTCACATACATTCTTGATATTATATCCGATAGAAACTAAGAGAAAAAGTACCTAATCTTCTACTGATACAAAATCCTCTCTGCAAAGAGGAAGTTTCTTCAAAATCCTATTCTTTCTAGGAACAAATTCTTCCATTCCAATCACCATTTCACAAACACAATGTCCCCTGCTAAATTATGAGACATGCCCAAAGACATAAGCTCATCAATACTTTCCATAGACCATCCAGAAAACCTATCAATTCTGATCTCCTCTCATAAGAGGAAACCCATTCAGTAAGGTCTAGACCACCTTTAGGAAAATCCTTCTTCCCTGATGCTTTGAAGGTGGAAGATGGATTGGAAGTCCATGCAAAAGCTGGAAGTGCAACTAAAATTATTTTTGGAGTAGATGGAGTAGGATTTTGGAACTAGACTCACCCTTACATTTCTTCATGAAGATTGGTGATGTCCTCAAGGAGGTTGTGAAGACATAGTCCCTGTTGGTTTCTTTTCCAGAATTGAAACACGTTGCTCCAATTCATTCATCTTGTGAAAGAGAGTAGGCACAATATCTATTGAAATCCCTTCATCAAGCACATAATATTTTGAGGAATATCCTTCATAGTGAATCCTCATCACATAAATGAAAGGGCATGTGTTTTTAGATGCACCTTTCATAGTAGGCCTCTCTTGAGCCAAAATTGTTTCAACACCTCAGGAGTTTTTTTGGTGCTCTAACTGAAGAGGTGAAAATACATCATTGGAAGGAAGGGAGAACACATGGGATGATCTGATCAATCTTCATATCAACACAACTTGAATAGCCTAAGTTGTCAATGGCCCACTGTAGTCTTCAAGATCTATAATCCCAAATAGCATTCTCATGAATGCTTCATCTGGGCTTGATAAATCAAAAATCAAGTGCAAGTATTTAGAAGATATGTCTTTCAAGCTAGATGCTAATGATGTTCCCACCCATATTAAAAAAATATCACCAAGCCTCTTACACTTAGGAGAAAAGATGTGAATTTGTAATGGAAATGATGTGAATTTATAGGAAATATGAGGTTAGCAAGTTGAACTAAGAAAAATCATGGTGAGGTGACTCCTGAGATTGTTTGTGATACCCACATGAAGGAAATAAACTTGAAAGAGACTGACATCATTCAAAAAAAATGGAGTGATTTTCCTGATGTGACTTGATCCATGTGGAAACACTCAACTCAGAAAGATATGTTAATGAGTGTGTGTGTTTCGAGGTAGATTCTCAAAAGGAGGAATGATTAAACATCAAATCAAAATATCTGGGGGCACTAAAAATCATTGAAAAGTTTCTCAACTTACATAAAAAGAAATGATTAAAAAATGATACCAAAAAGATGACATGGCATCCTAGTCATTCTAGGAGAATGAAAAAACAAATCATTTGTAATCCCTCCACATGGCACCACATGAAAGAAAAGTATTTTCAAAGGGAATAATAAGTAGATCAGATTGTGTGCCAAAAGGAAGAATATTCTCTTAAAGATTCACATTTTTGGGGGAAAAAAAGAAAAGGTGAGAGAGAGAGAGAGAGAGAGAGAGAGTTGTATATATATGAGAGGAATGTTCTCATATGAAAGGGGGTTAAATTTTTCTAAATTTTAGAAAACAGAGAAAAATGATTGTACTTTCTTGAGAAACTGAATCAAATTGAGAGAGACCAGTGAGTTATTTTATTTGTCCAAACCTTCTCATGCCAAGATGATTGCAAGTGTATAGTCATTGGAAAGCATTGAGGCCATAGGTTTTATGGTCCCTTGTTGAGAAATTTGAATTTCTTGAAATTAATTGTGTGTTATCTCTGAGAAATGTTATCTTTGTTCTTAAGGTAGAATACTTTGAATCAAACTACTTGCCTCCTTATTGCAATCTTATGTTAATGGTTCCTTTGAATTACACTAAATCTTGTCTTAATTAGTGGCATTTTGGAAACTACAATTGCACTATAAATAGAGCTTTTTTTTATGTGGTGTGATAAATAGTTTTAAATTCATATTGCCTTTATTTAGTTGAGAAGATTTTAGTAATATTTTGAGTGTATCTTGAGTGTAGTTGAACAAGATTTGTTAATGTTTTGTTGAGAGTTTAACATGAGATTTTTGTTTAAATTCTCAAAGGTTGTGTGAAATCTTGTACTCTTGGGCTTCCATGAGTGCATACCTTCTAGTTAAAGGGTTGTTGTTAGTTGTGTGATGTGTTTTTCTTTCCTTGGGGAATTTTCAAACATTTGTAAGGTTTTCTTGTGGATTTGTATAATCAAATTTATCCTACTTTAATCTCCCATTCATACACAAAAATTATGACCTACAATTGTTAAATCCATTTGAATTACCCATGTTTTCCTTTCTTATAAACATTTTTTCAAGGATTTTACCATTTTTATCCTCCCTTTCCATAAATATGTAGAAGTAAAGCTAAGATTTACATATGTCTAGAGTAACTTGAGTCCTATTTTGAAAGACATCTGCATTATTTAGTGTGAAAACTTGTGAGAGTTAAATAATGCTTGCATTGACCATGTCTATTTAGGACTATCCTTCATTTCCTAAGAAAGAGCTTAGAGACTGCAATTTCATCCACCTTTCTCATATAATAGGTTACAAAATGGGTCCTCTCACCTAGTTAAAGGAAGAACCTAAAGTAGTAGGGAAGGTCATCCCCTTTGTGAGTGCAATCCAATCTCTCCCAAGTCAAGTCCCAAAGAGTTTATCAGATATGTCCCTGGCTACAAATGACTAAATCTTGGTTTATCTTCTCTAAGCATCCAATTTAGATTGTAAATGTTGTTTGGCTCTCAAGGTGGTGTAGATTTGGGTACCAACACTCTCCTAGCACCATTTTTTGGGGATTATTTTCATAAATACAAAGATATATCTCAACCTCTAGTAACATATGAAATATGTTTAGATGCAAATATATGATCTAGACTTGATCCTTTATTGAAATTTGCTAAAAATGAGCTTAATCAGAAGTCATTTGCTCGATATTTTCCTAGTTTAAGAAATTTTCCATTAAATTTGACTTGGCTAGGGGTAAATATTGATAAAGGATAGCAATATTTTCCAAGATTTGATGAAATTGATTGTGAAGTTTTAGTTGGAAAGTTGTTTGAATTGATTTACACATCTAAGGTGCAAGACCTTAGTGGTGACTCCATCTTTCTCAAAAAATATGGTAAATACTAAGTACCTTGAACTTAAATTATTGTAATTTATCATCAAGATATGTAAATATAGAAGGAAGAAGGTCCTTCTTCAAGACAAATCCTACTAGAAGGTTGTTCCCAGAGTTGGGAAGGACAAATCCAACAAAGAAACAAGTCTGGAAAGCCTTGGGTGATCAAAGATTAGAAAAGAAAAGGTTGTTCCTATTACTGAAAGTGATCAACCTTTGGTAGAAGATTACTCTAGTACTTTAGATGGTTCTGGATCAAGTAGTCCCTACAAAAATTTGTATACTCCAACTGGGAGGGTCCTTCATTTTCAAGTGATCTAGGTATTCCTCATTTCTCCTCCTTTATTGATTAGAAATAATAGAGTATTTTGTGAGACATAATCATTAAAGGATCATTACTTTGAATATCATACTCCATTACCTCAAAGACCTCTTGTCCCTCACCATTTTAATCCTCTAGTTGGAACCTCCTCAAAATAATATGGCTCAACCTCCACCTAGACCTCCCTTTTTTGTTGTGAATGTGTACAATCCTATAGATTTTGAGGTATGGTGGGTTATCCTAATGTAGTCCCACATGAGGTAAGAAATAGATTGCCTAAATTCATAGGGTAATAATGCCATTAGTGGTGACCAACACCTCAAGATATTTTCTAATACCATGGAAGATTTCAAGATTGAGTATGAAGATGTATATGTAAAGTTGTTTATACATACTCTAGAGAAGAAGATCCCGAGATTGGTACAAGTCACTACTAGATAACTCTATTGATTCATGGAAAGAGATGAAAAATGCATTTAAATCACAATATGGTGATAAAACTGATCCAAGGTTCCTCACATAAATTTGAGAACATAAAAAGAATCCTAATGAACTTGTCCAAGATTTTAACACCATATTTAATAAGACTTTGACTAGACTACCTGTAATATTGAGGCCAAGTGATGAATCATGTCTAATTAAATATTTTGATGCCTTTGATAAGAAATCAACATATTACTTAAGGGATAAAATCCTAGGACCTTGAGACAAGATTTTTCTATGGCTGTTCAAATAGATAATAATATCAAGGTAGCTAGAAAGCCTCCTAAGAGGAGGGTGTCAAGTTGATCAATCTTGAAAAGCCTCAAGGAAAGTAAAGGAGTAGATCTAGAGGAGGTGGTTAAAACTCTAGTAGGAGTAGTGAAGGAAATTTCTTACAAACTTGTTAGAGAAGAGAAATGGACTAGGTCAAATATCTCAGGCCCAACACCAACCTCAAGGGAAGAATAGATTTGGAAATCATCCTAGAGGTGATCATAGAATGATGATAGAGGAAAGGGACCCATGGGGTCAAGAAACAAGAAACAACAACACAAGGGAAAACAAGTTGGTTCCTGATCCATTGACTGCTAGAGTATCTATGGTAGAGGAGGATCATGTTATTGAGTGGTGTGATAAGTGATTTCTACCACATTCCCATGTGATCTCAATGAAGAAAGTGAAGAGGTTGATGATGATGCCACCTTTGGTGATGTGTGCATGATGGAATTCTGATAATCCACAACAAGGAGCTACTTCTACTGAATTGTTGAGTCTAAGACTATGGAATGTTTTGGGATTGCATACACTCGGGTATCTTCTATCCCTTCTACTAGTAGTCTTGATGTTGATATGGTTCATGCCTTTGAGTTACCTAACCATGAATTTGAATATTTAAGGGCATTAATGATAAAAAAATATGATGGTGGTATTCCTTCTGAGGAGGATAGGAAGCTCCTAATGAATGTAGTAGTGGCCCAAGAAAAATAATATAATCTGAGAAATAGGATGGTCAAAGGACAGGGCCACAACCCAAAAAAAACTCCTCTCCTCACCAATATCCCCAAGGTTGTTCCCAAGAAATATTTACCAAACAAAGGCCTAATTATTGCTAACAAATATGATTCCCCTACCTTTCTCAAGTTATAAAAACCTCATACCACCAGAAAAAGAAATCACCCTACCTCCTAGTGCAGTCTTACCTAAGTATACCCCTTGTGATATGGCTCAAATTTTGAGTCAGATTAAGGTTACTATGCCAATTTTGAGTTGCTCAGAATTCTTGAGCATAGAAGAAGAACATTTGAATACTTAGGTATCAAGGAGGAGTTGGTGGCCACAAGTAAGGAGGTTAACAATGTAGATCTTCCACCTATTATTGTAGAGTTAGAAGTGCCCCAAGAAATGGAAAGTCTAGGGGAATCACCTGAGATATATTTAGGCACTTCTTTGGTAGAATCTCAACTTGATGTGGATCCATTTTTTACTACTTTGATCATCAAAGATAGACTTGTCCACAACTATATGTTTGATTCAGGAGCTTCATGTAATGTAATGCCTCTTGAAGTTATGAATGAACTAGACATCAAAGTGACAACAAATTTTGGAAAATTCTAGGCCATGGATTCAAGAGAAGTTCCAGTGATAGGATATGTAAAAGGTTTAGTAGTGCAATTGGCAGCTTATCTTGGTAAATACTTGACTATGAATGTGGTCATTGTTGATTGCCCTGCTAAATGGGGTATGTTGTTATCTAGAAAATGGGCTACAAGTGTTGGAGGAAGTGTGCAAATGGACATGTCCTATGCCACCATACCCATGGAAGGAAATTTGGTGAAATTGTACGGAGAGAAAAGAAAATGCTACACTTGATTGAGGACCCAAACAATGCCTCCTATGAAGTGTTGTTTGTTGATGTAGATGCTGATAATTTTGTTGGATATGCAGACTTTGAAGACCATAACATAAATGAGAAGTCCATGCTTGGAACAATTTGTTGGAGGCCCCTTGGACTATGATGTTTGATGGAGCATGCTCCAATATGGGTAATGGGGCTGGTGTGGTGCTTATATCCCCAAACAAGGAGACATTCAATTTCTCTTTCAAGATAAAATTTGAATGCACCAATAATATTGTAGAATATGAAGCACTTCTCCTAGGCTTGAGAATTGCATGGAGGTATGGAATAAAGGATATAATTGTTAAAGGGGATTATGAGTTGGTGGTAAAAAAGTTAAAACGTATATATTAAAAAAAATAAAGAATGAAGCAGTATAAGCATGCAATGTGGGACTTCATTGAGATGTTTGAATCCTTTAATATCTTGTACCATGATAGGGCTCAAAATGCTACAACTGATAAATTGGTAGTGCTTGCATCTTGTTTGACAATTTCATTGTTTCTCCTTATTGTAATTATGATGTAGAAGTGTTGTCAAGACCCTAGTCCCTGATAATGTAAAACATTGGAAAGTGTTTGATGATGATGCCCAAGTGCAGAGGTTCTTGAAAAATGAAGGATAATTTACAAATCAGTGCATGGATTGGGAGCCAATGGTTTCATTGTGTGATGGAAAAGAAACCCTATTTGGAAAAGACATAATTCAGTTGAAAACCAACACAATTCCTAGGGGGTTGGTTGCTTTGGAATCTAATTTTGATAATGCAGATAGGGTGGTCCATAGGCATATCTCTACTTCAAGGATGTTGAGGAGTATAATTTGGGAACCAAGGAGAAGCCTAGAAGGTGTGGATAGGGTGTAATCTAAGAAAAAAAAGAAAAATCTTATGTAAAATTGTTGACAAAGTATCAAGATTTTTAGCATGGTCTTATTCAGAATTGAAGGCTTATAGAGAGGATTTTTTCCAACATGAAATACCCTTAACCTAACACTAAGCCATTTAGGAAAAAAAGAGGCCTATTAATCCTCTTCTTCTCACTTAAAATGCAAGAAGAATTGACAAAATTGAGGGATGGAGGAATAATACAACCCATAAGATACTCTTCATGGGTGGCCAATCTTGTACAGTAAGAAATAAAAATGGAGATATAAGGATTTGTGTGGATTTTAAAAATTTGAATAAGGCCTCAATCAAAGACAATTATCCATTTCCTAATATGGATAACATGTTGCAGCTGGTTACAGGATCTGAATTGCTCTCAACTTTGGATGGTTTCTCAAGATATAATCAAGTGGTGGTGAAACAATCAGAAAGGATTAAAAATACTTTCACCACCCCATGGGGAACATATGTATATGTGAGAATTCCATTTGGTTTGATGAATGTTGGGGATACTTTCCAAAGAGCCATGGATGTTGCTTTTTCAGGTTACATTAATGATTTTATTGTTGTGTATCAAGATGATGTAACTATGTTTTCTAGGAAGATAAGTGACCACTGAGCCATGTGGAGAAAATGTTGGTAAGATGTAGAGAGTATGGGATCTCATTAAATCCAAGAAATGTCACTTTGGTGTTCAAAAGGAAAAATTACTAGGGCATATAGTATCTAAAGAAGGGGTCATGATAGATCTTGAAAGAGTAGAAGCCATTGGAAAAGTTCCCATACCCATGTCAAAAAAGGGTATCCAATATTTCTTTGGGAAAATCAATTTCATTAGGAGGTTTATTTCAAATTTTCTGAAATAACCATCCCTATTACTAACATGCTAAAGAAAGACCAAGTTATCAAATGGGAAGATGAGGTTGTCCAAGATTTTGATGGGATCAAGGAAGCATTGAAGAATGCCCCTATTTTAGCTAGCCCAAATTATAAGAAAGTGTTCAAATTTTTTTCCTTTTTCCTCTAAGAACACAATTGCTTTTGTATTATTATAGAAGGATGATGAAGGGAATGAGAGACCTATTTCCTTTTTTAGAAAAGCTTTGTAAGGAGCTGAATTAAAATACACCATCATGGAAAAGAAATATTTTGCACTTGTTTGAGAAACTAAAATTTTCAGGCCATATATATTGAGTTCAAAGATTATAGCTTATGTCCCTCATACAATGGTAAAGGACATCTTGTCTGAGATGGAAATATCCAAAAAAGGTGTTGATGGGTGGGTAAAAAATTGCAAGAGTATGACATGGACATACAGACTACCAAATTGGTTAGGGGTTTGGGCCTTGCAAAATTAATGGCAAAAAGTAACTTACAAGTGATGGAGATCAATGAAGTTGAAGAAGGAAATGTGGATATCCAAGACAAGATGATTAATTCCACATGGTATAAGGATGTAATATTTTACCTCAAGAATTTGGAGTGTCTCAGGAATTTAGATAAAAAAAATTAGAAGGACACTTAAATTGGCTCTCAAAAATATGTTATAATTGACTATGGGTTGGCTTGGAAGAACCCAGAAGGAATCCTATTGAGGTGCATCAGAAGAAGAAGCTCCCAAGATTATTGTAGAATTTCATGGGGGAGTATGTGGAGGTCATTTTTTTGGAAGAGTGAATGCTCATAAGATTTTGAGAGTAGGTTATTAGTGGCCCACACTATTTAAAGATGTAGCTTTGTTAGTCATAAAGGTGTGAGAGTTGTCAAATATTCTCTGGGAGGTTGAAGGCCTCAGGTGATTTACCTTTGCAACTAGTATAGTGGAAGCCCCTTTCAAGTAGTGGGGGAATGGAATTTATGGGGATATTTTAGATTCTTCAAGTGCAAGGCACAAATGGATCTTAGTGGCTATGATTATTTCACTAAATGGGTTAAAGTTATTCCCACCAAGAAAACAACTCACCAAGTAGTTATGGATTTCATTTAAATAATATAATTTGTAGTTTGGGGTCCTACAAAAATAGTTTTTGATAATGCTATGAGCTTTAGAGCTAAACCATTATAACTATGTGCCAAAGAATATGGAATTAATTTGACTTATGCATCTAATTACAATCCTCAAGGGAATGGTCAAGCTGAATCAAGTAATAATTTTTTTCTCAAAATACTTAGGAGGACATTGGAAGTT
Organism: Taxus wallichiana var. yunnanensis; assembly: GCA_018340775.1. Taxonomy (NCBI): domain Eukaryota; kingdom Viridiplantae; phylum Streptophyta; class Pinopsida; order Cupressales; family Taxaceae; genus Taxus; species Taxus wallichiana. The sequence continues at coordinate 539,361,352 of CM031240.1, forward strand.
AAAAAAGAAAATGGGGTGAGCAACTCAAGTTTTCTCTATATGGGAAGATAGATTATTACTACTAAAAGAGCTCACTGGAAAGAGTCCTTTGAGTTGGTCTATGGTGTTCAGCTCTCTTTTACCCTTACATATGTAATCTATCTTCCTATAATTCATGCAAAAACTTGAGGATGAAGGGGAAGTTAACCCTTATGAAGCTAGATGAATCCAGATCCTAGAATTAGATGAAGAAAGAAGAGAATCCCACCAGAGACACCTTAAGTTTAGGGAGAGACTCAAGAAAATATTTGATAAAAAGGTGACTCCTAGAACCTTCAATGTTGGAGATTGTTTTGTTATGGGATAAAAAACATGAGGATAAAGGAAAACATGGAAAATTTGATGCCTTGTGGATGGGTCCCTATTCCATTGATATAAGGATTGGTGAACACACCTTCTTCTTGAAGGACTTGGAGGGAGACTTACTAGAGTTTCCTATCAAATAAACACCTCAAACATTTTAAGATTAAACATATATATGCAATCAGTATGAAATTTTGTATAGTGTATAGTCAATTTTTTTTGTTTTTTTTTGTTTCCTTTTCATTTTCCTGGTCTATAGTGACCAGTTGCCTTGGTATCTCGGTGTGTTTTGTGAAGTATGTTTTCTCTGTTAGACCTTGTGTATGTTTTTGAATGACTCATGTTTCCCAATGGATTAAGGAACTTGTATCTATGGTGTTTTGTTTATGTGGTTCTTGTGGCACCCATAGGGGGTGCCCATCCTCGAGTCAGAGCCAATGTTAGTGCTCATTTTGATCTTCCCTTTTATCTTTAAGTGTGCCTTGAAAATTTTCCTTAAGTTTGGTTTTCAATGTTAAAAACATGTATGCTTGAAGAATGAAATCATGTTGAATACAAATGAAATCCCATGTTTAGGTTGTGAATCCTCTTTTTTGGTGAGGAATGTGATAACCATGTCATCCTGAAAATCCTGTGAAAAAATTGATGATTGAATGTGTTTAACCATGTAAATCCTTCCTATATATCATCCCTTAGACCTTCAATGCAAATTTCATATTTTTTTCTTCCGCCACCCAAAGATACATGGTATTTTTCCATTGGTTGTATTAAGTGGACTTGGTTTACAAAATTACACAATTTGCATGATAACTACAAAGTGCAAACCTATCCGAAAACCCGATGGAATATTCCATGAATATTTGAGTTCAAGTATAAAGTGCAAAAGAAAGTTAACTACTTCCCAAAAAGGAATATGTGTCTAAATATTATTGGAGTGGGGAAATGGATTATCAATAATGCATTTTACACAAAACTTGCTGATGAAGGTGAAAAATACAAATCAAAGCCTAAAGGCCTGACAGAGGACACATGTTGATTTTAGGCAAAGTCAACAGGTGGGATGTTCATCAATATTGCAATTTTGCACCCATTTGAGAAATTGAAAATTAAAAAATGAAAATAAGTCTCATGACTCATCACTCTTAAGATTGAGACACATGTGTCTTCACCCTTTAACAAAATTCAAGAGGTGGGGTTTCAGGTCAAATTACAAATTTGCACTCATTTGAAAAATTGTAAAAAATGCAAAAAGACTCCCTAATCCCACAAAACACCAAGATCAAGCCACATGGATGGTCTACATTCAAATGAAGGAAGCAAGTTGGATGGAGTTAAGGATGTAATACATTTATGGCTGCCACCATTAATGCATTTTTGCATGAATCAAAGCATATTTTTAGAAGTTTTCAAACATTTTAAATCGTTACCATTGCATACGAAGATTTGGGTGCCCTAGCTTAAGAATTCACAAAGGAGTAAAGAAAATTTGATTGAGAGGTGTCGATATTGAGCTAGAGAATTTGGAATCAAAGGAGCAAGGGAGAATTGCACAACACTTACACAAAAATGGGTAAGGTCTTTATATTGTTGTTCATTTTTTTATTACAATTTGTAAGAAATTAAAGGGTGAAATTAGGGTATAGAAAATGAAGCCACTACAGTTGGGATTTCACGTCACCTCTAGTATCACCAGTGATTTGGACAAAATCATAGACACAAATTTGGTAAATGCTGATTTGGATGATTTCTTATTACAAAGGCTCAGTAGTCCAAATAAAAGTGAATTCATGATGGAAATTGAGGCCAATAATATTTCCCTAGCCATTGTTATCCCTCCCTTTAGTACATTATCTTGAGCTAGTGAGAATTTTTGCTATGAATTATGATTAGAAAAAAGGGAGGTCTTGGATGGAAGTGGTGAAGAGTTCTGACTCTAACACCCAAATCCTTTAGGATAAATGCTAAGGTTACAAAAATTACAACACCAGTAACCATAAGCATTGAATCAACTCTTAGGGATTTTGAGACCAAAAATAAGGACTATGTTAGGGTCATAAATACTTGAATGGTTGTTGATGGACAAAAAGGTTACCACTAGACTCCTAAAATATTGGTCAGGTTTCAATTTGTGGAGGAAGAAGTAGAAGACTTAATTGTGTTACTAAGAAGAATGGTTGCCTAGACACAATAATGAATTCAAAGAGTGGATGTTCCCATACATCAAGGATTTTGGAAAATAAGGGAAGTATTTGTTGGGAGAACACTCATAGATGAATCAATTCACGCACAACTTTTTACATTGGCCATAAAAATCAACATGGGTGTCACTGATGATCTTGAATTCTATATGATGTCATACCTAATATACAATATTGTAGGTCATAAATGTTTCCCATGGCCTCCCACCACAAGGACAAATTTCAAAGAATGTAAAGTTCATGAGGTTTATCCCTAGTTACACTTGAGTAATTGGAAAGAAATGTGAGATTAGTAAATGATGCATTTTTGCACCTGTGATATGTTTATTCAAACCTAAGTGGGAGCAATATAGAATATATGAAGAGGATAAGAATGCAATATTGGAATATGGTTGTTTCTTTATCAACATAGATTTTTCACTTATATTAGAGCCAGTGGATTCGATGGGAAGCCATGCAAACGCCTAGATATCTAGATGATAAGATGGTTTGTGTGAGCTTTCAAGGAAATTAACACCCTACACAAACCGATTGCAGGAAAGCATAAAAAATATTAAATTCCCCATCATATTGGGAGATACTCATGCCCCTCCATTATAAAGGATAGATTAATGGAGGATGAGATGGGAAAATTTGGCATGGATTAAAATTTGAATCAAGGTCCAATTATGACATCGAGAGAGGTTATACTTAGAGACTTCAAAATAATGACTCTTAAACAAATTATTGAAGTTCAAAATTTGAACATGAACCTCACTTTTTGTCCCAAATGTCCCAAGTTCAATTGGGCAAGTTGTTCCATTTTCGGCCGAATCACCCGAACCACGTACTTCACGCTTTCACGTCCCAAATGTCCCAAGTTCACCCGGACCCGTTGTCACATTTTCGTCCGATCCGGCCTGAGTCGTCCTGCAGTGTGTGCTTCGCGTGCACTTTTGTCCCGCATGTCCCAAAAGGCATTTGTGCGTCTTTTCCCGCTTTGCCCGAATCGGCCGAGCCGCATGTTTTGCGCATTCACATCCCACATGTCCCAAATGAACCAAGTGCCATTCATGCTTATTTTTCCCGCTCTACCCGAATATCTTGCTTATTCAAATTGGTAGGTATGTATTAAATGCGCATTCATTATCTTTCTCTCTCCTAATCGGCTATATAACGAGTGAACCCCCTATGCATTTTTCACACTACTTCCATGCTATCCTTTGCTCGAACCCTTGCAATCTAAATTCTGCGTGTATCCCTTCCCTCTGTAATTCCTTCCCGAGTCTAGTTTGCAGCTCTGCCCTCCGAATTACTATCAATATGAAGATCAAATTTCAGGGACAGGAACAAATCTCACCACTAGAGTCTGCCGTTCCCAATATCGGGGATAGTGAAGCTCGCCATCTTGACTTTGGTGATTTTTGGGCAAGGATGGCAGATGTAAACCCTACACCAATGGCATAGATGATTCACGACAGCGGTTTGGCTTTCACTGGAGGTTTCCCAATCTTGGTGCAATGTGCCGATACAGTGCTTTCATGCGGAGCTCACTTCGACCCTGATTCGAGCAAATTGACCAACGTACAAGGGGAACTCATCGCCAAACTAGACGCTGCCGCCATTAGATCGCACCGAGGATTCCGTAAATGGATAATGCCATAGTTGTTTCCTTAATCAAGCATGTGCCCTATTCAATCAAGACAACGAAAAATACAAGGCGCGGGTGGCGAAGTCCTGGCTAAAGAACCCTAAGAAGGGAGCATCTCGTCTATCCAAGACTCTTTTCGGCTGATTTCAATGAAGAATTGTTGGATTTTATAATCCTACTGGCTCGGGTTATGGGTTTACCCTCTACTAACGAATTCCATTTTTGGATGTGCCCGCTCATCAGCATGGTGTGCGAGGGAACTCAAAATATCAACTGGGTGGAAATCATCAGCATGAACTTGGCAGGAGCAGCTGTCCAATGTACAGCAAACGAAGAAGTTCTACATGACTTCGTACTGATGTATACTCGGCAAAGCATCAAGGCAATGGTTTGGTTTTTCTTACATTAATGCCCACAAGGATGATCCTGTATATGCCTACTGCCCGCAGTTCACCCTAGAGACCAGCAATCACAATTTCCAAAGGGTAAATGATGCTTTCACCATGTACGTGGTCAGGCTTCTCGAGGGTGACACTGCTAGAAGGTTTTCTGATGAAGCCATGAACCTGATATCACACTACGGTGCCTATTTTATCCAATTCAGAAAATTCTCCTATATCAGGCTTGCTGGCTATGAGAGCACCCCTCTGAGGCTTCCCATGTTCTGCAGTGATAAGATGGCTTTGATAGAAGTATGTAGGAAGTTAGACAAATTGCACAGAACCTGCAGAGACAAGAAGATTACTAGTTTGCACTTTCCCATCTCTTTGGGAAATTACACTTGTAAAACAGCCCTGGACGCACATAATATAGAAAGAGCCCTGGTTCCCATCATCGCTCATTTTTCAAGCCAAGAACTTGCTTTTGAAGAAGTTTCAAGTAACATCAAGATAATCTATCATCATAGGCAGATATGTAAGACTACTATCAATGATCGTGGTAGATGATTTTGAGGCTAGAAGGAGGCATTATGGTAGGTTCTCTCTGCAATTGATCCAAGAACTCGGCTTGTACCAAGTTCCTGAAGGACTCCAGGATGACAACTCTGATCTATACTCATATGAGTATGAAATGTGGTTAAGCACACTCCCTGGAGGACTTGGATTAGAACAAGAAAGAGAAAGATGATCGCCGAGATCCTAGCTCCAGCCTTAGTTCAGACTAAGGTCTGGTTTGATAAGAAAGTTTGAGAGCTTAGAAGGCACTCAGGAGAATCCTCCTCTAAGGATGTTTCAACACCAAGGAGGGAAGCATCGACTCCCATATCAGACACACCTGTGCAAACCCCTCCTGCCTCATCAACGCAAGGACCTGTAGCTTCCACTCCTTCTTCATCCACTCAAGTATACCAGAAGAAATTCAAAGAGGTTAAGAAGGAGCCTGTGGAAAAAGATCCTCAAAGAAAGCAGGTAGAAGTGCCTTTGGGACCAGAGAACATCATTGTTCTCAGTGAAAGTGAAGAGAGTGAAGTGCCAGCCCCTACAAATGCTCCTGAAGCTCCAATGGATAAAGATAAGGAAGTCCAGAGCACTGAACTTCCAAGTGCTATTGATTCCTCTGCAGCAATTGTCTCAAGCACCCCACTCACATCTCAACTTGAGACAATAGCTGTGCAAACCTTGAGCGTCATGAGCTCTCTATCTCTTGGTCCTCTTGCCCCTCCTGCTGCTTCCTCTTCCTCTTTTGCATGGGTGCAACCTTTTGTTGATAGTAGGAAGAGGAAATCTTCCTCTCGGAGCTCAGGGCCAAATTTTGATGTTGTGGCAGCCTTGTTAGGCACTACTCCTCCTTGTGCCAAGAAAGCCAGAATCACCTCCAGGATAGTGTCTGATGCTCAGGGTCAGCAATTCCTGGAGATTGCTAAGCCTACAGTAGATAAATCAGAGCAGGACTTACAGGTTTCTGACCTAGAATTCTCAAGGATTCCTATGGGAGAGTCTACCCCTGAAGGTGAGATCCACAACCTCCAGGAAACGGTCACAAGAGTCATTGGGAGGGTAGAGAAAGGGCAGCAAACTATTGAACAGTTGGAGGAACAAGCCCAGATTCTCACAAGTTTTATCAAATCTCTTTTGTCTAAGGACAAAGTTTTGGACCCTACCCCATTGACTACCCTTCCGCCACCTGTAATTTTGAGCCAAGATGAAGTACAGAGTATCAAAGACATGCACAAGTATTCCGTCTATGGCAGAGCTATGGAGGCCATGGTGGAAGATATGCTTGTTGCAGGATTGAACTTCATCGATGAAGCTTTCAAACTCCATGGAAAGGTGAACAATTTGCAACAGAAGCTCTCCTCCACTATCGGGATCATAGATAAAGAGCTCAAACTCTGGAGCAGTTACATAGTAGACCTCCGTCTCATGGGACAGACAGATGAGAATATTTTATTGGCGAATAAGGTTTTTGATGATGCAAAGGATAATCTATCAAAGTCCTGGGTTTACAGCGTGGAGTGGAAGATCAAAGTCTTGGAGGAGGCTTTGGGAGAGCTGAAGAATAGCTGGCAGAAGGGTGAGGCTTTCAAGACACTGGTTGTATCTACTTTCAAAGATATACATTGTCATCTTCAGGATGAAACTTCTGGTGTGCCTCTTTCCTTGCAAGAAATCAAAGCTCAATTCAGAGCTTTTGTCAAAGATAATCTATTCAAGGAAAGCTCCATCTCCAAAGAGAAAATGAAGGAGATCTGCTCTCTTCAATCTGCCATTGAAGAAGCAAATAAAGACTATCATACTCATGTCGAGTTTGATAAGGAAATGGAGAAGTGCCTCAGATTTTGGGCTCAGTCTACAGCCAACACGTCAGTCCCTCATGGCAGAGACATAGCCGAGGCATTGAAGAGATTCAGGAAGTGAATTTTGAAGTCAGTGGGTCCCTCCCATTCATAACCACATGTCTTCTTCTCCTTATTCTTCTCTTCTTTTCTAATTCTTTTTCTCGGATTCATTGTAATAAGTTGAGGTATTGCGATTGGCAATCCTTAACTAATCTTTAGTTAAAAGAAGTGGTTACAAAGAGTAACTGATTTGTAAGCTATATAATGGCCTCTCCACACCATTTTGAAAGGAGGAAGAACTTGGCTTATTTTCTGAAAGTGTAAATAGATCATAAAGAAATCAATACAGAAGGGCTTTTCATTCTTTGTCTATCTGATCTCTTTTATCCCTAAGCTTTTCATTTAATTTTGTGAAGATCATTTGTCTGTGTTATGTCAAGAAAACTTTTGTGTTCGCAGATGTTATTTACAGAACTTTGTGTCTTTAAATTCCATCTTATTTATATGATACAAATGATCTTGTTTCAATTCACTGTAACTTCACATACATAAAGAATTACTCTGTTATCTATAATTCTGCATGTTGCCTTTCTGCTCATTCTCGTATTCTCATTCCTCAGTCCTTTTGTAATTGATGATCTTTATAGAAAACACTTTCGTAATATCCAAGTTCAACCAGAAAATCATGTTTTGTATATTTGTAAATAGGTTCGTTTCTGAATAAGGGAACCTCTCCCATTAAAGAGGAGGGACTTCTTGTCCCCTGACTGTTGCTCTTCGTAAAGTCCTATTTGATGACCAACAGTTTTTGGTGACTCCACTGGGGAAAATCATATTCCAGTTCTGTAATTTTTGATCATCCTTTGATCTGGCTGACTCCGCATTTTACTCGAGGGAGAAGGGCCCTTGGTATTGAAGATTCTCAGTTTCAGCTTTTGGAGCAACAGGGTTTTCCTTTCCCTTCAACAAGAAATAGAAAGACTCGTTCGACAAGCACTCCACCTGTTCAAGATAGAATTCCTACGGGTGGTATTCCTTCAGAGCCAGCTAGTCCTAATCTTCGAGCTTTGATTCTTGCTAGTGTTGCAGTTCCTCTCCAAGCCATTTTTCCAAGAATGGCGGTACCATTGCCCTGGGGTCATCGTGTCGGGCCCCTTGCCCTTCCTCAGCCTTTGCATGAGTTACCCAGAGGTAACCAGGAAGAACTTCCCTAAATTCAAAGGCGATGGTAAAGTGCATCCTGATGAACACATCGCAGCCTTCATAGTTGCATGTGGAGTTCTGGGAGTTGAACATGAAGACGTCTCCGTGAGACTGTTCATTGAGACTTTACAAGATAATGTTGCTGATTGGTTCTATCACCTTCCGGCTGGTGCTATCACTAGCTGGGACACCATGAGAACTAGGTTTGAAAACCGTTTCAAACCAGCAGAAGATGTGCATGCCTTGCTAGCCCAAATCTCTCAGATAAAGAAAGATTCACAAGAGCCCATGAGAGAATTTGTGGCCCGATTCAACAGGTTGATTAATAAAATTCCACCAAATACTCGACCTGTTGATCAAATCCAAAAATGTTTCTTCCTAAATGCCCAATCGCCTGAAGTTAGTTATGCGCTAAGAAGGGCTAATCTCGCAACATTGGCTGAAGATCAAACTCTTGTTGTTAGTGTCGAGGATGATTTAATCATGTCAGGGAAGTTGAGGAGAGACCCTTCCAAATCTAAGTCTGCTTCTTCCTCCTCTTCCACCCCTGGACCTAATACTGATCCATTGGTTCAAAAACTTGCGAATGATCTCATTGCCATAAAGAAACAATCGCTCAAGATGCTCCTTATGCAGATGTTCCAAGGAGGAATTTTCAGCCCAAATCATTTTCGCTTCTCAAACAAGATTAGCACTTAAAGGACCTCCTGTTAAAGTTCCTGTCAATGCAACCTGTGAAGTTGAGGAACCAGATGATGATGAGGATAATGAAGCTTGCGAGGAATTTGTGGAAGAAGTTGATGATGAAGCAGATGAACTTGAGGGATCTCGAGTTAATTTCTTCACCACTGAGGGCATTGATGATGGAGATGATTATGATGAAGTAGTAGTGAGACATGAATAGTGAATCATTCACTGTCATGACTCGAGAGCAGACAAATCAGAGGGAGAAAGTGACGCAGCCCCCAAGAAATCTAAGGAGCAGCCAACAACTATCCCCGTAATTGCAAAAAGAGGATCTCCTATCCCCGTTTCATCTACACCAAAGGTGAGTCCTGTCAATCCTGCTATTAAAGTTACTTCTTTTTCCCCTAAAGTTGATAAACCTAGGATCTCAAGTGATGATGGCCCGTCCACTTCTGGGTCTTTTGATATTATTGATCACCTGAAAAAGACTAAGGTTCAAATCTCAGAGGCTGAGTATTATCAAACCCATCCCAAAGCTTTTGCTAAAATGATTCACTTTGTCAATTCCCATTCTAAAACCACCTCTAAAGGCCTTTTACCCACTCCTTCTTCGCACCACAACCTAGTCTGGTAGCCGCTGTCACCTCACCTAATGACAAAATCAAACCATTTTATGTAACACTTCTTATAGCTGGCCATAGGCTCAGTAATTGTGTCATAGACTCAGGAGCTTTAGATAATGTGATGCCTGCTAAAGTAGCTCATGCCTTAGGCTTGACCCTCACATGCACTTATGGATCTTGTTACTCTATGGAGAGTAAGGAAGTGCCCCTGGTCAAAAGAATTAAAGATGCACAAGTGGCTTTTGCTGCTTTGCCTGAGAAGAGAGTTTTGGCTACCATCTTAGTAGCAGATATTCCTCCTTCATACGGGATGTTGCTAAGTAGGAACTTCTGTAAGGATGTGGGTGGAGAAATTCAAATGGATTGGTCACATGCACTCGTACCTGTTAATGGGCAAATGAAGAAGTTGCTGCCTGAGAAGCAATCTGAGTATATTGTACAAAAAACGGATGATCCTAAAGCACAAATACTCTATGAGGATATGGGGCATGGTAACTACATGATTATGTCCCCTGATGAAATCCAACTCCCCAAAGTGTCACCTAAAGATCCTAATGGTGTTTGGATTTTAGAGTTTGATGGAAGTTGTTCCTCAGCTGGTTCTGGAGCTGGTGTCCTACTGGTGTCACCTGAAGGAAGCCTTCATCCTTTTTCATTCAAGTTGCAGTTCGAAAATACTAATAATACAGCAGAGTATGAGGCTCTCATTCTTGGACTGCAAGTGGCCAAAGAACAAGGTGTAAAGAATCTTCTAGCTCGTGGTGATGGAATTGATTGTAAAGCAAGTTAGAAACCTTTTCCAGGTAAAAAATGGAAGGTTGAAACATTACCAGAATCAGGTTTGGGATTCCATTGAATTTCTTGATGCTTTCTCCATCGAAGCAATACCTAGGGAGAAGAACAAGCAGGCTGATTCACTAGCAGTCTCAGGGTCACTACTGATTCCTCATCCTGACTTCTCTCAAGATAAGTTCACCATTGAGATGATCCATCGACCTAGTGTACCTGATAATACAAATAACTGGCAAGTTTTCAATGATGATCAACACTTGCTTTCTTTCTTAGAACTCAAGGGTAATTTTGAACAAGCTGTATTTTGAAGGAAGTGACAACCTGCCTCGTGAAAATGTGCCCTTTGACAAAGCAGTCACCCAAGGAGAAGAAACGGATCAGATGGATGCATCAAACTCAAAGGAAACAAGATTCCTAAAGGATTGGTGAGTTTAGAGGAACTATTTGATAAACATGACAGGTATGTAAAGTCTAGAGCTTCTACTGGACCTCAACAATCAGCTGAGTATGATAAAATTAATATTGGGAGTTCTACTGATCCTAAGCTCGTGAACATTGGAAAATGTTGCACAGCAGATGAGAGGAAAAAGCAATTGATCTTTTAAAGAGGTATAAGGATGTTCTTGCTTACTCTTATGAAGATTTAAAAGCTTTCAAACCAAAAGATATGCAACATTTTATTCCTCTCAAACCTGGAATTAAGCCTTTTAAGCAGAAACAGAGGCAATACAACCCCAAAATAGCTGACACCATCTTTCAAGAAATACAGAAGTTGTTGAAGGCCAAAATCATTTTTCCCATTCACCATTCAACATGGATTGCCAATATTGTGCCTGTTAGGAAGAAAAATGGTGAGATCCGCATCTGTGTTGATTTCAGGAATCTGAATCAGGCTTCCTTGAAAGATAATTATCCTTTGCCTATGATGGATCAGGTCTTGCAAGCTAGTAACAGGATCTGAAATGTTATCTATGCTTGATGGATTCTCGGGATATAATCAGGTAGAGGTTAATACTGCAGATCAACACAAAACAACTTTCACTACTCCTTGGGGTACCTTTGCTTACAAGAGAATGCCTTTTGGGCTCATTAATGCTGGTGCCACTTTTCAGAGAGCTATGGATCTGGCCTTTGGAAGTTTGAAAGGGAAGTGTATTGTCATATACCTTGATGACTTGACTGTGTTTTCTAAAACAAGGGCGGATCATTTTGACCACCTGGAGACAGTTCTGCTAAGATGTAGAGAACATGGGATTTCTTTGAATCCTAAAAAATCTGTCTTTTGTGTCACAGAGGGGAAATTATTAGGGCACATCATCTCCAAAGATGGTATTAAGATTGATCCTGAGCGAGTTCAAGCTATCCAGCAAATTCCTCTCCCAACCAGCAAAAAGGGCGTGCACTCTTTCTTTGGTAAGATCAATTTTTTAAGAAGGTTCATCCCTGATTTTGCAGAGTTAACTTTGAATATTTCCCAAATGATGAAAGGCAAACAAATGTTTGGTTGGTCTTCTGAAGGAAAGGAATCCTTTGAAGGTATTAAAAGAGCTATTGCTAAAACTCCTGTTTTAGCATGTCCTGATTTCAGCAAAGATTTTATTATCTATTGCTATGCCACAGATAATACCTTGGCTGCTGTTTTGACTCAAGAAGATTCTAATGAGCACGAACTCCCAATTGCATTCATGAGCTATATTCTGAAAGATCATGAGTTAAAATACACCATGATGGAAAAACATGCTTTTGCAAAGGGTCAAAGTTAAAGTGCAAGCAGCTTTCATTTTTACATCCTCAACTCTCATTCCATGGTGTTGGTTCAGATACAACTGTTAAATCAATTCTCACACAACAGGAATTTGGATCCAAGAGAGGGAACTGGGTTGCTAAGGTCCAAGAATATGATATTGACATCAAACCGACCAAGCTTGTTCGTGGAAAAGGCCTTTGTGAGCTCATTGCTGAAGGAGCTAGACATGAGTTACTGGAGGATAAAGTTGGCCTTCCTACCATTCTGTTTCTTAGCTCAGTTGATGAATGGTATGCTGATATCGCTCATTTTCTCACCTATGGAGAATGCCCCTCTCATTTAACTACCAAAGAAAAGAGGACTGTTAAACTAAGGTCAGTGTAATATGTGTTGTGGGAAAACACCTTGTTCAAACGTGGGTTAGATGGAAGGTTTTTGAAATGTGTGGACAAGGAACAGCAGAAAAAGTTACTCTCAGCTTTTCATGATCAGGCATGTGGAGGGCACTATTCATCAACGGTCACTACTCATAAGATACTTCATGGAGGATATTACTGGCCTTCCTTGTTCAGAGATGCATCCAAGTGGGTTGATAAATGTGAGGCTTGTCAGACTTTCGTGGGTAGACCTAAATTGGCCTCTTTGCCTCTTAAGCCAGTTGTAATTGAAGAACCTTTTCAACAGTGGGGTTTGGACTTCATTGGAACACTTAATCCCACTTCTAGTGCTGGTCATACTCATGTATTAACTGCCATGGATTATTTCACCAAATGGGTAGAAGCTATTCCAGTAAAGAGTACTACTTCTGAAGTGGTGTGCAGCTTCATCAAAGAGAACATCTTGGTAAGGTATGGTGTACCTAACAAGATTGTGACAGATAATGCTTCGAATTTCTCTTCAACCGAGATAATGGATTTTTGCTATGGGTATGGCATCTCTTTGGCTCACTCCTCAGATTACTATCCTTAGGGAAATGGGCAAGCAGAATCCACTAATAAAAATTTGGTGACTATTATAAGGAAATTAGTCAATGAGTCTCAACGAAACTGGCACAAGAAGCTCTATGATGCTCTTTGGGCAGACATGATTACACCAAAGAGAGCTATTGGAATGTCTCCTTTTCAAGTGGTATATGGAGTAGAAGCTCAATTGCCAGTAACAGTGGAGCTGCCAGCCTTGCATCTAATGAAGGCCATTGAAGATACTAGTTTCAGTGATGCTTTGGATAAGAGAATTATGTACCTTCACAAATTGAATGAGGATAGATTGGAGGTTGCTGATAGGATATCTGTTCACCAGCAGAAGGTAAAGGTCCTATTTGATAAGAAAGCCAGGTTCAGAGATTTCCAAGTTGGAGACACTGTTTTGTTATGGGATAAAAGGCATGAACCTCATGGCAGCCATGGCAAGTTTGATTCCCTTTGGCTCGGACCTTTCAAGATCAGACACTTTGCTGGTAAGAATTCTTTTTATCTTGATTACATGGATGGTTCTCCTCTCCCACTTCCTTATAGTGGGCAGTACCTTAAATTGTTCAAGTCATAGGTGATTAGGGAGTCCTTTGTATATTCTGTACAGCGTTTTGTTTTTCTTTCCTTTTTGTTTTGGTGTGTTGTCCTCTGTATTGGTTTGCTTTTTGACTCCGTGGCCCAATGGATAAGGTACTGGTCTGCTTCCCGAGTTTGTCTAAGTTCTTACCTTGTCTCATTCCTTGAATTTATGCCAAGTCATCCCCAGAAGGAGCCAGCTGTTGTCCACTCAAAATTCCCCTGCTCTTAAGAAAGTGAAAATTTAAAATTTTGAGTTTAAGTGTCTTCTCTGTTGTACTTAATGTTAAAAGTCGAGAAATTGAGAAAATCTACGTTTTTGGGTCATTTTGTGTGTTTTTAGGCCTGGTCGACATTTTTGTCCCGCGTGTCCCAAGTTCAAATGGGCCCTCTGTTCCCCGATCGGCCGGTTTCCCCGAAGTTTGTCTTTTTTGGGCCCGTCAGAACTTTTTGTCCCAAATGTCCCAAGTTCAATTGGGCAAGTTGTTCCATTTTCGGCCAAATCACCCGAACGCGTACTTCGCGCTTTCACGTCCCAAATGTCCCAAGTTCGCCCGGACCCGTTGTCACATTTTCGTCCGATCCGGCCGAGCCGCGTGCTTCGCGCACTTTTGTCCCGCATGTCCCAAAAGGCATTTGTGTGTCTTTTCCCCGCTTCGCCCGAATCGGCCGAGCTGCGTGTTTCGCGCATTCGCCCCACATGTCCCAAATGAACCAAGTGCCATTCGTGCTTATTTTTCCTACTCTACCCGAATATCTTGCTTATTCAAATTGGTAGGTATGTATTAAATGCACATTCATTATCTTTCTCTCTCCTAATCGGCTATATAACGAGTGAACCCCCTATGCATTTTTCACACTGCTTCCATGCTATCCTTTGCTCAAACCCTTGCAATCTAAATTCCTACGCGTGTATCCCTTCCCTCTGTAATTCCTTCCCGAGTCTAGTTTGCGGCTCTGCCCTCCGAATTACTATCAATATGAAGATCAAATTTCAGTGGACAGAACAAATTTTTCCACTAGAGTCTGTCATTCCCAATATCGGGGACAGTGAAGCTCGCCATCTTGACTTTGGTGATTTTTGGGCAAGGATGGTAGATGCAAACCCTACACCAATGGCACAGATGATTCACGACAGTGGTTTGGCTTTCACTGGAGGTTTCCCAATCTTAGTGTAATGTGCTGATACAGTGCTTTCATGCGGAGCTCACTTCGACCCTGATTCGAGTGAATTGACCAACATACATGGGGAACTCATCACCAAACTAGACGCTGCCGCCATTAGCACTGCACTGAGGATTCCAGAAATGGATAATGCCATAGTTGTTTCCCAGAATCAAGCACAGGCCCTGTTCAATCAAGACAACGACAAATACAAGGCGTGGGTGGTGAATTCTGGCTAAAGAACCCTAAGAAGGGAGCATCTCGTCTATCCAAGACTCTTTTCTCCGGGCTGATTTCAATGAAGAATTGTCAGATTTTATAATCCTACTGGCTCGGGTTATGGGCTTACCCTCTACTAACGAATTCCATTTCTGGATGTGCCCGCTCATCAGCATGGTGTGCGAGGGAACTCAAAATATCAACTGGGTGGAAATCATCAGCATGAACTTCATGAGCAGCTGTCCAATGTACAACAAACGAAGAAGTTCTACATGACTTCATACCTGATGTATACTCTAGCGGCATCAAGGTAATGGTTTGGTTTTTCTTA
Source organism: Taxus wallichiana var. yunnanensis (assembly GCA_018340775.1). Taxonomy (NCBI): domain Eukaryota; kingdom Viridiplantae; phylum Streptophyta; class Pinopsida; order Cupressales; family Taxaceae; genus Taxus; species Taxus wallichiana. The sequence goes on from CM031240.1 coordinate 539,376,614, forward strand.
CATTGATGCCCACAAGGATGATCCTGTATATGCCTACTGCCCGCAGTTCACCCTAGAGACCAGTAATCGCAATTTCCAAAGGGTAAATGATGCTTTCACCATGTACGTGGTCAGGCTTCTTGAGGGTGACACTACTAGAAGGTTTTCTGATGAAGCCATGAACCTGATATCACACTACGGTGCCTATTTTATCCAATTCAGAAAATTCTCCTATATCAAGCTGCTTTTGCTATGAGAGCACCCCTCTGAGGCTTCCCATGTTCTACAGTGATAAGATGGCTTTGATAGAAGTATGTAGGCAGTTAGACAAATTACACAGAACCTGCAGAGACAAGAAGATTACTGGTTTGCACTTTCCCATCTCTTTGGGAAATTACACTTGTAAAACAGCCCTGGACGCACAAAATATAGAAAGAGCCCTGGTTCCCATCACTGTTCATTTCTTCAAGCCAAGAACTTGCTTCGACTTGAAGAAGTTCATTGAACAGAACATCAAGATAATCTATCATCATAGGGCAGATACAAAAGACTATTGGGCTGACTGTGCAGATGATTTTGAGGCTAGAAGGAGGCATTATGGCAGGTTCTCTCTGTAATTGATCCAAGAACTCGGCTTGTACCAAGTTCCTGAAGGACTCCAGGATGACAACTCTGATCTATACTCATATGAGTATGACAATGTGGTTAAGCACACTCCCTTGGAGGACTTGGATTGGAACAAGAAAGAGAAAGATGATCTGGCCGAGATCCTAGCTCCAGTCTTAGTCAGGACTAAGGTCTGGTTTGATAAGAAAGTTCGAGAGCTTAGAAGGCACTCAGGAGAATCCTCCTCTAAGGATGTTTCAACACCAAGGAGGGAAGCATCGAATCCCATATCAGACACACCTGTGCAAACCCCTCCTGCCTCATCAATGCAAGGACCTGCAGCTTCCACTCCTTCATCCACTCAAGTATACCAGAAGAAATTCAAAGAGGTTAAGAAGGAGCTTGTGGAAAAATATCCTCAAAGAAAGTAGGTAGAAGTGCCTTTGGGATCAGAGAACATCATTGTTCTCAGTGAAAGTGAAGAGAGTGAAGTGCCAGCCCCTGTAAATGCTCCTGAAGCTCCAACGGATAAAGATAAGGAAGTCCAGAGCACTGAACTTCCAAGTGCTATTGATTCCTCTACAGTGATTGTCTCAAGTGCCCCACTCACATCTCAACTTGAGACAACAGCTGTGCAAACCTTGAGTGTCATGAGCTCTCTATCTCTTGGTCCTCTTGCCCCTCCTGCTACTTCCTCTTCCTCTTTTGCATGGGTGCAACCTTTTGTTGACAGTAGGAAGAGGAAATCTTCCTCTCGGAGCTCAGGGCCAAATTTTGATGTTGTGGCAGCCTTGTTAGGCACTACTCCTTCTCGTGCCAAGAAAGCCAGAATCACCTCCAGGATAGTGTCTGATGCTCAGGGTCAGCAATTCCTGGAGATTGCTAAGCCTACAGTAGATAAATCAGAGCAGGACTTACAGGTGTTTTGACCTAGAATTCTCAAGGATTCCTATGGGAGAGTCTACTCCTGAAGGTGAGATCCACAACCTCCAGGAAACGGTCACAAGAGTCATTGGGAGGGTAGAGAAAGGGCAGCAAACTATTGAACAGTTGGAGGAACAAGCCCAGATTCTCATAGGTTTTATCAAATCTCTTTTGTCTAAGGACAAAGTTTTGGACCCTACCCCATTGACTACCCTTCCGCCACCTGTAATTTTGAGCCAAGATGAAGTACAAAGTATCAAAGACATGCACAAGTATTCCATCTATGGCAGAGCTATGGAGGCCATGGTGGAAGATATGCTTGTTGCAGGATTGAACTTCATCGATGAAGCTTTCAAACTCCATAGAAAGGTGAACAATTTGCAACAGAAGCTCTCCTCCACTATCGGGATCATAGATAAAGAGCTCAAACTCTGGAGCAGTCAGATAGTAGACCTTCGTCTCATGGGACAGACAGATGAGAACATTTTATTGGTGAATAAGGTTTTTGATGATGCAAAGGATAATCTGTCAAAGTCCTAGGTTTACAGCATGGAGTGGAAGATCAAAGTCTTGGAGGAGGCTTTGGGAGAGCTGAAGAATAGCTGGCAGAAGGGTGAGCCTTTCAAGACACCGTCAGGTTGTATCTTTCAAAGATATACATTGTCATCTTCAGGATGAAACTTCTGGTGTGCCTCTTTCCTTGCAAGAAATCAAAGCTCAATTCAGAGCTTTTGTCAAAGATAATCTATTCAAGGAAAGCTCCATCTCCAAAGAGAAAATGAAGGAGATCTGCTCTCTTCAATCTGCCATTGAAGAAGCAAATAAAGACTATCATACTCATGTCGAGTTTGATAAGGAAATGGAGAAGTGCCTCGGATTTTGGGCTCAGTCTATAGCCAACACATCAGTCCCTCGTGGCAGAGACATAGCCGAGGCATTGAAGAGATTCAGGCAGCGAATTTTGAAGTCAGTGGGTCCCTCCCATTCATAACCACATGTCTTCTTCTCCTTATTCTTCTCTTCTTTTCTAATTCTTTTCTCAGATTCATTGTAATAAGTTGAGGTATTGCGATTGGAAATCCTTAACTAATATTTAGTTAAAAGAAGTGGTTACAAAGAGTAACTGATTTGTAAGCTATATAATGGCCTCTCCATGCCATTTTGAAAGGAGGAAGAACTTGGCTTATTTTCTGAAAGTGTAAATAGATCATAAAGAAATCAATACAGAAGGGCTTTTCATTCTTTGTCTATCTGATCTCTTTTATCCCCAAGCTTTTCATTTAATTTTGTGAAGATCATTTGTCTATGTTATGTCAAGAAACTTTGTGTTCTGGCAGATGTTATTTACAGAACTTTGTGTCTTTAAATTCCATCTTATTTATATGATACAAATGATCTTGTTTCAATTCACTGTAACTTCGCATACATAAAGAATTACTCTGTTATCTATAATTCTGCATGTTGCCTTTCTGCTCATTCTCGTATTCTCATTCCTCAGTCCTTTTGTAATTGATGATCTTTATAGAAAACACTTTCGTAATATCCAAGTTTAACCAAGAAAATCATGTTTTGTATATTTGTAAATAGGTTCGTTTCTGAATAAGGGAACCTCTCCCATTAAAGAGGAGGGAACGTAAAGTCCTATTTGACGACCAACAATATGAAATAATTTCCAATGTAATGAGACAGAACTTGACTGGTTCAAGGGAAAAGTTATGGATTTTTCCATAAAACACAATATTACTCAATGAGTTCAGGATTTGGGGATTTTAAGGAAAGATCTTCCCCTTTTGAGAGAAGGAGCAGATAAGATAGAGTTCCCATAAATAAAATTACTATTGGCATCATTTATGAGTGGACTACTTATAAAGTCCTATTTGACGACCAACAATATGAAATAATTTTCAATGTAATGAGACAGAACTTGACCTGGTTCAAGGGAAAAGTTATGGATTTTCCATACAAAACACAATATTACTCAATGAGTTCAGGATTTGGGGATTTTAAGGAAAGATCTTCCCCTTTTGAGAGAAGGAGCAGATAAGATAGATCCCTTGGGAGGAACTTCCCATAAATAAAATTACTATTGGCATCATTTATGAGTGGACTACTTATGCCAGTAAAACTAGGACTTCCATGTTTGTTTTAAAGAAAAAAATGAGGAAATGCTTTTGATGTCCATGCAAAATGTTGCTATCACTTTTGCAGTACCAATACAAGATAAAATAATGGGTATGACTAAAATAGAAACCGCCGCAACAATATTAAAAGGGGCATCCAATTAAACCAAGAAGATGAAGAGGTCTTTGTCAGATGTGGACTTGGGTTCTTTGGTACAAAGTGTAAAAGGAAGTGGAGGCCCCGAAATCAAATGTTTTCAGAGAACTATAAATAGAGTTAAAGTAACATTTCCTTTAGAGATGTGAGTGGATCAATAGAAGAAGGTATCCACCATGTAATGAAGTACAAAAGAAGAGAGACTCGAGGTGATTTATCATCTTGTTTTAAATGAGGAAGAAAAAAAAGTAGTTACTTCCTTAGCTAATCTAGTAACATCATCACAAGGTCAATGAACACTTCAAGTGGATCCATCAGTACAACCCGACTCTTTAGTTTCAGTCTTGTTTCTAGGTGGAATAGTGGCATATTTTATTCAAGTATAGGAGACTCTTAGTACACCCTTTTCTAACTATAAGAGTAGTTTGGTGACAGAAAATGGGCCAAGTACAACACAATTTGAATGTATGGATTTGTCTCATTCTAGTCAGCTACATGAATAGATAATAAATCCATTTGAAGTGATGGACACAAATGTATTGGGGGAGGTTCCTATACCCAAAAAAATTTATGTGTTAGTTGAGACACATATAGTAGGAGGTATAAGTGTTCCTCAGTTGGATGAAGAATTGAATGATGTTTCCTAGTCACTAACTATTGAAACAAAATTCCTAGTGCAAGAGATCTTTATTAAAGGCTCAACAATTTAAAGAATAGATGAATTAAGGATTCAAGGAGTTGCAAGTGGTGTACCTATGGAAAACATTGTTTTAACTAAGGATTATCAACAATAATTATTAAGGGAAATGAGCCACCTCAAGGTGCAGACACTACTAAAGAAATGCTGGTGGATACCACAAAAGAGGCCACCAAACAAAGTGGATATCGGTGATAAGAAAAGTGTGCATAAAAATGATAAAGATAAAAAAATAGTTATTGTATCTCATCCCATAAAACAAAATGAAGAAGAAATTATGAAGCAAAAGGTTGTTAGTATACCAGCTTAGGAAAATGTTCATACCGAACATCACCTTTGAAGGAGGTAGATAATGCAAAAAGGAGGAATTCCCAAGGTAGAAATTCCAACCAAAGAAACCCCAAAAGTGACTACAAAAGTTACTACTTCTACAGATGAGGATAAAGAGAAGGGAAAGGTAATAGTTGATAGTATGACCTAAGAAACAACTAGCCAATCCCAAACTCAAGGTCAAAAAGAGGAGCAGATGGAAATAATAAAAGTATAGGATGTGTCTAAAGATCAAAACATGGGGGTTTATAAGGTACAACAAGAAACATCATTAGTAAAAGATCCCTAAGAAACATCTAAACATTTGGTAGTTTTTTCTGAGGTATCCTAGCCTATGTTACAAGAAGAAAAAGTGGGAAATAATCTCACAACTAGTTGGTTGGGAGGAATGATTTCATAGGTAGAAGAGGAAGTTATCCTAGAAAAAGTAATAAACATCATATCTATAGCTTTCCCAAATCCCAAAAAGGCCACAAAAAGGGCAAGAATCCTCATTAAGACCCATGTAGACCAATATGGATTTAGAACCTTGGAGATTGCAACCCCCCACCAAGGCAAGTCAAGGGATGACACTAAAGTGAGTGATTATGATATCAGGCACATCCCATTGGGGAAAAATTTGAGGGAAATGTTAAAGCAAGAGGTTACAAAGTGGTTGTCTAAGGTTTGCTTCACAAGGTTGATGAAAGATAAAATACCAAGAAAGAAATTTAAAGAAAAAATAAAAACATTATCTTGATGATTGTAAAAGTTGGTAGGGCCTTCAGAGGAAGGTCATGAGTTAGCCAATTCTATTACTCCTATTTTTTTGGACAAAATAGAAAAGTGAAGTGAAAAATCTATAGCAGTTGATAGATGAGTGGAGGATCTATCTCATAAAGGGAGAAAATCATTGAGAAATCAACAAAAATGTATTCAGAGAGTGACCAATATGCTCAATGATGTGAATGATTTAAAATAACAATGTGAAAATGAATTATACTATTGGGAGGGGATCCTCCCCAAGTTTGAAACCATGAATCAACTTGACGAAGAAACACTTGAAAAGGAAGGAATAATGTTACCTAAAGAAAAATGGATGTAATATGTAATGGAGGACTTAGCTAAACTAGGGGTAGAAGTTATAAACCAGGTGAAAGAAAAAGAGGAGATCGAGAGATACTAGATAGGAAAATCCCACTTATGGATACTAGGAGGTTGATGTCCTGAGACATTCTTTCGACTAATACATCAAGGAGGAATACTATTCTTACGAGGTTATCAAAAGGTTTATCACTGTGGAGAACAAGACTGTTGAGTTAGCTAGGAATCTAAAAGAATATAAACACTTGATGGATCAATGTGTAACGGTAATGAACATGCATAATTTGATATTCACACACCATGTTGGACTGGATGAAGAAGAGGTGATCAAAATTTTCCAAAGATTTATTTTTACAGGATAAGAAGCCAAAACAAGAAGAGGATGATGAAGAGAAAGATGACAAAGATGAAGATATGACTATATTGACAAGTGAACAAGCCTAAGCTTATCTTTCTTAATAAATATCATCTTTTCATTATTGATAATATTGTTTTATACTATGTTGAACATTACTTTGAATTTGTTAATTTCAAGCATGAATGTAGTATGATATAATACAGTAAAATTTTATGTTGCTTTAATAGAATTCTAAATCTATTAAGAAGCATGTGGATTAATGTAACAATTTGAAATTTTTGTATTGTTGAAAAAGCAAAATTGGGGTTCTATAGGGGCCCCAACCCATGAAAAATGTTCACATACATTCTTGATATTGCATCCTATAGAAACTAAGAAAAATTACCTAATATTTTATTGATATAAAATCCTCTCTGTAAAGAGGAAGTTTCTTCACAAGCCTATTCTTTCTAGGAACAAATTATTTTGTTCTAATTTCCATTTACACAAACACAATGTCCCCTGCTAAATTATGATACATAGCTAAAGACATAAGATCATCAATACTTGCCATATGACCATCAAGAAAACTAATCAATTCTGATCTCCTCTCATAAGAGGAAACCCATTCAGTATGTATAGACACCTTTAGGAAAATCCTTCTTACCTAATGCTTTGAAGGTGGAAGATGGACTAGAAGTTCGTGCAAAAGCTAGAAGTGCAATTACAATTTATTCTGGAGAAGATGGAGCAAGAGGTTTGGAACTACACTCACCCTTTTATTCATGGATATTGGTGATGTCTCGGGAGGCTACGAAGAAATAGTCCCTGTTGGTTTCTTTTCTTGAATTGAAACATGTTTCTCCAATTCATTAATCTTGTGGAAAAGAGTAGGCACGATATATATTAAGATCCCTTCATCAGGAACATAAGATTATGAGGGAATATCCTTCATAGTGAATCCATCATCATAGATTAAAGGGCATGTGTTGTCAGATGCACCTGTTATAGTAGGCATTCTCTTGATCCAAAATTGTTTCAACACCTTAGAAGTTTTTTTGTGTTCTAGCCTAAAGAGGTGAAAATACATCATTTGAAAAGTGGGGAACACGGGACTTATCATGATCAATATTCGTATCAATGTAACTCGAATGGCCCGAGTTGTTAATGGCCCACTATAGTATTTAGGATCCGTAATACCAAATATCATTCTAATGAATACTTCATCTGGGCCTCGATAAATCAAAAATTGAGTGCAAGTATTCAAAAGATATGTCTTTCAAGCTATATGCTAATGATTTTCCTGCCATATTACATACAAAATATCACCAAACCTCTAAAACTTAGGAGAAATGATTTAAATTTTTAATAGAAATGATGTGAATTTATAGAAAATATGAGGTTGGAAAGTTGAACTAAGTGAAATCATGGTGATCTCGACTCGAGATAGTTTGTGATACCCACATGAAGGAAATAAACTCGAAAGAGAATGACGTCATTTAAAAAATGGAGTGATTTTCTTGACGTGACTTGATCCATGTGGAAACACTTCTCGAAATATATGTTAACGATTGTGTTTGTGTGTGTTTTGAGGTGGATTCTGAAAAGGTAGAAATGATTAAACATCAAATCAAAATATCTTGAGGTGCTCAAAAATCATTGAAAAGTATCTCAACTTAATTAAAAAAATGATTAAAAAAATGATACCAAAATAGATGACATGACATCCTAGTCATTCTAGGATAATGAAAGAATACAAATAATTTGTAACCCCTCCATATGGCACAATGAAAGAAAATTATTTTTAAAGGGAATAATAAGAAGATCAGATTGAGTGCCAAAAGGAAGAATATTCTATTAAAGATTTGCATTTTGGGGGAAAATAAAAGGAAATTGAGAGAGATAATTGTATATATATTGTAGATTGAGCAACAAGGGTGGAAGCCTAATAATTGTATTAAACTCAATCAACCAAGAATACAATGGAGTGCTGCAATTCTTATAGGAATTGTACAACATATGAATACAATAATAATTGTTACAATAGCTTCCAAAATGCATCTGGGAAGCACATAATTGTTATAACAATCATAACAATTATACCTATGGAAATAAAAGACAAATATGGTTTAAAAACCATATAACAACATTATTTAATTAATAACATTAATTAAATAATTAATTATATGATGCATAATTAATATATTAGGTAAATAATAATTAACCTAACATTCCCCCCCTTAATTGTGCATTGTCTCAAGGGATAAGGAGAGGAACTCTCTGAACAACTCGAACTTGTCACGTGCAAGTGACTTTGTGAAGATATTTACCCGTTGTTAAGCTGTTGGAGAATATTGAAGTTGGATGTTGTGCTTCAACACATGCTCACATATAAAATGAACACATGTACCTCAATGTCCTTTGTTCTCTCGTGAAAAATGGATTACGAACAAGTTTGAGAACACCTTCATTGTCAATATACATGGTGGTTGGTTTGTCCTGTGGTATTCCACGTCCTTGTATGTGACATAGCCAAATCACTTCACATATAGCTTCTCCTGCAGAATGATACTTGGCTTCTGTGGAAGAGTGAGAAATGAAGTGTTGTTTCTTGTTTCCCATGATATTGGTCCAGATCCCATAAATAACATAAATATTGAAGTGGATTTTTCTGTCATCAATATTTCTTACATGATTTGAATCTGAATATTTATTTAATTAGAAGTTATTTTTGTATTCTAGACCAAGATCCACTGATCCTTTGAGATATATTAAGATGTGCCTTTTGCTTTCCAATGAAAAACTTTGGGTTCCTACATGAACCTGGATAGATAGCTCACTGCAAAGATGATATCTAGTCTAGTGTAGGTTAGGTAAATGAGACTCCCAATCAATTATCGATAGAGAGTGGCACTTACCTCAAGAGATGGATCTAAACAAAATAACTTTAGTCTGTTTTCCATAGGTGTAGCAATTAGTGTGCAATCCATCATCCTGAATTTATTGAGTGTTATCTTGGTATATTTCATCTAAGAAACAAAGATATGATTTTATTTCTACCATACTTCCAATCCAAGACAATAATGCATCAACCCAAGATCGGTCATGTCGAACGATCGATTAAGATATTTCTTCGTTACATCTATCATCCTCACTCGAACTACCAAAGTGATGACTAGATCATCAACATAGACAATGAAAATCACAATCTCCCCCTTTCTTTTTGAGGTAGAGATTGGGTCGTATGGATTTCTAATAAATCCATGTTGTATGAGATGCTCATAAATTTTGATGTACCAAGCCTAGGGTGTCTGTTTAAGGCCATATAAAGATTTCCTGAGTCTGCATACCTTTGCTTCTTGACTAGGTACAACATATCCCTCAGGTTGAGTCATATATACTTCTTCTTGTAAATATCCATTTAGGAAGGAACTTTTTATGTCCATCTGATGGAATTTCCAACCAAACTGAGTAGCTAGAGAAAAGATCATCCTGATCATTTTGATCTTAGCTATGGGAGAAAATGTCTCCTCATAGTCAATGCCTTCTTTTTGTGCATACCCATTTGCTACTAGTCTTTCTTTATACTTGTCCACTGTCCCATCTAATTTATACTTCATTTTGAATATCCATCTACATCCAATGGGTTTCTTCCTTGGTGGAAGATCGACAAGCTACCAAGTTTTATTTTTCATCACTGATTGATATTCAAAGTCCATGGCATCTTTCCAAGATTTTGACTATAGGGCTTCCTGGATTGTAGAGGGCTCATCAAATTCAATAACTCTACTCATCAAAGCAAAGTTAACTTCTTCTCTTGCTTTACTGTGAGTCTTTGGTCTAGGGGTGGATGTATTTGGTGGAGCATCCATTCTTGCATCTCATAATGTGCTAGTACACCACTTGGGCATACGTTGAATAATTTTCATGGGTCGTGGTTCTATCAGATCAACACCATCATCCCCATCATCACTTTCCTCATTTGTGGGAACATCAGCTTCAATTTTTACAACTGGTGAAGAATCTACATTAGGTGAGTTTAGAGGAGGAGAATTTTCTTCCTTCTTCTCAAAAAACTCAACATCTCTACTAGTGTAGAATTTTCTAGTCTTTGGATCCATCAATCTGTACCCAAGAGTTTCTTCACTGTACCCAATGAAGATGATTTTTTGTGACTTCATGTCCAATTTATTTCTTTTCTTCTTGGGTATGTGCATACTTGCTTTGCACCCGAATACTCTAAGGTGTGTAATAGATGGTTTCCACTTTGACCATGCTTCTTGTGGTGTTACTCCTTCAAGAGCAACTATGGGCACTCTATTCAACAAATACACTGTTGTCTTTGCTACTTCTACCTAGAATGTATTTATATGTCAAAAGTCATTGATCATGCATTGCACCATTTCCATGATAGTACAATTTATTCTCTCAACAACACCATTTTGTTGCGGTGTGTGTGGAGGAGGCATTTGTCAATGAATCCCATGAGTTTGTAGGTAGTCTTTGAACTCATTACTGGTGAATTCCCCCCTTGATCTGAGTGGAGAGTTTTGATGTGATGACCAATTTCATTCTCAATTGCTACTTTGAACTTCTTGAAAGTTTCAAAAGCTTCACTTTTCTTGTGAAGACAAAAATCCACATTTTCCTTGAATAGTCATCAACACATAGCATGAATTACTGAAATATAGAATGACTTGGTTGCATCGGACCAAAAGATCGGTATGAACCAGATCAAGCTGACCATGAGCTCAATATGTACTCTTTTGGAATGAAGCTCTATGTTGTTTACCTCCTAGATAGTGAGGACAACTTGTCTGTATCCTTCTGAAGAGATGGTAGCCCATGTACCATATTGCACTGGTGAAGTGTCTCAAGATACTTGAAACTAACATGACCAAGTCTCTGATGCCATAATTTTGTTGAGGTAGAGTTCTTAGCCACAAGTGTCTGATCATCTTTGTGGACAAAAACAAGCTGGAACATGTGTCCCACATTAGAGGATTTTGTAACTATTTTGAGAACCTCATGATTTATCTCGAATCAAACACATTTTCTTGTCGGAATGAGTATCAAAGTCAATTTTTAGGTTGTGATCTAGGATTTGACTGACTGAAAGAAGATTATTTGTTAACCCAGGCACATATAAGACATTTGATAGTTTGTAGTTGTGTGAACCAAGGGGTAGAGAAATGTTCCAAATCCCCGAAATCAGTATATGAAGAATCATCACTCAACAAAACATGGTTTTTCAAATGGCGTTCCCTCATTGAGGTAAACCAGTCTATGTGGCCATTCATGTGTTGAGTGGCTCCCTAATCAACATACCAGACATCACTAGATGACGTGGATAGTTCACTTGATCAAGAAATGTATACAGAAGTCTTCATCATCTCGAATGTTCTTCTTGCTCAAGCAATATTTCCTCACCGATGGGGTATTCTTTTCAGTTCACCTTTTTCCCCATGATTTTTGTTAGAATTTCCTTTAAGATTATTGTTATGGAGGTCCATAGTTTCTTGACTAACCTTTCTTGTAAGTATTATACCAACAATCTTTAAGTCATGTCCTCTTTTACAAATTGGACATTGCTTTTCTTGATTATTTTCCCCTTGATATTGATTTGGATTTTGGGAATTTTGATAGGAATTAGGTTTTACTTTACCTTTTCTTTTCCATTTTTGATGTGAAGAAAGTTCCTGCTCTTCTTTTCATCCTTATAGTGCATTGCTTTTCTCTTGTTGCAGTAGTTTACCAATTTATCAAAACTAAATGTCGTATCTGAAAAGTTTAGTGTTGTTACAAAAATATGGTATGAAGAAGGGAGTGCTATCAAAACAATGGGAACGAGATCATCATCTTTGACCACTTCTCCTAAGGCTAGAAGTGAATGCCTCAATTCTGTAACTCTTCTTAAGAAAGCTTCTATTTTCTCATTTTGTTTGAACTTCAATGTGTGTAACTGACTCTACAAATTCAGTATAACATTATTGTTTTTGTCCTCGTATACTGTGCTCAAATTATCCCACACTTCTTTGGTTGTTTTAGGATCTCAAATGTAGGGTTGCACATCATCGACACTCCAAAAAAAGATGATGAGTTTGTCCTTCTAATCTCGCTTTATCAAATTGCCACTATTGTGTTGCATTAGTAGTGATCTGGTCGAGTACCATTCACAACATGCCAAATCTCTTCTAATTCAAGTTGTGTCTTGATTTTTATCTTCCATGCAACATAGTTGTTTCCTCCGAGTAGTTTTGAATCCGAAGAAAAAATTTGGTGGCATTGGTGCCCATTTTGTAGAAATCACTGATAGGGTTTGGCTCTTATCACTCTAGGTATAAGGTCTCCCAATCTATATACCGTCAGTCTGATATACCAAACCTTTCTATATACGTGCCCTTCCGATATACCCGGCGGTACGTGGAATAAGATCACCCTTTCTATATACTCATCATGGTACGTGAAAGAGGCATTAACATACGTGAAAGAATTCAATACATGGTACCAAGACAATACTGAAAGGGGTCTGTGTGATTATTGACACTAGCTCAAAGAAATATCCTCATACACACGCGTAACTTTTCTATATACTTGGATAATTTCTCATTCTGGATTTATGTCATGCAATCATTCACAGATGGATGGGATGGCTCATAGTGTGTGCATTGTGACCTTATTACTCCCCGTCAATTTAAAGGGTCAATGCCTAGATGATGTTATTGCAGCTATATTAGGCATTAAGTGTAGTATTAGTCGCAATGGATTTACCTGTAATTGCTTCCTAGAGGCACCGTATATACTGAATGCTGTGACTAAGATCTAGGATCTCGTGAGTGTTTCAGAACCATTTTTTAATTATTTTTTATTACAATATTCTGCTAGTTTTTGAGTAGTTACAAATTTTGTAGTTGACTATGAAAACCTACAAATTAGTGCAATATTCTGACGTAGATAAATTGCATTCAAAAATTTGGAAAAATTGAATGGTAAGAAAAAAAATTGTTTTGCGAGACCCTAGTGGCCTCCAGAGCCCAAAATGACCCAAAATGCAAAGAATTGCAAAAAACCAGCTGAAAATGCAATTTTTAGCTATCCCTCCTTTGGAAAAAGTTTCCCGGAATGAAAAAATAGGCTTAATGGGAGAATTTATTTTCCCTCAATTAGGGATTTTCTCACTAAAATTTTAGAGGCGGTTTTAGCTATAACTAGCTATTTAGCGGTGGTTTTTCCACCAAATATGCCTCCAACTATGGTGGTTTCTCCAAATTTTCTACCAAATTTCAAAATTCAAAAGTTCATGTTGGGGGTGGGATTTGAACCCCAAACCTCCCACTTCTAAGTCTTTCCTCTTAACCGCTTAGGCTTTTATGAGCACTTAGCTATTAAATGAAGCAATTTATATATAAAATAGTAGAAAAATGACTCACATGTTGAAAAATGTGATGTGGCTTGAGTCCCATGTGGCCTGCGTGTGGAGTCAGATTAAAGTTTCACTTGAAGCGGCTCTGAGCCTTTACTCATGCCTTTTCCTTTGATTTGAAGCCACTTTTTTTACGGTTTATGCAGGTTGTTGGTCAAGAGGTAGATTTTGTTAGTGGCGTGAGCTTCTTTATTTGTTTGTCGTGTTGCTTCTTGTGCATGGGTCATTAGAGCCTTTTTTTTTTAAATGTTTGACTCCATTTGTAATTGACCATGTGAGATTTGAATGACCATAAGATTGATTTTAATCCTCCATTTTGTATTTAGATGTAGGTTACAGGGGGACGACTTGATGAAGTTTACACGGCTTTTGTTTGTTTCTGCAAGGTCTTTGGAGCCGCTGAGGAAGACAATGAACTATGGAGCTTGGAGGAGCTCACTGTATTGTGTGCAGGCTCGTGGGAGGCTTGATCAACTTCAACAAAAAAAATCACTGCAGATTCAACTTAAAAATCAAACAAACCAAACTCAGATTCAATACCTTGCTAATGATATGAGAGCCGGTACAATGCGGGGAACTTATGGGAGTAGAGATTGTGTGGGCTCGACTCGCCAAGAGCTAGTCTTGAAAAATAATGTAACTCGGCCTCGAATATAGAAAAGAATCCTCCAAGTATAACAACTTGGTAGTATTTAGCTGAAGCTAATACTTACACTAGATTTAATGAAAAAAACCCTAATGGGGAAAAAAAATATATATATATTTTTTAAATTTTAAATTGATTGCTTTAAACTAGAAAATGCTCTAGAACCAAATTTTCCTAGTGCAGAGAGCACCAAGGCAAAAAAAAATTGCTTTCAGTTTACCTGGAGAATGCACAGGAGGTTGTGAGATTCGGGGCAGGAGGTCCTGGGAAGTGCAGGAGGCAAAATGGCTCTTTGATGAAGCATATTTCTTCTCCACAAACTATCCTTCCTCTTGTAACCTTCTCCAACCTTGCTAGGAGCTTCAATTCGCTCTAGTACCAAATGTAGATTGAGCAACAAAGGGGTAGAAGCCGATAATTGTATTAAAATCAATAAACCAATAATACAATAGAGTGATGTAATTCTTATAGGAATTGTATAACATATGAATACAATAATAATTGTTACAACAACTTCCAAAATGCATCCGGGAAGCACATAATTGTTATAACAATCATAAAAATTATACATGTGGAAATAAAAGACAAATATGGTTTAAAAACCATATAACAACATTATTTAATTAATAACATTAATTAAATAATTTATATGATGCATAATTAATATATTAGGTAAATAATAATTAACCTAACATATACGAAAGGAATGTTCTTTATATCAAAGGGGGTTAAAGTTTTCTATACTTTAAGAGAAAATAACACCAAAACTCGATTGTACTTCTCCTAAAAAACCCGATTAAAATCAAGAGACTTGTAAGTTACTTTATGTTGTCCAAACCTTCTCATGCCAAGATGATTGCAAGTGTACAATCATTGGTAAGCATTGAGGTCATAGGTTTTATGGCCTCTTGTTGAGAAATTTGAATTTCTTGAAATTAACCTGTCTTATCCCTTGAGCAAGGTTATCAATTTTTTAATGTAGAATACTTTGAGTCACCACTTGTCTTCCCTATTGCAATCTTATGTTGATAGTTTCTTTAAATTACACTAAATATTGTCTTAATTAGTGGCATTTTTGAAATTACAATTACACTATAGATAGATCTTTCTTTCTATGGAGTGATAAATAGTTTTAAATTCAAATTAACTCTGTTTAGTTGAGAATATCTTATTAATTTCTTGAGTGTATCTTGGGCTTAGTTAAACAAGAATTGTTAATGTTTCATTGAGAATTTATCAAAAGCTTTTATGTTTAAATCCTCAAATTTTATGTGAAATCTTGTACCCTTGGGATTCCATGAGTGCATACCTTCTGGTTAAAGGGATGATGTTAGTTGTGTGATGTTTTTTTCTTGCTGTTGGCGAGAAAAAATTTCAGTTGAAAAAAATGTGGATTTCTTTCCAACGCTCTAGGAATCTAAGTCCATCTAATTAACTAGTGAAGCTTACGTATATGCATGTATGAGTAAAGGTGGATTTTCATGGTGGCCTTGTGGGTCGGGATCCAATAGGGGCACTTCACCGACCTTGTAGAAAAGCTATCAATTTATTTCTAGAGATTACTTTGTCAAGGAGTGGGAAAGGGAGTGAGAAAAGAGAAATTAGGATTAATGTTGTGGGTAGAAAATCAGAGTCCCACACCCATTAGCCAAAAATTTCACATACGCATTAAAGATAAGAAGAAACAAACCGGAAATGGAATCAAGATGAATTAAGATTAAGAACTCAAAGTTTCTAAAATCTCCCCATCAAAAAAGGCATGAAACTTCTTGTATTGATGTTTGAGAAGAAATTGTACATAACATAGAAATGGAAGAAATTTGAAAATAAGGGGAATGGAATAAAATTTTTTATCTTCTTTGTTCTCTCAATAAACTCTTGAGTTTAAAAAATCAATCACCAACCCTTTGAAATGTGAATGGATTTACAATTTATAGAATGAGAGGTGACTCATTATCTACCCCCAATGCCTTTTCATGTGTCCTCGCACAACTTAAAACTTTTCAACTTCCTAGGAAAATTTAAAGTCCCTTTTTATAACATAAAGGTGACTTATTACATTAGGAATATTAAGACATAAGAAAAAGTGAAACCCCAACGCAAAATTAAAACATTGAGAAGAGAGATAAAGTTCTAGGTATGAAGAGAAGAGAAGATGTTACCACTGATGAATTATGATGATCCTCATTGATTGAAATATCCACTACAATGAAACTATGAATCTTCAAAATCATGTGAAACTCCTTAAAATCAGCTCACAGATGCTTTGGAATGAGTTTGTAAAAACACCGTGAATGGGTCTTCGATGATCACAACTTCCACCCCACACAAGATCTTCCTGCAACTTGAGCCATGAAGTGATTTTCAGGAGACACTATTGAATTCTCTCGAGATGAGTCTAAAATTCCCTATGAGCAATGCCCATGGATGATGTTGAATGATGGTGTTAACTCGAATGAACATGTTGGGCCCCGAATTTTTTCTAAGTTTCAAAATACGCATGTGTGTGGGAGAAATAAACAAAAGGGTGCACAAGGAGAAGTAAACAGGAAAAATAATTTTAAGAAGGGTTTATGAGAGACCAATATGTGCATGGGGAGACAATACATAGGATCTAATGAATTAGCAATATTCGAGTTTAGGAGGAACTTGAGGAAAAATGTGACCTGACTAGGCATGCCAAGTGGATAAGGTGCCAAATTGGAGACTTGATTGTCAAGAAAAGGATATTCCATCTAGGGAATATTCCTAAGAAGACATCATTACAGAAAGTGGAGATCTCACTGCAAGATAAACATTCACTGATGAACCGCATGGACACTTGACATGTGATCTACTCGTGAAGGAAGATATGGCGGTCGATATTGGACCTAAAAGAAGATATTTTTGGGTAGAAGAAGAGAAACCAAGATATATATGGATAGACATATAGCATGGAAAAAGGGAATCTCTGCAGAAAGTATTAGGAGGCCCTAGGGTTGGGGGTTTTCATTAGGGAGTTGCAAGAAGGTCATCATATCTAAGGGATGGGTTTGTAAAATTTATAAGGGGGTGTAGCTAGGACTCTGATATATGAGTTAGATCTTTATTTTAACATATATTGTAAAGGTCAAATCCCTGAAAATTACTGTAATCTACCTGACATGGCCTTTTGAATGTAATATGGTTATTTAACACTCTTGATCTATATATATATATATATATATATATATATATATATATATATTTGTTCTAGATATCTTGTTCATGGGTGTAAAACCTAGTGTCATTTCTTCATATTATGAATCAGATTTGTTCTTCATAATCCATGTTGTGTTATTTATCTCATTTTCATGCATGAGTATAAGGATATGGTAGCTCATGTTCTCCTTTTACATGAATATCTACTTTTCTACAACTAATCCTCTAACAATGGTAAGATATTCTAACAATTCTCAAATAAAGGAGGATATCAGCACCCATGCGTGCCTCAGGTGAGCACCTAGCACTTGTTGGGTGATAAGCCAACGAGCATGGGGTTAGAAAGTTTTACTAAGGGTACATAAAAATGACTACATCTTGGTTCCATTGTCGGGACCTCTTTTCAAATTTGTTGTGAGAATGATGTGTGATGATGGAGCACTTGACCTTGGATAGTGTCAAAGCATGGTTTAAGAGCATGAAGGATGAATTTTCTCAGAGATTTAGTACTGGACCTAAGTTTGATGCACGTAAATGGGTAGAAGAACACCTGTATCATGAGCTATATGAGACCTTCTTTTTCGCTTTCCAAAGATATTTGTATGAATATCTTTCAGCATATGCATCTAGATCAAGATGGTACTATATATCTTACATGTGGACCCAAGATGAATATCAGAGGCTTCAGGATGTTTAACTCGACTTGGAAATGTGTTGTTGATCATTAGTGGACAAGAGTGATGACAGTTATACCCTGGAATACACTATTTCTACATATTATTGTCTAGAGGTTGTTGAGTTTGAATTCTTAAAGGAACCTAGAGGATCATTTTTGTATGTTGTCCCTTTAGCTATGAAGATTTTAATCATTACACTAAGTTTGGAATCATTTCCTACGGCCATCTAAGCTTCTCTGAGTGATGGGTGAGGAAGCTAGGGTGGAGGAAGATGACGGACCTTGTGGTGGAAAAGGAGAGGGAAGAGATATGAATCAAGTATAGTGAAGCTCACAAAAGGGAGTTTTCTAGAAAACATGAGGTTACATGAGTGATGGATTTATAGAGGCATATTTTTTGGGAAGGAATTGAGGTTCACATGGAGGATGTGGAGCTTGAGAAATCTTTGTTACCCCATCTTGGAAAGCACGGGAGAGAGACCTCTTTAGATTTTGATGAGAGTTCCTCACTGGAGAAAGGAAAGTCATCGGTGCGCATCTAAATCCACTTGGTGACCAGGCCTTGGTGCTTAGTCTTCCAAATCAAGAGATAAGTATTACTAACATAGTTGGTATTGGTGGGAGTGATTGATCTACACCTAGGAGATATAATTTATCATTTGGTACATCTATGGCTACACAATCATTCCCTGTGTTTAGAGGAATATTGTCTAGAATGACATTTGGGAAAAGTGTGAGTATGCAAAGCTTGGGTAGCATGTCTTGAAGTGGTGCGAGACACTCATTTGGTAGTGGTGCAATATCAAAACTAGAGGAGTAGGAGCTGGAGGGCCTAGTAGACTGGTGGATCTAGAAGATCCGGTGGGACAAGAGGGATAAGATGTTGGGAATGCTAGGCACAACCACTTCAAGCCCATTACTACCTACAAGAGGTGTATCTAGAGGAATAGGAGCTGGAGGGCCTAGTAGACTGGGTGGATTTAGGAGATCTTGTGGGACAGAAGGGATAGGACCTAGTAGATCTAGTGGCTTTGATGGTGAAGGCAATAATAGAGGAAATCAAGGTTTTGGATCAGGTGAGAAAGGATTTCAACCACCTCAACAATTTTTTTTTGAAATGTATTTGCATCTACCGGACTATAAAGGTGTTGAGGATGCTACAGATCATGTACACAAGTGTGAGTTGCTATGGTGCACAAAGGGATCACTACCCCAGAGTGAAAGGCAAGCCAATTTGTAACGACATTGCAAGGACGTGCACATAGTTGGTACCAAAATTATGACCCTAATAAAACAATGGTGGATTACACCACACTATAGAATTCCTTCTTGGGTGAATTACATATCCCCGAGTTTCAACAAAAGAGCATCGGTATGATGAAGGGTATGGAAGAAAGTATGCAAGAGTATGACATGTATTTCAAGACCCTCTTATTAAAATTTTCTTATGATATTCACCCCTCTCAACATGCTTAGTGGTTTGTTGGAGGGTTGATAACACCTTTTAGGAGAGAAATTTCACATAAGAATTTCATAGACCCACACAAGGCCTTGGAATCTGCCCTGTGCGCTGAGGTTGTTAGAAGCATTGATACCAATGTTATCCCTTTTCTTGAGGCTTAGATTGCTGCAATGGCCAAGAAAATGGAAAATCTATCTATAAAGTTGACACATGAGACTTGTAGTGGTCTATGGTGCATAAATTGTGAGGTAGAGGGGCATACAAAGGATAGTTTCCCTAGGAGATCGATATGCACCATGACAGTGGACTGTGAGATCTGCCACAGAGATCATGATGCAAGTAGGTTCCCACTATTGTAGTGCATGATCTGTAAAAATGTGTCTTGCTACTATAATATTTTCACCTCTACTAATCATGACACTAAGGATTTTAGATTAATTGACTAGATACATGATGTCATTCATATTGGTGTGTGACAGACCAACCTCGCAAACAATTCCAAGGATGATGGTCATCACTATGAAAGGCATGAAGATGGAGGGGCACATGGAAGAGGTTTTCAAGGAATATTTCATGGTCATGGTAACCATAGAGGGAGAAGTGAGTTCCCATGTGGAACCAGTTACAACTCTAGGTCTACGAAGCACTATAAGCATGAATGCCCTGATTTTTTATAATGCTCTTGGTGTGGAAAAAAATATAAGTATGAGAATTTTCTATATATATTTGAGCATATGATCTAATAGCACCAACAATAAAAAAGGTTTTTAGAATGGTAAGCATGAGGAAGGATGATTCACAATGAATGCCAAGAGTGGCGTGCAAGTCGGAACTAGAGCTTGTACTAGTTACGACGTGAGTTGAGGTTGTGCACATAAGGGATATACCAAGGTAGAAACCACTAGTTACAAGAGAAGAGGTGGTACACGGGAAGTATCTTGACCTTACTCATAAAAAAGAAGTCTACCAAAAACCATAGATGTGATTCGAAGCCTACAAGGGGAGATGAAATTCTAGAAAGAGTAGTCAAGGCAACTACGTTAGAAAAAGAAGAGTGTTGAGGCTCCACATAAGGATCTAGATGAAGTTAGGGAAGTATGTAAAATGTTAAGGCAAGAAAATATCATTCCCTTGCTATGAGAATGGTTGTGAGAGAAGGTACCATGTGCTAGAATAGAGCACAAGAGATAGGTTTTGCATGCTAACCTTCCTCCCCATAGCCTTAACTATGATAAGGAGATTACCTTGAATGTTGTTGTGGATGGGTGGATTCTGAGAAATATTCTAATTGACATGGGTGTGGAGGTTAATGTCCTCACTCTAGACACATGGCATCGAATGGGAAGGCCCCCATTATAGCCATCCTTAAATGTGTTATATATGGCTAACAAGATAAAGAAAAATCCCATTGGTGTCTTGAAGGACGTTGTTATCACTATCCAAGGGGAAACATTCACCGGGATTTTGACGTCTTGGGCGTAAATGAGGCGAGGCGTAATAATTTCCAGCATTACTTGGGTGCCCCTGGTGTTATAAGAATAATGTTGACCTATGGTTCAATAAGGGGTATATAAGTTTTGTAAACAAGAAAGAATGAGTCA